>JBBBDQ010001423.1:2267500-2290000 GCA_037127315.1 Ascarosepion bandense
CAAAAAGATGGTGAAGTGGGAGGGAGCCAATAAAGAAAGTCGGCGGCTGCAAAATGGAGTCAGCAGATAACCTACTTGCATACCAATGAGTTACGGAAATGTGTGAGTATGTGCGCATGCTCGCCTGGTTTTCACGTCCTCTTTGTGTGAGAAGGTTTCCATACTCGCCAATGCAACAGTAGAAGTCGCACACTTTTGCATAAATCTGGCAAATGCTTGATGGCACCCACCATGAAAAAGGTGGGGTGTTTTCTCCCGTTATTTCTAATTTATGAGGGAAGAATCCGTGCAAATGGGCACAGGATACAAATTTCGACACATTACTGAAAAACTATCGCCGTGTAAGGAAACTGTGACTTCCCCGCCAGTGTTTCTTCCTCATATATAAGTCAAAGTAAAATGTAATATTGAATGTTCTTTTTTTAAAGACAAGTATATAATTTTATTTAAAAATGGCGCTGCATAATCTCAGTAATTAATTTTCTTGTAACTTGTAATCATCTTTAACATAAAACTGTTATATATATATATATATATATATATATATATAGTCACTTGCAGGCAGATCTGTTTCGCTGTATCACAGCTCATCAGTACAGTTAGACATCCGATTGCTTTTACCCAAGATTGAAACCTGACCAAACTGGCGTCAGTCGGCGAATCTACATCTGATCTATGGGCAGCGTATGATGTACCAGCAGTATAGCCCGGCGTTGCTCGGTTGTAATGAAAGCTTATATATATATATTATCGATTTTTCTGCACTATTGTAAGAATTGCAACCTTCAAACTTCTGAATATCGTTTCTTATGTCTTTGTCTATGAGTGTATCAAATTTGATTAAAATCGGACCACTCATTCTATAACCCGATTTTTTCGATTATCAATTTTCGATATTTATCGGGGATACCTCTACACAAAGCCTAGCTAAGAACACTCGCAGACGCTTATAGTACGAGTGTGTAAATTTTCAAGAAAATCGGTTCAGCCGTTTCAGAGTATATAGGTAACGGACACACACACACACACACACACACACAGACACACACACAGAGACAAAATTTCATTTATAAAAAAGTTTAGATCATATAATTATGAATTAATTGTATATTGCGATACGGAATTTTCTGTTTCGAGATAGATTATCTTCATGATGGATGTTGGTTGTGCAAATGATTAACATTTAAATACAAAAATCTTAGGTTAGCTGTTTATGTATGTGGGAAGATATAAAATTTATGTGTGTGTTCCTTTTAACTCATCAGAGAGAAAATTAGTTTTGGAATTTGGTCCGTCTTTTCCAAAGAATAAATGGTCTGATTTTAATCTTTTTTCCTCTTTTGTCCTTTCCTTCTCTTTCCTATTTTCTTCTTTTTCCTCCCTAACGGTCAAAATGTCAACCTGCTTTTAACAAAATTTTATCTTTTCCCTTTTCCCTTTTATTTTTATTTCTTCTCACTTAGTTTTATTGTCTTTGATGTGATGTGCCCAGTTAGTACCAAGACTGTCCTTTTCAGTTTCTTATCATTTGGGTCTCCTCTCTTGGAGAACAGGAGAGGGGCGAAGAAAGAGAAGAACTTTATTCTTCTTACCATTGCTTTTCTAGTTTTTTGAAAACCTTTGATTTATAGATAATATTTTTCATATTTTACTTCCTGCTGTCCTTGTGTTATCTTGCTAATATCTATTTATTTATTGTAAAACTTAAAAAAAATAATGAACAATTTATAAACCAATTTACTTTATTTTGATATTTCGTCAGTAATTATTTTTCTTAAGCGACTTATTGGTTATATGTATGTTATTTTTCAGAATTTTCTTTTATTCATATTCTAATGTGAAAATTTTGCAATGTCTACATATGACATTTATCTCATTTCGTTTATTTAATAGAAAGCTATTGCTTTCCTGCCTGCTGCTGATGCTGCTCTCGCTGTTACCTTTTTTCTGTTATTTCTCTTAGTAATGGTTCTCATCTCATTCTTTCGTCTTGTCGATATAGTAGTAAGGGGTTCAATCTTTGGGATAATTTGTATAGGCATGAGTTCAGAGCCAGTAATATTTTACCAATACTAAAAAGAGATGATATATCCGTAGACATGGCAAGCTGTATGAGAACGTATACTGAAGGAAGGATACATGGATGGGGACATAACTGATGAAGGGCACAACAGTTGAAACGTTGGGATAATAATATCTAAGTCAAGGACATTAGACCGAAGGAAATTAAAGTAAAAATATTGAGTTTGGCTTTTGTTTAACGGCATATCGACTTCTGTGGGTTATTTAATGCCAAAACGGTGGAGTTTTAAGGTATATTTTTAATGTTCGGTTATAGTGAGTAATTAGTCAGATTTTGATAAAAATATTTTTTTAGAAAAATGGAGATGTTTTCTAGTTTGTATTCAAAAATATTTTGCTGGTAATAATTTTTTCCTTGAAAAATGTGTTATGGTAATAATGTTTAACCTTCAAAAACGTATTTTTGGTAATATCTTTTTTCAAAAACTTATACATTTTTACAAAAGTCTGTTTTTATACTTTCGTAGTTAATTGACCCCAGTTTGTGGGATAACTATTTGTCCATAGCTGGAATCTTAACAGGTGCTACCACTCCGGGTCAGGGTGGAACTGGGAACAACAGCAATTAAGAGGTGGTTCCATGCTCCTCAAAATCTCCCCATTAGAGGCCTTGCTACAGGATGCAGTTTACCGTCATTCCCAGGAACAAGTAAAAATATAGTTTGATATAACAACATAAAATACTGATTTTCACACTAAGTCGAATAAAAAATTAAGAAATAAACTCTCAAAATTACTAGGAAAATCAATAACAAATTGTGAAATTAAGAAACAAATATTATTATTAGAGTTGAGGCAAACAGATACTCCACATTGATCCTAGCTATATGGCCAATGAAAAAGGTACCTAGAGTAACACTGGCTGTTCGGTCAATGAATGCCGAAGATGTCCATATAAAAATGTTGGCTAACCGCACAATGAAGGTCGTCTTGAATGGGCATGCCTCCACATCCTACCATACAAACGCTGGTGTCCCTCAGGGCTCTATCCTAGCCCGACGCGCTTCCTTATTTTCATAAATAATCTCCCAGACGTGATCAAGTGCCAAGTAGGCATCTACGCAGATGACGCCACAATTTACTCCCGCATCAGTAAGAAACCTGGTGTAGCGGACAAACATAATCTCGCTGCTGATTTTGAGAGAGATCTACATTCAGTGGTGAACTGGGGTAAGAACTGGCTTGTAAATTTCAATGCGTCTAAGACCAAGCTACTGTCTGTCAATCATCACAGGCAACCTCTCCTGCCTCCCATAAGCATGGACCAAGCGAGTCTCACTGAGGGCAATACACTGGGCCTCCTCGGCCTTACCCTATCTTCTGATCTCAAGTGGAACCACTACCTTGAGTTAATAGCTAAATCCACTGCTAGGAAGGTTGGCTCACTGTGTCGGGCCAGGACGTTTTTCCCGTCTGTATCCATCCTACATATATACAAATCAACCATTCGTCCGTGCATGGAGTACTGCTGACATATATGGTCAGGCGCCCCTGCTGTTCATCTCAATTTTCTTGACAGGCTCCAAAGGAGAATAAATAATATGACAGGTATCGACTTGGCACTTCCCCACCGACGTTATGTGGCTTCCCTTTGTTCTATAAATACTTTCATGGCTTCTGCTCCAACGGACTTAAGTCACTGGTGCCTCTGCAACATGTGTTTACTCGTGCAACCAGACTGGCAACTGGGTCTCACCCATTCACAGTTAGATCAACCAAATGTAGACGACAATTCTACTCCAACAGCTTCTTTTCTCGCATTTCCAGCCTGTGGAACTCGCTTCCATATTCTTGCTTTCCTGACGGCTACAACCTCCAGGTATTTAAATGCAATGTCAATATTCATCTCTTAACCGTTTGACTCTAGTTCTTTCCTCACCACCCTGTATATCCTTTCCTTTCTTTTTACCTTTGCAACTATCATCACATCTGTATTCCCATCCTTCTCTTGCTCCTTTCTAACTGGTTCGTCTTTCTCTTCACTCTTTTTTTTCTATCTAATCTTTTTACTCTTATGTAGCCCCCTGCACATCAGTGACGTTTACGCCTTTCTCGGGGTGATACGATTAAAAAAAGTATCACCATTAGAGTTTACACGAAGTGATACTTCCAGCTAGATGGCCATTAAGAAGGTCACTAGAATAACACTAGCTGCTCGGACAATGAATGCCGAACATGTCCATATAAAGATGTGAATTATATCACCATTATAGTTTAGACAAACAGATACTACACATTGATTCCAGCTAGATGGCCAGTAAGAAGGTCACTAGAATAACACTAGCTGCTCGGACAATGAATGCCGAACATGTCCATATAAAGATGTGAATTATATCACCATTATAGTTTAGACAAACAGATACTACACATTGATTCCAGCTAGATGGCCAGTAAGAAGGTCACTAGAATAACACTTGCTGCTCGGACAATGAATGCCGAACATGTCCATATAAAGATGTGAATTATATCACCATTATAGTTTAGACAAACAGATACTACACATTGATTCCAGCTAGATGGCCAGTAAGAAGGTCACTAGAATAACACTTGCTGCTCGGACAATGAATGCCGAACATGTCCATATAAAGATGTGAATTATATCACCATTATAGTTTAGACAAACAGATACTACACATTGATTCCAGCTAGATGGCCAGTAAGAAGGTCACTAGAATAACACTTGCTGCTCGGACAATGAATGCCGAACATGTCCATATAAAGATGTGAATTATATCACCATTATAGTTTAGACAAACAGATACTACACATTGATTCCAGCTAGATGGCCAGTAAGAAGGTCACTAGAATAACACTTGCTGCTCGGACAATGAATGCCGAACATGTCCATATAAAGATGTGAATTATATCACCATTATAGTTTAGACAAACAGATACTACACATTGATTCCAGCTAGATGGCCAGTAAGAAGCTCACTAGAGTATCAGTAGCTGCTCCCTCGATTAATGTCAACTATTTCCACATAAATAAACGGGCTAATATTGCCATTACTGATAACATTCGTGAGTCATGCAACCTACAAACGAGTGTGAAATAAAACAACGATTGTTCAGAGAATATTTGGCACTAGAAGTTGGCGTGCGATTTGAAATAGTCGAACATATGTACTCAATACAACGTTTCGAACATTCTAACAGAGAAGAAGGCTTCTAAGCGATTTTCTTTTTTACATCGACAATGCAAGGTTGCATTGCAGTCAACAAATGAAAGGTCAACAGTTAGAAATCCTCAGTTGGATCAAACGTAATCTTTCTTTCATCAACGAGGAAAAAAGTGAATAGTATGTTCTGAAAAACTTTACAGAGACGAATTTGAAAAATAATCTCATGGAATTAAGAAGACGAAATAAATACTGATAGAAGTTTCATTATTTTATCAGGAATAAAACTAGTTTTAACGAAAGTAGATTTTATCAAACAACACTCGATATTTTGAGGAAAAATAAATTTACTTATTTTTTTTTTACCATCCTCATTATTTTAACTGGAATGAAATTAGTTCAATAGGACAGTAGACTTTATTCTTCAATCAACTCTAGTCATTTCAAAACAGAAAAAAATGGATCATTTTGATGCAAGTTTTATTCTACCTGGAATAAAACATGTTTTATAGAAAAGAAGACAGTATCAATAAACACTCGTCATTCGGAAGATTAATAAATTTAATTCACTTTTAAACAAGCTTTACTATTCTCTCTGAAATAAATCTTGTTCTATAGGATAGTAAATATTATTTATCAGTAAAATCTAGTCATTACGACGAGAAATAATTTTCCTTAATTTTTCTGTTTTTTTTTAATTATTTTATCTAGTATGAAAATTGTTCCATAATAAATTTGACTTTATTTATCTGTTAATACAAATGATTTCGAAGGGAAATTAATATAATTCATTTTAATGTCAGTTTCATTATTCTGTCTGGAATAAAAGATGTTCTCTAGGATATTAGGTTTTATTTATCAAACAATTCTTGATACAAATCACTTTAATTTTATACAATGTTAATCATTCTATATAGAATAAAACTACATATTATCTATCAATCAACTGTAGTCATTTCAAAGTGCAATAAATATGATCTTTAGGATGGTAGACGTTATTTATAAATCAATACTTGTCATTTCGAAGAGAGATTTTTTAAAAATCATTTTACCGGAAGCAAGGCATTCTACTGCCACTGTTGCGCAGGGGGTTACATAGGGGAAAGTGATGAGAAAGAGGGGTCAGTTATAGAAAATGTCAGGAGGAGGGTAATAGAGGGATGAGGATACCGAGGTTGGGGTGGGGTAAATGGGAAGAGAGTTTGAGAGGATGGATGGGAGTTGGTGAGATAGGTGATGTCTATTGACCTTACATTTAAATTCCGGGAGACTGTAGCTGTCGGGGAAGCAAGTATGTGGAAGGGAATTCCGCATGCGGGAAGTGCGAGAAAAGAAAATGTTGGAGTAGAAATTGCGATTACATTTTATTGGTTTCACAGTAAAAAGGGTGGGACCTAATTGCTAATCTAGTATCTCGAGTAAATTCGTACCTAGGCGGCACCAATGATCTAAGTTCATCGGAGCACAAGCCGTGAAAGTATTTATAGAAAAGGCATAGGGAAGCCACGTCACGCCGGTGAGAGAGTGACTGCAGCCGGGCTGCCAAGTCGGTATCGATCACATTACAGATTCTCTGTTGTATTTTGTCAAGAACCAAGAGAAGAATAGCAGGGGCACCCGACCAAATGTGGCAGCAGTATTCAATACACGGGCTGATGGTAGATTTATATATGTGCAGGATGGACTCAGACGGAAAAAAACTTCCTGGCCCTGTACAGAGAACCGACTTTCATAGCAGCGGATTTAGCAATGGATTCGATATAGTCATCCCACTTGAGATCAGGAATATATTTCAAGTTTGTAAGAATCTTCTAGAGATAATAATGGTTTTCTTAGCGAAATTCTATAAATTAACACAAATATGGAGAATGAAGTGGAATAATATCTTTCCCAATGGTATTTGCGGGTACACCGTTAGAATTTGAACTTAGTCATCCAATTTCCATGTGCTGCCATTCATTGCAACAACCGCACGTCTAACAGCATTTGTTATTTCTTGACTAGAATCGATGTTTTTTTTTTGTTTTTTGCCTTCACTGATCGTACAAGAACCGGTGTTTTAACGTGATAGGACCGGAACTCTCATACATCCATATTTAACGGGGGAAGTTCTTTTTGTGAAGTTCATAGGAGTTCTTTAGACTTCTATTGGAGTTCAGTAGTACTACTAGGCAGTTGATGTTAGTCGGCAGTCAGTCGAATACTGAGGAGTCAGCTTTCAGCTTTATTAAGCTTTATTAAGTTCCTAACATTTTGGGTACATTAATTCGATTAGCCACCGACAAAGCCTGATTATAACCTTCAGTGAGAAAACTACTCCACAACAATTTATCAATCAACAATCTTCCATTCGAAGAGAAATAAATTCATTTAGATACAAGCTTCATGATTCAGTTCTCTTGTCATGATACGCGTTTTACATGGCGTATAAGGCAGTCTAAGTAATACATAACAAATGTTAATAATCAAAATTGTTTTAAACATTCAAAATAAAAATAAAACGATTAACAGAACACTGTATACGCAATCGAAGCCACCTTAATATCGCATCATATTTATCCGCGGTCTATTTACAGTGGATTCACATGAATAAAACATATTCGAATCGAAAAATCAGTAATTTTACATTGAACACAGATAAAACTTTATTATATGAATAAAAACAATATTAGGTACGCAGATGATACAGTGCTGATAGCAGACACAGAAAACAACTACAAGACCTCCTACAGAAGGTAGCTGAAGAGAGTGATAAAAAAGGACTACAAATAAATTGCAAGAAAACTGAACACATGGTCATCAGCAAAAAGGGCAACCCAAAATGCCAATTACAGGTAAGGGACTCTAAAATCAAGCAGATACAGAAATTTAAATACCCTGGACGTGTTCTAACAGAAGACGGAAAGTGCGACACTGAGATCCGAAGGCGAATTGGCATGGCGAATGAAGTATTCCAGAAGTTGAGTAAAGTATTAAGAAACAGGAAAATTTCGCTAGAAACAAAGAAGACCGTACTGGATTGCTATGTGATGTCAGTTCTTTAATACGGCAGTGAATGCTGGACAATATATTCGAAGATGAAGGAAAAACCTGAAGCAGGTGAAATGTGGTTCTACAGAAGAATGTTGCGGATATCATGGATCGAACATGTGAGCAATGACGAGGTTTTGGAAATGACGGAAACGCAAAGGAAATTAATACTAAGCATCAGGAAGAGACAACTGAAGTTCCTGGGACATGCAATGAGGAAGGAGGGCTTGGAGAACCTGATACTAACAGGCCAGATAGAGGGAAAAAGAGACAGGGAAAAGCAGCGGATAACATATTTGAAGGACCTAATCAGGTGGATGACGGAATACTTATTTGAAATTATTATACTAATAATTTAAAATTCGTCTCTACAGTTTTTCAAAACATACTATTCACTTTTCCCCCCCGTCTATGAAAGAAAGATTACGTTTGATCCAATCGAGGATTTCTAACTGTTGACCTTTTATTTGTTGACCGTTAGTATCAGGTTCTCCAAGCCCTCTTTCCTCTTTGCATGTCCCAGGAACTTCAGCTGTCTCTTCCTGATGTTCAGTATTAATTTCCTTTTCGTTTCCATCATTTCCGAAACCTCGTCATGCTTGATCCATGATTCATCCAGTCAGTTAATAGCCATACGTGATACACGCTTGGGCGATCATGTATCGAAAGAAACATGACTGACTGGGGATGTATCAAGTATGGCACTTAACTGACTGACTGGATATAATTGAAAACATGATTACGGCTTCTACTGGGCATAAAGTGGGGGATCATTTTTATATGGATATGAAGTAATAAACTGATCCCCCATTAATTACTACTTTATAATATAATACATCTTTTCCCTCTCTAGCTATGAGTCAAATAACAGGACAGACTTGGTTCTATAGCCTTGGATAGCAACCACTCTACTGAAGAAAGTAATGGCAACCTAATATGGCATAATCTTCTGCTCAGTCAGTCATGTTTTATTTTGAGACATGATCGTCCAAAGCGTGTATCACGTATGGCAATTAACTGAATTATTTATCTAAAGAAATAACTATCTTTTAATCTGAGACTTGTCATATCTATCTATCTATCTATCTATCTATCTATCTATCTATCTATCTATCTATCTATCTATCTATTTTTCTATGTTTTTAATATCTATCTATCTATCTATCTATCTATCTATCTATCTATCTATCTATCTATCTATGTCAGTCTCTTCATATCTATCTATCTATCTATTTTATCTATCTATCTATCTATCTATCTATCTATCTATCTATCTATCTATCTGTTTTCCTCATTTTGTTCATATCTATCTGTCTATCTCAGTTCTTCATCTATATCTATCTATCTATCTATCTATCTATCTATCTATCTATCAATCTGTTTTCCTCATTTTGTTCATATCTATCTGTCTATCTCAGTTCATTTATATCTATCTATCTATCTATCTATCTATCTATCTATCTATCTATCTATCTATGTCAGTCTGTTCATATCTATCTATCTATCTATCTATCTATCTATCTATCTATCTATCTATATGTCCGAGTCTGATTAATAGAAAATATATAATTCATATATACTCATCGTGTCATTCAGTACTGAAGACATCTTTCTTTTTCCAAAAATGTCGGTCAGTTAAGTGCCATACAAAATACATGCTTAGGCGATCATGTCCCCGACTGGCAGAAGATTTTTTCCCAGTAAGTTGCCATTACTTTCTGAGGTAGACTGCTTGCCAACTATTGAAGCCAATCTGTCTTGTTATTTCACTCATAACAGAAAAGAAGAGATAATCAAGGAGAGAGGGAACAATAAAAGGACAGGAATTGAGAAAACAGAAGATAACGATTGACATTGGATTTGAATTTTTGACGATCAAAGTTGAGAGAAAAGCAGCAAACTGCAAGAGAGTCCCACAATCAAGTGAAGAAACTATCAGCATAGGACTTATAATAATATGAGAAGAAGAAAACATAATTAAGGAGAGAGAACAATAAAAGAACAGGAATTAAGAAGACAGAAGATAACGATTGACATTGCTTTACATTTTTGAAGAGAGTTCCACAAGCGAGAGAAGAAACTGTTAGCATAGGACTTATAATAATATGAGACGAAGAAAACATAATTAAGGAGAGAGAACAATAAAAGAACAGGAATTAAGAAGACAGAAGATGACGATTGACATTGCTTTACATTTTTGAAGAGAGTTCCACAAGCGAGAGAAGAAACTGTTAGCATAGGACTTATAATAATATGAGAAGAAGAAAACATAATTAAGAAGAGAGAACAATAAAAGAACAGGAATTAAGAAGACAGAGGATAGCGATTGACATTGAATTTCAATTTTTGAAGATCAAAGTTGAGGGGAAAGCAAAAATCCGGAAGATAGTTCCACAAGCGAAAGAAGAAACTGTTAGCATAGGACTTATAATAATATGAAAAGAAGAAAGCATAATTAAGGAGTCAGTCAGTTCGTCATTTAAGTGCCATGCGTGATACACGCTTGGGCGATCATGTCTCAAAAGAGACATGACTGACTGGGCAGATGATTATCCCGCAGTGGGTTGCCATTGCTTTCTGCAGTGGACTGGTTGCCGACCAAGTCTATAGACCTCAATCTGTCCTATTATTGCCGACCATAACTGGAGGGATGAGACGGATTTATCTAATTCGAATTGAGGAGAGAGAAGAATAAAAAATAAGGAATTAAGAAGATAGAGGATAACGATTGACATTGCATTTACATTTGTGAAAATCAAAGTTGACCGGAAAGCAACAATCCGAAAGTGATTTCCACAAGCTAGAGAAGAAACATTTAGCATAGGACTTACAAAAATATGAGAAGAAGGAAACATAATTAAAGGGAGAGAACAATTAAGAAGACAGAAGATAAAGTTTGATAAGGCATTTAAATATTTGAAGATCAAAGTTAACTGGAAAGCAAAAACACGGAAAATATTTCCACTAACGAGAAGAGCAATAAAAGAAACTGTTAGCATAGAACCTACGGTTATCTTTCGAAATTACATCTGTAAAATCTAATACTGCCAATCTCATATCATAATAATATGAAAAGAAGAAAACATAATTAAGGAGAGAGAACAATAAAAGAACAGGAATTAAAAAGACAGCAGATAACGATAGACATTGCATTTGAATTGTTGAAAATCAAAATTGACTGGAAAGCAAGAAGTCAGAAGAGAGTTCCACAAGCGAGAGAAGAAACTGTTAGCATAGGACTTATAATAATATGAGACGAAGAAAACATAATTAAGGAGAGAGAACAATAAAAGAACAGGAATTAAGAAGACAGAAGATAACGATTGACATTGCTTTACATTTTTGAAGAGAGTTCCACAAGCGAAAGAAGAAACTGTTAGCATAGGACTTATAATAATATGAGAAAAAGAAAACATAATTAAGGAGAAAGAACAATAAAAGAACAGGAATTAAGAAGACAGAAGATAACGATTGACATTGCTTTACATTTTTGAAGAGAGTTCCACAAGCGAGAGAAGAATCTGTTAGCATAGGACTTATAATAATATGGGAAGAAGAAAACACAATTAAGGTGAGAGAACTATAAAAAACGGGAATTAAGAAAACAGAAGATAACGATTGACATTGAATTTAAATTTCTGAGGATCAAAGTTAACTGAAAACCAAGAACACGGAAAATATTTCCCCTAACGAGAAGAGCCATAAAAGAAACAATTAGCATAGAACCTACGGTTATCTTTCGCCATTTCAACTGTAAAATCTAATACTGTCAATCTCATACTGAAATATGTACAAAGAGCTCATCAGAACAATTACCATATAATTTTTTATCGAATGCAAAGATCAAGGCTACAGTACGGAGATGGGTATATGACTGAAGCCGACATGCCAAGTTCGCGCCTACATTCTTACTGATCATTCTTTAGTTTTATTTTTTGTTAAATTAAAAGTTATTGATAATCGATATGAAATCGAACGTTTTCTAGGTCAGCTGAAAATAATATTTTGAATGTTGTTCTTCATTATGAACAAGACCTGCCGCATGATATCGTTCCTAAGATATCGTTTTTTCGTTTATTCAATTCAATATCCTGCCACGGATTTTTAGTCTCTTGAAATCAATCATTCTATTATCGGTTGTAACTACAAAGTGTCAACCGATGCGTGAATGAAAAAAAAATTGTTTATAATTCACTTGTGGGTGAAAATATAAATCAGGTAAATGTGAAATTTCATGCCTTGCATAACATTCAAAAATTTTCGAATGAAAATTACAAGAATACAATTAAAAATTGACTAGAAAAGATTATATGCTATACACTTGGATGATCATGTCTTATTCGATTGATGACTGACTAGGTAGTAGATGTTCTTGCAGTAGGTTGCCGTCTCTTTCTGCGGTAGATTGGTTAACAACCAAGACTATAGTGATAGCATGTCGTGTTATTGAGCCCATAGCTTTTGCATGTGTAATAAAAGTATCTGACTGGATTTCGAACACGGGTCTCCGATTACTCATACGGAATCTGTAATTCATTACACTACACCTCACTTTTTGACTTTTTTTTTTTTTGCAATTCAAATTGATGAAGCAAAAGCCATAATAGATGACTTCACGATTAAATATTTATTATAACAGAGTGGAGAGCTGTTGGTACCACTTAAGTATTGCAACCACAGTATAAAAAAAGGTGATCTCTAAGGCATCAAAACCTGAGAGAATTTTATATTTAAACTGATTTCAAATATATTTTTACAACTAGAAAATCTTACCTACAAATGCCATAAGTCTGCTAAAGCTCTTTTCTCTTCTCTGTTGGAGGCTTACGGCCATATCACGTTAAATACACCAGTTCTCGCTCGATCACCGAAGTTAAGCAACGATGATCCTTGTCAGTACTTGGGAATACCAAGTGCTGTAAGCGTTTAGTGACGGATATGCGTTGGGGTGCAGTGGATATCGGCTCGGAAAGATAAAGTGTTGAGCCGAATTCGAATTCCAGTTGAATACCCCGCATTCACTTAAGCACTGGTACCCTTGGGAAAGGTATTAATCTGTCCCTTCCCTCCAGTTATGGGTTAAATAACAGGGTAGAACTTTGGGACTCTGTCCTTAAAAACAAATCCCAATGAATCTTGATACTCGAAAAGAAAAAATATTACTACATAGAAAATTTATATAAAAACAACAATAAATTACTGAAAGAAAAAGGTATTACCAGCAATAAATAAATAAATAAAATTTAGTTGGCAATAAATGACCCGCTGAGGTTGATATGCCATAAAACAACTAACCAAATTTTCTCTTTTGGCTTCAACATTTTTACCAAGTACTTTAATGCATCTGCTGAAATGACTGAATGGTCAATCGTACCGACTAATGCACATTTATAAGCTCGCGGCATCTAAACCAACAAAATTACACATATAATTAAATACGCGTGACCTGATGACACATTGTTTTTTATTGTAATACATCTAACAAGGACAGGTAACCTGCTGAATGTATAATGCCTTTTGCACTCTTATATACAATGTGCCTAGAACTAGTTGTGTTAAAAAGCCACTTTCCAGACTCTGGAGAAATGTCCAAATTGCAAATATATTTATACTAGCAGTATGGCCCAGCGTTGCTCGGGTGTAGCGAAAGCTTTAAAACTAATCCATGGTCCTGAAGTTTAGACTAAAGAATATTTAAAATAATAAAATAATTGTGACATTTTACCAATCGCACCTAATATATATATATACTAGCAGTATAGCCCGGCGTTGCTCGAGTGTAATGAAAGCTTTAAAACTAATCCATGGTCCTGGAGCTCAGACTCTTTGGACGTTGGCACGAAAGTTTTTTCCAGTTAAACCGAAATCGTAGACTGAAAGAAAAATGAATGGATGTAAGTCAAATTTTGATTTCCTGGTATCAATATCAAATTTTCTGCACTATTGTAAGAACTGCGACCTTGAAACTTCTGAATATCGTTTTTTATGTCTTTGTCTATGAGTGTATCAAATTTGATTAAAATCGAACTACTCCTTCTATAATCCGATTTTTTCGATTATTGATTTTCCATATTTATATGGATACCTCAAAAATTGAGTTCAAGCCACAGCCATAGTACCCAGAAATAGTGTCCAAGTGTTCAAGCCACGGCCATAGTACCCAGAAATTGAGTTCAAGCCAAAGCCATAGTACCCAGAAATAGTGTCCAAGTGTTCAAGCCACGGCCATTGTACCCAAAAATTGAGTTCAAGCCACAGCCATAGTAACCAGAAACGGGGTTCAAGTGTTCAAGCCACGGCCATATTATCCAGAAAATGTGTTCGAATGTTCAAGTCACGCACGGAGTAGCCAGAAACTGTGATCAAATGTTTGAGACAAGGCCATAATTCCCAGAAACTGTGTTCAAGTAACGACAAAGTACCCAGAAACTGAGTTCAAGCCACGGCAATAGTACTCAGAAACTGTGTTCCAAACAACTCTATAGTATCCAGAAACTGTGTTCAAGCCTCGGCCATAGTACTCAGAAACTGTATTCAAACCCCGGCCTAAGTACCAAGAAAATATGTTCATACCCCGGTCAAAGTACGCAGAAAATATGTTCAAGTGTTCAAGCCACGACCATAGTGCACAGAAACTTTGTTCAAGTATTCAAGAACCAGCCATAGTACCCATAAACTGTGTTCAAACCACAGCCATAGAACCCACAACTTGTGTTTAAGCCAAGGCCATAGTAACTAGAAACTGTTCAAGCCACGGCCATAGTACCCAGAAACTGATTTCAAGTGTTCAAACCACGGCCATAGAACCACAACCAGTGTTCACGCCACAGACAAAGTACGCAAAAACTGTGTTAAAACCACGGTTTTAGTACCCAGCAAATGTGTTCAAGCTAAGACAATAGTACCCAGAAACTGTGTTCAAGCCAAGGCAATAGTACCCCAAAAAGCGTTTAAGTGTTCAAATAACAGCTATAATTGCCATAAACAGTGTTCAAGCGACGGCCATAGTACCCAGAAACTGTGTTCAAGCCGCGACCATAGTACCCCGAAACTGAATTCAAACTACGACCATAGAACCAAGAAACTGTGTTCAAGCTATGGCAATAAAACCCCAAAACTGTGTTCAAACCAGGCTCTCTTGCTATTTAGACATAACTGAGAATACAAGAGATGGGATGAAACAGAGTCATTTTTCAATGATATGTCCCATCCGCACGTATACGATTATGGCTCTCAACGGATTCCAATTTTAAATTGCTTGTGAATTGCATTTGATTTCCTGTATAAAATAGAGCAATTTCCTGTTGTTTGGTTTTGTTTTCAGCAAGCTCACCGATATTAACTGCGCCCCCTTTTAGTGGTCCCAGGTTACCTTACTATTTAACTCATAGCTGTAGGAGATGAGACGAATTTCCTAAATGGAATATGTTGAAAGCAAACGCATCAAATGCATCTGAATTTGGAACTCGGCTAGTCAATTTTACTGGAGCCGCCGACAGCAATACACCACCAGCACTTTTTAGATTCAGATATAACTTACGCTGCATGATGACTTAATTAATAAATAATTTACTGTGATATTTATTTAATTATCTATTTTTTCGGAAAAGAATTAAAAATTGCAATTTCATTTATGCCATCAAACCTTAATCACTTCAGCTGATACGTATTACATTCAACCCATGGTCTCTTTCTTTAACGTAAATAATTTATAGCTATATTTTTCCCAGATCCGCCAGTTAAATGTCATACGTGATACACGCTTTGGGCGATCATGTCTCGAAAGAGTCATGACTGACTGGGCAGAAGATTATCCCGCAGTAGGTCGCCATTACTTTCTGAGGTAGAATGCTTGCCAGCCAAGGGTACAGAGCCCAAACTGTCTTGTTATTATTAAGCAGTAATTAGTGGGGATCAGTTTATTACTTCATAGTAATACAAAACTGATCCTCCACTTTATGCCCAGTAGAAGCCTTATGACTAGGCAGATGATTATCCCGCAGTAGGTTGCCATTACTTTCTGTGATAGACTGGTTACCAGCCAAGGCTATAGAATACAGTCTGTCCTGTTATTTAGACCATATCTGAAGGGAAGAAACGGATTAATACCTTTCCCAATAAGTGAATGCAAGGAATCCAACTGAAATTCGAAATCGGCTCCCCGATTTCTCGTTCAGAAAACTTTCATATGCAAACTTAACGAAGCTTCCAAATACGGAGAGACAGGAAGATCTTATTAGAAACAAAAAAAATGATAGACTGCTGTGAAATATATATCCTTTTATATAGCAGCGAATATTGGACGATATCTTCAAAGATGAAGAAGAGGTTCAAAGCAACAAAAAATGTGTTTCTCCAAAAAAGATGCTGAGGCTATCATGGACGAAGAACAGGAGCAACGAGAAGAAAACTTAAACTTACCATGAGGAAGAGAAAGCTGAGGTTTCTGGGACACGTAATTAGGAAAGATGGTTTGGAGAATTTAATAATCACAAGAGGGGAAAGAGAGACAGGGATAAGCAGCGCGAGACATGTTTCATGGGCTTTAGCAAATGGAGGGCGGAACGGATTTCGGGAGAGATACCAAGAGAAAAACCAATTAAGAGCAACAAGGAACAGGGGAAGGTGTAAGTCCTTAAGGGACACGGCACATAAAGAAGTAGAAGAATGCCACAAAATGTACGTTCAAACTTTGTACATATTCAACGATGTGATTGTTTTTATTACAAGATTAAATTCATGAAAGTTGTTACAGTCAACTTAACCCTCTAGGGCCATTCGTATCATATTTGATACAGTATTTCCCTATAAGGAAACATTTGGTATTTCCCTATAAGGAAACATTTGGTATTCATTGACTGAGCAGTCAGTACTGCTTTCATTTGAAATTTATAAAATATTTCTCTCAAAAAATTTTTCAGGAAAATATTTCTTTTAAGGCTTGTTTTCATACTGTATCAAATATGATACGAATGGCCCTAGAGGGTTAAGCCTCATCAGGCTCATTTTTGCTGTAAGAATGTTACGCAAGACAGGCTACAACGTGTTTGGTAGCAGCTGGATTATCAACTTCACTAAAATCTAAATCTCTAGGAATATATTGTTCGAATTTGAAGAAATAAATCTTCTAATGTTCAACATTAAACCTTTTAAGTTTGCTTGCCTGCAAAATTTAGTTACCCAGATACTGATATTTTAAAATATGTCAACATTTTTGGGACATCCGTATAAGAGAATCTTTAAGTAGGCATCTTACCTTCGAAGACTGTGTAGCTTCAAACTCACTTTCGATCGCAAGTGGCATTGTTACATACAATCCATCGCTTAAGATGCAAGTAAAATATTTTATAAGAGCTAGATCAGGTCAGTCAGTCAGTTAAGTGCTATGCGTGATACACGCTTGGGCGATCATGTCTCAAAGCGACATGACTCACTGGGCAGAAGATTATATCGCAGTAGGTTGTCATTACTTTCTGTGGTAGACTGGTTGCCAGCCAAAGCTATAGAACCCAATCTGTCCTGTTATTTCACTCATAGCTAGAGGGGAAATGATGTATTATGTTATTAAGTAGTAATTAGTGGGGGATCAGTTTATTACTTCATATTAATATAAAATAAATCCCCCACTTTAACACTCAGTAGGTTGCCATTACTTTCTGCGGTAGACTGGTTGTTAGCCAAGGCTATAAAACCCAATCTGTCCTATTATTTGAGTCATAGCTAGACGGGGAAGAGATGTATTATATTATTAGGTAGTAATTAGTGGGGGATCAGTTTATTACTTCATAACAATATAAAACAAATCCCCCACTTTATGCCCAGTAGAAGCCTTAATCATGTTTTCAACTTTTATAATTCTTCAGTCAGTTTAGTGTTATACGTGAAACACGCTTGGGCGATCATGTCTCGAAAGAGACATGACTGACTGGGCAGAAGATTATTCCGCAGTAGTTTGCCATTACTTTCTGAGGTAGACTGGTTGCCAGACAAGGCTATAGAGACCAATCTGTCTTGTTATTTAACCTATAACTGGAGGGAAAAGACGGATTAATACCTTTCCCAATGGTATTTGCGCTTAAGTGAATGCAAGTAATTCAACTGGATTTTGAACCCGGCTCCCCGATTTCTCGTTCGGAGCCGATATCCATTGTACCACAATGAACATCCATAGAACAGACAGAATTCCTCATTTGTGCCGTGAATTAAATATTTGAAATGCAAACCTTTTACGAATTTTATATCTGTAAATGCTTTGCAAGTTTCTCCACACAGGTGATCATTAAGCGAATCAAAACAATTATTTAGGCGGCAGATTATTTTATTGTAAGAAGTGTAAGACAAGGATGTGTCTTCTCACCAGATCTATTCAACTTACACAGTGAAACAATTCTGAAAGCTCTAGAAGTCAATGGCGGCCACAAACTGAACAATATAAGATATGCAGATTTTACAATGGTGACAGCAGATCCAGAAAAGAAACTACAAGAACTCCTACAGGAAGTTGTTAGAGAACGTGGAAATAAAGATCAACTTATAAACTACAAGAAAACTGGATGCATAGTCACCAGTGAAAAGAAGAGCCGAAAACGCTAAGTACAACCGAGGGATTCTAAAATCAAACAGGCACAGAAATTAAAATATCTGGGAAGTATTCTAACAGAAAACGATAGGGAGATCCGACATCGTACTGGCATAGCGAAGGACGCATTCCAGAAGCTGAGTAAAGTATTAAGAGACATGAAAATTTCACTGCAAACGAAGAAGAGAGTACTGGATTTTTATGTGATGTCAGTTCTAAAATAGGGCAGTGAATGCTGGACAATATCATCAAAGATGAAGGAAAAACTTGAAGCAGCTGAAATGTGGTTCTAAAAGAGCATACCCGGGCATAAAATGGGGGATCAATTTCATATAACAATCAATATATAAACTGACCCCTCACTTTGTGGTCACAACAGTTTCTATACATTTATATTCCTGAGATTCAAAAGCACAAGGTTGCATTCCAGAAGCTGAGTAGAGTATTAAGAGACAGGAAAATTTCGCTGGAACAAAGAAGAGAGTACTGGATTATGTGATGTCTGTTCTCTCAATATGGCTGTGAATACTGAACAATCTTATCAAAGTAACCGAAATGTGGTGCTACAGAAGCATACTGGATATAAAGTGGAGGATCAACTCCATATTACAATCAATATATGAACTGACCCCTCACTTTGTGGTTACAACAGTTTCTATACATTTATATTCCTGAGATCCAAAAGCACAAGGATGCATTCCATGTAACTGAGTAGAGTATTAAGAGACAGAAAAATTTCGCTAGAAACAAAGAAGTGAGCATTCTGTTGCTATGTAATATCTGTCCTTCAATACGGCAACCAATGCTGAAAAATCGCATCAAAGAAGAAGGAAAGACTCAAAGCAACCTAAATACGGTTCTACAGAAGGATGTTGAGGATACCATAGACGGAACATGCGAGAAACGACGAGGTTTTGGAGAGAATGGACACGAGAAGAAAACTGATGCTTAATACCCGGAAAAGACAGCTGAAGTCTTTGGGACATGTAATGAGGAAGGATGTGCGTTGTGGTACATTGGATATCGGCTCTACACGAGAACTCGGGGAGCTGAGCTCGAATTCCAGTTGAATTCATTGCATTCACTTACGCGCAAATACACTTGGGAAAGGTATTAATCCGTTTCTTCCTTCCAGTTATGGGTTAAATAACAGAACAGATTAGCTTTGGCTGGCAACCAGTCTACCGCAGAAAGCAATGGCAACCTACTGCGGAATAAACTTCTGCCCAGTCAGTTATGTCACTTTCGAGACATTATCGCCCAAGCGTATTTCACGTATGGCACTTAACTGACTGAATGAGGAAGGAAGGCTTTGAGAATCTGATGCTCACAGGACAGATAGAGGGGAAAAAGACATATCTGACATTTGTTGAGCTTGTGTAAATCGACGACAGAGAAGGGTCTGTGTCAGGTAACAAGGGAAAGGGTGGTAAGAGCTACAAAGGAATAGAGTGATGTAGAGGACCATGATCACTTACGTCCTGAAGGGACACGGCACATATAAGAAGCATAGGGGGATATTAGAAAGGTAGTTAGAAAATGTAGCGTAACAATGGAAATCCTTGAGCTCACTCATCTGAAGTCTGATGCTAGGTGAAGCGAGAAGCATCAGGGCAGGTGATATGAGAAGAGCCTTAAGAAAAGTGCGGAGTTTGTGTATTGGACAAAAAAGTAGATAATTTTTTCACAAATAAAAAGGTCTACATGATTTGGATTGGCTAGAGTGACTGCGAGAATCAGGAGGGTCAGAGATTGGGTAGAGTGAAAAGAAATTAGTAGCAGGGGAGGAGGAAGAAGGGAAATAAAAAAAGACGAAGAAGAGGGAGATGAAGAAGAAGTAAAAAAAGAGGAAGAACAAACGGAAGAGAAACAAGGAAAAGAAAAAGAAGACGAAATTTATAAACGAAACAAATAAATAAACCGGAGTAAATATTAAAGAAGAATAGTAAGCACACACACACACACACACACACACACACACACACACACACACACACACACACACACACACACACACACACACATATATATATATATATATATATATATATATATGTAAGAAAAGTAAAATACGTAAGAAGAATTATCGCAGTACCTTGTCAATCGTATTTCATGAAACTCTATGAAGGAGGGATTTCTGCCCAAATATACAATTACTCAAATATATATATATATATATGAAATGTATTTTTGCAGAAATTATTCTTTTGGTTGAATGATATAGGCAGTTTGAATATTATCGGCACGTTTTGTCGATTATCCTTGACTCTCAGTCTGTTTCTATCTCTCTCTTTATATATGAATATATATATATAGAGAGAGAGAGGGAGAGAGAAAGAGAGAGAGAGAGCGAGGGAGAGAGAGAAAGAAAGAAAGAAAGAACGAGAACGAGAACGAGAAAGGAGAACAGGAGGAGAAAGAAAATAAAGAGAGTGAGACAAGGAGTAAAAATCAGGGTTCATATCCCCGAGACAAAAGTGGGTCCAGTGTACAAGCAGAAAAAGGAAGAAAAATAAAAAGGACAAAATTAAGAAAGAAATAAAAAAAAGCTGAAAGAAAGAAAAACAAACCAGGAAATTTAGGGCGGTAGAAAGAAAAGAGAAATAAAAAATGAAAAGAAAAGACAAATTAAAAGAAGATATAAAATGGTAAAATATAAGACAAATGAACCGAAGAATGGTAAGAAAAAATAATGACAGGAACCGAAGAATGAACAGAAAAGAAATTGAAGGGTACAGAACAAAATGGCGTCAATAATTAAAAGATTGTAATAAAAAAAAGTCAATAATGGAGACAGATGAGAAAGAAAGAGAGTAACAATATAACGGATGGTGGAAAGAATGACAAGAAAAGAAGGAAGACAGTGGACATGTTTGAAAGTTTCAAATAAACTGGAAAGAAAATAGAAAACAATAAAGGATGTTTGGAAAAAATGTAAAAAAATGAAAATGAAGTGGCTAGAAAATGTTTAAAATTTTACAGCAAATACTTTTTCAGAATTAAATTAAATAGATATACAGAGGTGAATAAAATATGAAATTATTAAATAAAATAAATAAATTATTAAATAAATTATTAAATAAAATGAATAAAAATTGAGAAAGAAGCAAAAATAAGAAAAAAGAAATTAAAATAATTGGAGTAAAGAAAACTGATGCATAAAAAAGAAGAGAGTAAAAGAAAGAAAGACACTAAAAAAGAAAGAAGGAGAGTAAAAGAGAGAAGTAAAAGTTAGAGAGTAAAAGTAAGAAAGAGTGTAAAAGAGAAAAAAATATATTAAAAGAGAGCAATGGAAGAGAAGATGGAAAGAATGACAGTAGGAGAAAGAAAGAGTACAAGAATCAAGAGAGTAGCAATAAGAGAGAAAACGAGAGTAAAAAAATGGAGAATGAAAAAAAGAAGAGATTAAATGAAAGAGAGTAAAAGAAAGAAAGACACTAAAAAAGAAAGAAGGAGAGTAAAAGAGAGAAGTAAAAGTTAGAGAGTAAAAGAATGAAAGAGTGTAAAAATAAGAAAAAGAGTAAAAAAGGAAGGAAGTAAAAGAAAGAACGAGAGTAGAAAAAGAGAGTAAAAGAAATGAAGAAAGTAAAAGAAAGAAAGTGTAAAAGAAAAAAGGGTAAAAGATATGAAGAGAAAAGCAGTAAAGGAAAGAGGAAAGGATATAGAAGAAAGAAAGAGGGTAAAAGAAAA
>JBBBDQ010001423.1:2297500-2315000 GCA_037127315.1 Ascarosepion bandense
AATTGGCCGAAATGATCCTCAGGGATTTTTATATTTAGATTCTGTTGTGTTAAGACCATGTTCATACATATATATATATATATATATATGGATTGTAAATGTCTGATTTTGAAATGATAATTAAGGAGCGATATTCAGAAAGATGGATCTGATTTCCACCAAATCTACATTAACGAGACAGAACCCGATTCCAGTTAGGATTTTTTCTATATAACTGTTAATAGACAACCACATTCTTCAGTCTGTCTTTTGTTCTTAATAAAGTACATGCATATAAGATACACAAATACGGATTAATATATATATATATATATATATATATATATATATATATATATATATAAATATTGTCATAATATGAAATAAAAGGTTATTTTTTTATACTATTATATATATTTAACAACATACACGGCTGCAGAATGAACGAATTACATTAATGCATATTCGGTTTTTGATTTTTACCTGTGTAAACACACGTCCACCCACACCACACACATGCTATGAAATTTGCTTGTGTATACATATGTGTGTGTGCGCGTGTTTGTCAGCATTTATCGCGAGCACATATTTGTATATCAGCAACGTCCTTGCAACAAGTAAATACATATATATTTATCTTAATATGCAAGCATCCGTACACATACATGCAAAGACATTCATTCTCTCTCACAGACACACACATATGCATATATTATATATACATTTTGTGTTCATCAATATATATATATATATATATATATATATATATATATATATATATATATTGAATTGTATGTGCGTGTGTTTGGATTCTTACGTGTTTGTTTACATGTATATGTATAAATCCATTCGATGATTTTTGGGTTTTTATCTTACCTCATATATTGGCCTTTTCATGTAAATTTCCAACGGAAGATATTTGAATGTTGTGATATCCTTGTCAGTCCAAAGAGCCAAACATTAATGTGTAGGCATCATATTGTGTGGCATAGTTGTTAATCAAACAGTTCTTCGCCACCGTGAAATGGCGTGGCTTGAGCGATGTTTTGAAAATGTGGGAAATTAATCCAAAAAGAAAACAAAACAAGGCGAAAAATTAAAGTTAACTAAGGGATGAATCCATGGATTTTTCAATATTACGAAAGGAAAATACTTGTCCTTCTAAGGTTGGGTAATCAAAATAAAAAGAATGGTGTTTGTTTGTGTGCGGGTGGGTTGGGGAGTGAAGTAATGTAGTGGCTTGTAGTGTGAGTGCTTGGATATTTGTATATGTATGCGCGTGTGCGTGTGCGTATGTGTCTGAGAGGGTGTGAGTGTGTTCGTGATTTTCGGTGAAGGAACGTGCATCGACATTTATATCTTAAAGGTGTGTCTTGGCATGTGTACTTATCAGCTAGGAGAATTAGCGGGTCGCTATTGATAGACATAGAAGCACACTCACATACGTACATATATATATATATATATATATATATATATATATATATGCAGAAAAAGAAGCATTTATCAAATTTTAACAAATGTAACTACACATATAATTATATAATTACATATATATAATTACCAATGCATAAAATAAGTGATTATATAAAAAATTATAATGATAATTGTATATATATAAATATATATATATATATATATATATATATATATATATATATATATATATGTGAGAGAGAAAAACGTTCATTTTTTCTTTCTAAAAAATTATCAATTATATATATATATATTATTTATATAATATTATTATTATTATTATTATTATTATTATTATTATTATTATATATATATATATATATTATATATGATTATGGATATATTATCATATACATATAATTATATATAATTGTATAATTATATGTAATTATATATATAAAATTCTATCTATCTATCTCAGTCTCTCTCTCTCTCTATATATATATATATATATATATATTTATGATTTTTTAAAATTTGCAGCATTTATTGGGGAAAAGCTCTCAGATCTGGAAACAAGAGTTGATATGTATATATATATATATATATATATATACACACACACACACACACACACACACACACACACACACACACACACACACACACACATATATATATATATATATAAAGTCTTGGTATATAGATAGAAGGTAGACAGAAGGAAACTGACTATGATAAAAAAAAAAAACTCGTGGACATGCTGGCAGGAAATAAACTTACTTATAGACAGACAGACAGGTAGATAGACAGATAGAAAGACGATGAACTTGTACAGTTAAACTGAAAGATAAATATATATTGACATATTTATATACATATATTCCTTTCTTTTTTATCTTTAATTGTACAGTAATCACGCTCTTATTTAATTTGTTTTCTGTTTTTTTACTTTTTGTTTTCGGGGCGTAAAATATGTAGAAATTGTCTGAGTGCTATTTTTTTCGCGATTTTCAAAGACGATTTTATTTTTACTGTTAAGTGAATGTGAAAAATTTTATTTAAAATTCTATAATATTTTCAAACACAGTCAGCACAATGTGGCCGTATTCACAGCTGATGTTAGTGAGTGTTGCTTTTTCCTTTTAAATAACAATACTTGTCATATCTATCTATCTATCTATCTATCTATCTATCTATCTGGATGTCTGTATGTATGTATGAATGTATGTGTGTGTGTGTGTGTGTGTGTGTGTGTGTGTGTGTGTGTTAACTTTTTAATAAGAAAACGTATTGTTTTCTGCAATCAAATCAAAACCATTTTCACCAAAATTATTGAACACTTTTCGATAATGATTTAAATGCTTTAAATTTCGAAACGTAAAAATTTCTTTATAGCAATTTTAATTAAATACATTTTAAATAAAAATAAACAATTATATACATATATATTTAAATATATATATAGAGAGAGAGAGGGAGAGAGAAAAAGAAAGCAAGAGAAATAGATAGATAGATAGATAGATAGATAGATAGATAGATAGATAGATAAGTGGAAAATGTGATAGATAGATAGATAGATAGATAGATAGATAGATAGATAGATAGATAGATAGATAGATATGAACAGACTGAGATAGATAGATAGATAGATAGATAGATAGATAGATAGATAGATAGATAGATAGATAGATAGATAGAATAGATAGATAGATAGATAGATAGATAGATAGATAGATAGATAGATAGATAGATAGATAGATAGATAGATAGATAGATAGATAGATAGATAGATAGATAGATAGATAGATAGATAGATAGATAGATAGATAGATAGATAGATATGAATAGACTAGATAGATAGATAGATAGATAGATAGATAGATAGATAGATAGATAGATATGAATAGACTGAGATAGATAGATAGATAGATAGATAGATAGATAGATAGATAGATAGATAGATAGACTAGATAGATAGATAGATAGATAGATAGATAGATAGATAGATAGATAGATAGATAGATAGATAGATAGATAGATAGATAGATAGATAGATAGATAGATAGATAGATAGATAGATAGATAGAATAGATAGATAGATAGATAGATAGATAGATAGACAGACAGACAGATAGATAGATAGATAGATATGATAGATGATAGATAGATAGATAGATAGATATAAGACTAGATAGATAGATAGATAGATAGATAGATATGAACAGACTGAGATAGATAGATAGATAGATAGATAGATAGATAGATAGATAGATAGATAAATAGATAGATAGATATGAATAAACTGAGATAGATAGATAGATAGATAGATAGATAGATAGATAGATAGATAGATAGATAGATAGATAGTCAGCTGTGTAATTTCTTTCTATAATTCTGTTCTCATGTATGGTACTCCTTGTGTTAAATTCGTAAACAAAACTCTGAATGCTCATAGATGCGGACAGACAGACAGACAGCTTTACAAGCAATGGGCTTTCGTTCGAACAGCCGTCGTGCACGCGTGCGTATATATAGCCACATCTGGCTTAACGTGAGCGTACGATATGTATCAACACAACGCTTCATAGCTCCAAAGTAATATATCTCAATTACAAGTAATATTATTACTAATAAATATTGTGTTCAAAGGACTAATAAAAATAAACAAAACAGTTTTTTTTCTCAGTCAAAAATTTGAAATAAAAAGTTATTATTTTTTGCAATCCTCAATTTCCATGAATCGACCCCCAATTTCCATGAATATGCATATATATTTTCATACTCAGGGAATTCATGGATTTATTTAAGGACTATTTTTGTAGAGTTACTCCAGCTAAGAATTTAGATTCAAATATATGTTTAGACAATTTGTTAATTTTTATTTTTTTGACCCACCTTGATTGAATTACACATAAAGATTATAAAAGTGCAAAAAGCAAAGACGCTTGTGTTCATTATGTTGAGGCCATAGTGTCTTTGTATATCTCCAAATGTATACCCGAGATTGATATGTCATGTGCACAGGCAGAATGTGCACCAGCAGAATGTGCACACTCATTAATTTATTATCAACATGTGAATGCGATTGAATCCAACGGTGATCGATAAATGACGAAATCTCAACGAAATTTACGGAAATCTATCGACTGTAACAATCAGAAAGGAACAGTCTCTGTATGGTCAGGCCAATAATTGTTTCTTTAGATACCAACACCCACACATGCACACACACGCACATACACACACATACACACACATATATGCATATAACCAAATACTGTATGTTCTCTGGGTATTTGCTCTTGCTCAAAATATAAACCTGCATGTATCTATCTCTTTATCTGCCCGTCTGTTTGTCTATCTATCTAAGCGTCTGTGTTGGTACATTCTATCTATCTATCTATCTATCTATCTATCTCATCTATCTATCTATCTATCTATCTATCTCCAGACATTTCATTATCTATCTATCTATCTATCTATCTATCTATCTATCTCCATCTATCTATCTATCTCCAGACATTTCATTATCTATCTATCTATCTATCTATCTATCTATCTATCTATCTATCTATCTATCTATCTCCAGACATTTCATTATCTATCTATCTATCTATCTATCTATCTATCTATCTATCTATCTATCTATCTCCAGTTATTTCATTATCTATCTATCTATCTATCTATCTATCTATCTATCTATCTATCTATCTATCTCAGTCTATCTCACTCTCTATCTATCTATCTATCTATCTATCTATCTATCTATCTATCTATTTATCTATCTATCTCAGTCTATTCATATCTCTCTCTCTCTATCTATCTATCTATCTATCTATCTATCTATCTATCTCCAGTCATTTCATTATCTATCTATCTATCTATCTATCTATCTATCTATCTATCTATCTATCTATCTATCTCAGTCTGCTCATCTATCTATCTATCTATCTATCTATCTATCTATCTATCTATCTATCTATCTCAGTCTATTCACATCTCTCTCTCTCTCTCTCTCTATCTATCTATCTATCTATCTATCTCAGTCTGTTCATATCTATCTATCTATCTATCTATCTATCTATCTATCTATCTATCTATCTATCTCCAGTCATTTCATTATCTATCTATCTATCTATCTATCTATCTATCTATCTATCTATCTCTATCTATCTATCTATCTATCTATCTATCTATCTATCTATCTATCTATCTATCTATCTATCTATCTATCTATCTCAGTCTATTCATATCTATCTATCTATCTATCTATCTATCTATCTATCTATGTTTTTTCATATCTATCTATCTATCTATCTATCTATCTATCTATCTATCTATCTATCTATCTATCTATCTTTGCCAAATGTTCTGCTTTTTAACAGTTTTATAAACGGAAACAACGTTGGCCATCTTTTGTATTTCAATTGAAAATAAAAAGAAAGACTTTGAATTTATCGAACTGTTCAAATATTTTCGATTTTGGTTGGACGCCTTCACCGGCATGTATCGAACAGAAGATTGATTCTTTGTCTCGTTTGCATTTCATTTCTTTTTTAAAACCTTCATAAAAAAGAATTATCTCATGAATCTGGATTTAAACATAAGACTGAACAATTTTGTCGATTTTACTTGGATTCGTTTCTTTTCTTTTCTTTTTTTTTCCTCGCCTTCATTTGATTTTCGCCGAAACGATTTGTACTTAACTAACACCTGTTCATTTGTTGTCAAAGTGATTTGTAAACCCATCCATACGAACTAGTTGACAGCTTTCTCTTACATTCCTCACACACACACACACACACACACACACACACACACACACACACACACACACACAGATAGATAGACAGATAGATAGATAGATATTATGAACAGATAGATAGATAGATAGATAGATAGATAGATAGATAGATAGATAGATAGATAGATAGATAGATAGATAGATAGATAATGAAATGACTGGAGATAGATAGATAGATAGATAGATAGATAGATAGATAGATAGATAGATAGATATTATGAACAGACTAAAGATAGATAGATAGATAGATAGATAGATAGATAGATAGATAGATAGATAGATAGATAGATATGAACAAACTCGAGATAAATAGATATTAAGAGACGAACATAGATAGCTAGATAGCTAGTTTTTAGGTAGCTAGATAGATAGAGAAAGAGAAAGAGAGAGGGAGGGGGAGAGAGAAAGAGGGAAAGAAAGAGAAAGAGAGAAGAAGAAAGAGGTCGGGACGAAAGGGGAGAGAATAGACCCCAATTTCGTCTCATTGAATTATGATTAAAATATATATTAAAAAGAAAATGAATTGAGACTGCACTGATTTTCTCGTCTTCTGTCATAAAGTTTCACCTCCGATTATCCAGCCTATATCCATTCTTCAGAGAATTAACACTAATCAATTTTTTTGATCTTTAAAACAACAGTAAAATATTAAAAACTAAAAGTGCAAACAAACAAAGCTGAAAGTTAAGCATCATGATATATCTGGTGGCAATGTCTAAATGCTAAATATTGAACGTGCCTGGATACGTTTCAATATATTCTTTAACTGACACCTTTTGTCACTTTTTCTTACCTGATTTTGGCAACTTTTTATCTGCCTTAAAAAAGTTTAAATCAGAAGAATTTCTTCCTGGTAACGAAACCTGTCACTAAATATTTTTTTCCCATCTTACCTAAGTTCTTACATTAGATAGACTAATTAGAGTAGATAGACTAAACTATCTCCCGGTTCACACTCCACCCACGTGTATTGAACAGATGAAGAGGCTCATCCCTTGTTCCCTGTTTAGGACGTGTTTTCCGGCTTTGTCTTTTCTAATCTTTTCACTCTTATGTACATCAGTGGTATTACCGCCTTGCTCGGGGTGATATGATTAAAAATATTTGATTGTTTAATACTTAGTTTTTGGTCCTAATAGGGTTAGACCAGTACACATTTGTATTAAAAAGTGTTCTATACAATTATATTGTAGAACTTTTGAAAGTTTCTACCATGAATTTTTAAATCGCCTGAAGACACCAATCATGGTAGAAACCAAGGTAGCGAAAATAACTCGTTTAAAAATGAAATATATATATATATATATATATATATATATATATATATATATATATATATATATATGCGGTTAAGACATAAAAGAATCCAAAGGAGTGTCCTGTATATAAAGTGGTAGGATAACTTACTAGGAGAGCTCTAAATATACACATATGTAAATATATAGAGAGCAAATATATGTAAATATAAGACAGGCACGTTATTCCATGGTTAAGTGGAAGTTTGGGCCTATTTTATGCGAATCATCTTCAGCTTCCATCTTTATTATACAGAAGAATTCACACGAATAATTTCGTGTAAAATCTTCTGTACAATAAAGTTGGATGCTGAAACGGTTCGCCTGAAATAGGCCTAATCCACACTTAACCTTGGAATAACGTGTCATTTTCACACACACACACACACACACACACACACACACACACACACACACATATATATATATATATATATATATACTGTTAAATATAAGAGACAAGTATGTATATTACATTCAATCATAATACGTTTTAAACATCGTATTTTGGCTTGTATTTCAGTTGAAAATAAAGACGACAATTCTCCAAATTTTGGTTAATTTTTATTAAGTTGGTTCTAAGCTTTCGGCTCACATGAGCCATCTTAAGAGAGATTATAAGGATGGTAACACAAAAACATCCACCATCAGCGACGATTTTATCTTGTGTTAACATAAAACTCCGCTAGGCAACGGCAATAGTTACCAAAAATAACAAACGCAGTTTGCAAATTTGCAATGCGGTTCTATGACGTCACAAGATAAAATCTTCGCTGATGGTGGAGGTTTTGGTGTTACCGTCCCTATAACCTCTCTGAAGATTGCTCATATGAGATGCTAGAGACCCAACAGTGCAAGCCCAAGCACTCTCTTTGTTTACTAAATGAGGGTTGCCCGGACCTGATAAACAGCGGCTCCAACACCTTCAGATGGAACAACGAATGCGATCTGGCCAAAACGGAGAACCAGTTTGCACTAAAATCCGCAGCACAACTCGGATTATTTATCAGATAATCCGCTATCAAAGACCCGTATGTGTTTTGAATGGTAACACCAGACGGAAATTCTTGTTGATTATTTTAGCAGGCACATGTTGTTTAATCCTAACATCTAAACGTTGCGTAGTTCTACTTATGAAGTCGATTCCGCAACTATATTTAAACAAAGTGAGTGTTTGCTTGGGCTTGCTTTGCTGGGTCTCAGTTTCGCGCCCCGGAGTTTAGACCAGTTCTGAACCTTATCCACTGCGGTGGATAGGTAATATTTGACCAGTACCTGGGCGTACGCGCTCGGGTTCCCCACATTAAAAAAGACCTTGTGTCACATCTCTCTCAAGTGGGGGAGAAGGGTAAATAATGCTTTTCTGGGTCTCTAGCAACTTTAGATGTAATAACTTTTATCAGATGCTATTCATTCATTTCACGCATAACGGATATTCGTTTACAATTCTGTAGAAACGGGATGAAAGCGGTCGACTGGTGTTTTTATTTTAAAATTTGATATGGCCCATTATAATATCATTTTCGGCCTTTAACGCCATAATTAAACTTTGTACCATTATATATATATATATATATATATATATATATATATATATATAGTACTGTGAAGAACTATTGTATCTTTTATGAGGCATATTGACAGAAAATAAACAATTTAATTAAAGCATTTTTATTAGACTTACTCAATAAATGCTTCAACGAGAAAAAATACTTGTTACAAAATAAATTTAATATTTAGTATAATAGCCTTTTGCTTTGATCACAGCCTTCATTCTGTCAGGGATTGACATTATAAGCTTCTTCAATGTATCTAATGATATCTCCTGCCAAGCAGCTTGTCTTTGTTCCCAATGTATGTCTTGCAAAGTAACATTAGATTTATCAATTCGAGAGGGTGAGATAAGAAAAAAGTCAGTCAAATCCAAGAATAATAGAATGATGAGTCGTTTCAAAATAACTTGTTTAATAGAAAATAGGAAAAATTAAATATAACTTCTTTTTAATACATTTCTTTTACATCTAGTTTTAAATAATCAAAATTTTGTAGCAATTTACTTGGCTTTTCACCCTGTATTTGAATTCCAGTGGGGTTTTTAGGAAAATCACCCCTGTTCTAATACTTTTGCATACTACCAGTAGTGTGCAAAAGTGTTAGGACAAGGGTGATTTTAAACATTATTTTGATGCCTCATAAAAGATAAAATAGTTCTTGTCCTAATACGTTTGCACAGTACTGTATATATATATATATATATATATATATATATATATATATTCAGATACTTTAATCCAAGCGGAAAAAGCAGGAAGGTAAATTCCAAAAACCCGATCCTAATTAATATTAAAATTGTATTTTAATATTAAAAAATGATACAGGAAGAGAGCTCCATGTAATAAAATATTACAGAGCAAATATAAATTAAATTGGATTAATTCAAGGATGTTGAATGACCATTTCGATATGAAAATCCCCACGGGGGATAACACATCACCTCATCAACAAAAAGATCCTGAGGTGATGTGGGAATTTCTTATCGAAATGGTCATTCAACATCCTTGAATTAATCCTATTTAATATATATATATATATATATATATATATATATATATATATATATATATATCAGCATGCAGTGTGGGTATAGAAGAATCCAAAGGGGTATCCTGTCCATACAGTGCGAGGATAACTCTCTAAGAGAGCTCTAAATATATATGCATATAAATACATATACAGCAAATATAAGAAAAATTAAAGCAAACACGTTATCTCATGGTGGATCGGAAGTATGGGCCTATTTCAGGCGAACCATCATCAGCTTCCGTCTTTATTTAACAAAGGATTTTACACAAATGAGATTCACAAAGACCTAACTAACGAATGAAAATAACGTTCGCTTCCTTAAAAGAGAAGATTTAAGAAAAAAAAAAGATAAAATCCTTTGTTAAATAAATACTGAAGCTGATGATGGTTCGCCTGAAATAGGTCTATACCTCCGATTCACCATGAGATAACGTGCCTGCCTTAATTTATATATATGTAGAGAGAGAGAGAGAAAGAGGGAGGTAGAGAGAGAGAGAAAGATTTCTGGTTAGTATTAATGTTATGATAATAGCAGATGTGACTGCAACTCAGAAGTATTCAGGTTTCCGTCCTGTCGCACAATCACCAGCATTATACGTTATATTATATATCACAATAAAAGAACTCTATCTCTCTAAATGCTCTATATCTGTATTGAGCACTTTATAAAAAGTAAATATTAAACTGTGGAATATATATCCATTAGTTTAGACAAATTATATATATATATATATATAGTCATCCGCAGACAGATCTGTTTCGCAATATCCCAGCTCATAAGCACGGTTAGACAGCCGATTGCTTTTTACCCAGGATTGAAACTGAATTGGCGCAAGTCGGCGATTCTACCTCTGAGCTACGGGCGCTCGGTAGAACGAAGCAGACTTTTTAGCGTGTATTATACACGCCCAATAGCTGAGAGTGGTTTAATTCATTGCTGAATGAATGATGCGTAGATGCCAGAGTAGCTACTGTTTTTCAAAGCCTACCATTCTTCCAGAGTCCTCAATGTTACTCTGACTGCAGTTCTCCTTTTTATTGCCATAATCATGTTTCAGCCGTTGTACGCTTATTAGTGTACTGGGAATATATATATATATATATATATATATATATATATATATATATAAAGTAGAATCCTTGGGACTTGGTAAGGTAAATTCAACAAGATATTAAATCTATTGAGAACTCAGAGTATTATTATAATGAACATAAGATGGATGTTTTTGTAAACCCATTTTTTTAATGAAAAACATCCAACTTATGTACTTTATATATATATATATATATATATAATCATCCGCAGATGGATCTGTTTCGTTTTATCACAGCTCATTACTACGGTTAGATACCGATTGCTTTTAACCCAGGATTGAAACCCGACCGAATTGGCGTCAGTCGTTGATTCTACCTCTGGGCTATTGGCGTTCGGTAGAAGAAATCAGACTATATATATATATATATATATATATATATATAAAGTAGAATCCTTGGGACTTGGTAAGGTAAATTCAACAAGATATTAAATCTATTGAGAACTCAGAGTATTATTATAATGAACATAAGATGGATGTTTTTGTAAACCCATTTTTTTAATGAAAAACATCCAACTTATGTACTTTATATATATATATATATATATATATATATATATATATATATATATATATATATAATCATCCGCAGATAGATCTGTTTCGTTGTATCACAGCTCATTACTACGGTTAGATACCGATTGCTTTTAACCCAGGATTGAAACCCGACCGAATTGGCGTCAGTCGGTGATTCTACCTCTGGGCTATGGGCGTTCGGTAGAAGAAATCAGATTTTTAGCGTGTATATTGTCATTATACCCTCCCAACAGCCAGATTGCTTTAATCCATTACTGAATGAGCGATGCGTACATGCCAGTGTAGCTACTGTTTTTCAAAGTCTACCATTCTTCCATAGTGCTCAGTCAGATATATATATTGTTCTCAGAGCGAGTGTATCTGTAGAAGAGACAAAATAAATAATTAAAAAAAAACAAAGAGGAAAAACTGTACTATGCCAAAGCGTTTCGTCCACTGATGGACTTTATCAAGGCAATCAGGGGTGTATTATGCTACGTGTGTTTATATACAAGATCAAGGGTGCCTTTATTTTATGACAGCCTTTCAATTTGAGTACGTTCATGAATATTCATCAGTTAGTTGAAAGTTAATCAAAACAGGTAGAGGTAGCAAATAATTTTCTAAATGTATACTGTTAAATATAAGAGAGAATAAATGACTATTAGGTTTAATCCTGGTCCGTTCTAAACATCTTTTTTGGGGTTTCAGTTCAGGAGAAAAGAAAGACAAAAATTCTCCAACATTTGGATAATCTTTTATTAAGTTGGTTCCATTAAGGTTCTTATACTTAACATTTATATATATATATATATATATATATATATATATAAATGACATATAAAAGAATACTTATATATATATATATATATATATATATATATATATATATATGAATGAAACTATAAAGAAAAATATTAGTAGATAATAAGGAAAGATCGGAAAAATAGAATGCTCATATATATATATATATATATATATATATATATACATTACCGGATAGATAGATAGATAGATAGATAGATAGATAGATAGATAGATAGATAGAGAGATAGATATGGAAAAATCGATACATATAGATAGATAGACTCAGTATTCTCATCCTTCTCTTACCCACTTCCTCACACCCCCTATGACTTGTTATTCTTTCTCATAACTTTCCTCGTATGTAAACCTCTTGCGCACCAGTGGCAGTATATATATATATATATATATATATATATATATATATATATATATATATATATATATATATATATATATATATATATATATATATATATATATATATATATATATTCCAGACATATACTATTAAACATAAGAGAGAATAAATGACTATTATGTTTAATCCTGAGCCGTTCTAAACATCTTTTTTGGGCTTTCAGTTCAGGTGAAAAGAAAAACAAAAATTCTCCAACATTTGGATAATTTTTTATTAAGTTGGTTCCATTAAGGTTCTTATACTTAACATTTATATATATATATATGAATCACATATAAATAATACTTATATATATATATATATGTGTGTGTGTGTGTGTGTGTGTGTGTGTGTGTGTGCGCGCGCACGGGTAATTATTTTAAATTTTGTAACCCCTTCGTTGATATAGTTTCTTGGAAAAAACTATTGAACACTATTTCGTCTTTTCGTTCCAGTCACGCTGACCAGTGAATATTGGTGAAGAAAACAATGAAGGAAAGAATAGCTTAGATATGGCACAAGGCCGTAGGATCAGACTCTATTTGCAATATATCTATATGTTACTTTAAAAACAAGGAATTTATTAATAATCTCTAGAACTTTTTTCCTCCTGGATTTCATCAGGAGAAAATCGTTGGAATCGCAAATCAAACGAAAAGAACAGCAACGAAATGAAGAGCAACAAAAAAAAGAGGGAACGCGAAAATAAATAAATAAACATATAAATAGTTAACTTGTTTTTAAAGTAACACACACACACACACACACACACACACACACACACACACACATATATATATATATATATATATATATATATATAAATAGATAAATAGATAGATAGATAGATTACAGTAGTGTGAAACTTATTAGGACAAGGACTATTTTATCATTTATGAGGCATATTGACAGAAAATAAACAATTTAAATAAAGTAATTTTATTGGATTTACTCAACAAATACTTTAACAAGAAGAAATACTTGTTACAAAATAAATTTTATATTTAGTCAAATTGCGACAATTTACCACCAATCGCACCTAGTATATGTATATATATATATACATATGAAATTAATTGTTTGAACATTATTTTTTATCGATACTCGTATTTAAGTAGATATTCTGTTTTTTAATTAAACAGTATTATATATTTCTATCTACTGGTCTGATTATTTACGATAAATTTTTATTACGAAAATGTGTGTCATTTGGCAGGATTCGAACCTGCGACCCCTATCTACATATGGGAAGCTACCATTTGATCTTCTACATACGGGAAGCTACAATTTGATCTGGCAACGTCTTAGACCGCTCGACCACGAATAACCTCCAGGCTAAATAAGGTTCTAATCAAGCCTATATAACAGAATTTTCGATTCATCGCAATAACCATATCTGCTCTGAAATGTATCGGAATGTCAACAAATATAAACATGTTGCGGTCTAAGACGTTGCCAGATCAAATGGTAGCTTCCTCTATGTAGATAGGGGTCGCAGGTTCGAATCCTGACGAATGATACACATTTTCGTAATAAAAATCTATCGGAAATAATCAGGCCAGTAGATATAAATATATAATACTGTTTAATTAAAAAACAGAATATCTACTTAAATACGAGTATCGATCAAAAATAATGTTCAAGCCATCCATTTCAAATTGTAGGTTGTTTATAACCAAGTTTCGATAAAATTCGTTAACTTCCGATATATATATATATATATATATATATATATATATATATATATATATATATTGCAAATATTCTAGCGAGACAAGTCTGTTAACATTTACACCAATTTAGAGTACCGAAGGTGATTTTGTAAGCGTAATTTAGATGTAGCACGAGGCCAAAAATATCAGGCACACAGTGTGAATCAAACTCTCTATTCAATCGTAACTGATCTTGAGGGACACATTCGGTAGCCATTGCACTGTCAAGATTTTCTAAGTAGCTCAGGTGCGGCACAAGGTCGAAAATGTGAAACATCTAGCGCGGAACGAACTCATATTCAGTCGGAATGGATCTAGAGAAATAAACTAGCTAAACATTCTGTAACGTGATAGGTACCGACCTGGCAACTCGACTACAGGAACTTTCTCACCGGGTAAGATGTGGTTTCCCTCTGTCTATTCTATATTTTCATGGCTTCTGCACCGACGAGCTTAGCTAACTGCACCCTCCACAAGAATTTACTTGAGCAACCAGACTGGCAACAAGGTTTCACCCTTTTACAGTTAAATTAACCAAATGCAGCCGTCACTGCTACTCCAACAGCTTCTTTCCTCGCACTTCCCGTCAGTGGAACTCCCTTCCATATACTTGCTTCTCTGGCAGCTATACTCTTCAAGAATTTAAATTCAACGTCGATTCCCATCTCTTGTCCACTTGTCCTTCTCTAGTCGTTTCCCCAACGACTCATGTACCTTGTTCTTTTCCTTTCTCACTTTAACTCACAACTGTCTTCATACTTATATCCCCATCCTTCTCCTGTCCTTTCTTTGACACCCCCTGTAAGCGGTTCGTCTTTTCCTACGCTCTCCTTTGACTTATGTAGACCCCTGTGCACCAGTAATATTAACGCCTTGCTTGGAGTGAAACTGTTTAAATATATATATATATACTACGTCAAATTATCCAAAATTATTTTCTAAGTGTAGCTTACATTTAACACATTGCCAAAATTCTACACAACCCAGTGAATATCGAATTCACCACACAGTCATAATAGCTGTACAAACTTGTTTACCATTACACCACATTGAGATAACCAAAGAAAAAAAGGAATGAAAAAAGCAGATACGTTGGAAGTAAAAGCAATAATGGTTGTGTTGGCTGTAGTAAGCATAAAGATGTATATCGTGATTGTTTTTAGGAGGGAATTGTTAAGAAGAAAAAAAGACAATTATTAATAATTAACGGTGAAAATCAACCATTTACAGATAATATTGCCGTCTTGTAAATTGATTCGTACTAATAAACAGGGGTGTCCACGTAGCAGTCTCGGCAGTAGTCAACCGGTAGATGCATATATTAGGCAGAGGCCATAACCAAAGCAGATGTTAGTTGTCTCTCTGTCCGAGTGGCGGTTTATGGGCCCGTGTGTCCTGCGTGATTTGATGGTCAAACGAACGGTCGATTTCTTCTGACTGTCAATTGATTGTGGTGTCTTCTCGTTCTTATCGAGCGAAGATAAATCTCTCCTTCAATTAGCAGCTTCTCACCTTTCGTTCATTTTGTAATTTTATTGGAATAAAAAAACACGAATGAAGGAATATCTATCTATCTATCTATCTATCTATCTATCTATCTATCTATCTATCTATCTATCTATCTATCTCATTACCTAATTTAGTCATTATATAATTATCTATCATAGTCTAGTCATAATCTATCTACATAACTATCCTAGACGTCATTACATACCATAGTATAGTTTTATTTTATATCTATCTATCTATCTATCTATCTATCTATCTATCTATCTATCTATCTATCTATCTATCTATCGCATTACCAAATTTAGTCAGTCGTATCTACCTAGGTTTCTCCTAAACGAATCGTCAGGGAAAGCTGGCTCTCCCTGACGATCCGTTTGGGAGAAACCTATGTAGTTTCGTCTGGCTCATTAGGTTCTATTAAGTTCGCTCTACCTTTGTATTGAGCGCTTTCTGTAAGATGGTTACTCGTGTCGGGTTTTTTTTTATTTGGGCTTCGTACTGAGTTCTGTCCGAACACATTTGACAGACTTTCATGTCCTAAGCTCTTTGCTTTTTTCTTTTTTTAAAACCATTTTTTCCTTCGTTCGAAAGTTTTCGAGGAAGGTTTTCTAGACGAATATAACTATATAAAATTACATCTATCTATCTATCTATCTATCTATCTATCTATCTATCTATCTATCTATCTATCTATCTATCCCGTGTATTGAATACTGCTACCACATCTGGTTAAGTTCCCCTGCTCTTCATCTCAGGGTTCTTGACAAAATCTAACAAAGAATCTGTAATGTGATCGATACCGACCTGGTAGCTCGGTTGCAGTCACTCTCTCACCGGAGGGATGTGGCTTCTCTGTGTCTCTTCTACAAATACTTTCACGGCTTCTGCTTCAATGAACTTATCTCACTGGTGCCCCTATGTATGAATTTACACGAGCTACTAGATAAGCAACTAGGTTCCACCCTTTCATAGTGAAACCGATAAAATGTAACCGCAATTTCTACTCTAACAACTTCTTTTTTCGCACTTCCCGACTGTGAAATTCCCTTCCATATACTTGCTTCCCCGAGAGCCACAATCTCTAAGAATTTAAATGTAAGGTCAATAGACACCTCTTATCACACTAACTCGCATCATTTCTTTCAAGCTCTTTTCTTCAGCTACTCCACTCCCAACACACGAGAGTTCTCATCCTTCTTTTACCCACCTCCTGACACCCCTTATAACCTACTTTTCTCATCCGTAACCCTCTGCGCAACAGTGGCAGTAAAACTGCCTTTCTTGAGGTGAAATGATTGATATATGAGCTGTGATACAGCGAAAGAGGACTGTCTTTGGATGGATATTTACACTCTCACGTCCTGATGAAGCACTCTGGAAGAATG
>JBBBDQ010001423.1:2320000-2342500 GCA_037127315.1 Ascarosepion bandense
ATAATAATAATAATAATCTATTAATTGATATGGATTGTCCAGCGGATTGTAACATAGCAATCAAGGAATTTGAAAAACTGTCAAAATATAAAGACCTGGAAATTGAAATAGAAAAATGTGGAAATTGAAAACAAGAGTTGTGCCAGTGATAGTAGGTGCACTTGGAATGATAAAAAATGGAACAAAACAACACATTGAAAGAATCCCTGGAAACCCCAGCTTAAGAGACATACAAAAAATTGTCTTATTAAGTACAGCCCACACACTAAGGAAAACTTTATCTATGTAATGCTGAGGATGATAGGGAAGATAGAAAAACATGAAATGGAGCCATAACAACACGCCACTACCTGCCTTAGGTCTCACCGCAGACTTGGTTGGTAGTGAGACCAAAGCAGAAATCGAAATATGATGAAAAATGACATAATAATAATAATAAACTCCAGTTTAAGAGATAAACAAAAAAAATTTTGTTAAGTACAGCCCACACACTAAGGAGAACATTGTCTCTGTAACGCTAGGGATGTTAGGGGAGATAGAAAAAACATGAAATGGAGCCATAACAACACACCACGATCTGCCTTAGGTCTTCCAGCAGACCTGGTAGGTAGTGCGACCATAGTAGAAATGGAAATATGATAAAAATAATAATAATAATAATAATAATAATAATAATAATAATAATAATAACAATGAATAGAATTTCTATAGGTGCCTTTTGAGCTTTTCGAATGGGCTTGAAACTCACTCGGCCCATGTACTTTTGTAAGAAATTGTTCGCTGTCGATAATTGAGGCTCTTCCTGAAAATTGCCAGTTATCTCACTTTATACGAATCATTTGGCATTTGTCTGCAAAACGGTAACTCGTTGTACGACCTTCGAACCTTTCGTGAGAAGCGAGTGCACAGCAGTTATACCTTCTCTCAACCAGCTTGAACTTTCAATAGAAAAATAAAAGCTCACCTTGAATCCGTTTTAACACCTACAATTTTTCTTTTCTTTTTTTCTTTTAGCGAATTTGATTATTGCTATCATACAATCATGTTTAGTGTGAACTCGAGGCACATCAGGTGTTAAAAACCCACAAAAAAGAAGTCAGACTCGACTTGATCATTCATTTATTTTTTATTTTTAAAGAGACAAAATGAAAGAGAAGAAGAGATAATCCGTAGGAATCAAAGCCTTTTCACTAGATCTAGGTGAAACTTGCCAATCATATCACTGAAGTTAACCATTTGTTCAGATATAACAAACTTAGCATAGGAGGTAAAGAAAATTGAACATAAATTGATTTATTCAATTTTTGGGTCCTGGGCTTGACGGTAAACTGCATCCGGCAGCAAGGCTTCTGATTGATAGGTTGTGAGGAGTTCCTCTTAATTGCCGTTTTTCCCAGGTCCACTCTGACCCGGAGTGGTAGCACCTGTTAGGGTCCCAGCTATGGGCAAAAAGTTAACCCCCAAACTGGGTTCAAAACATTATGAAAGTATAAAAATACACTTTTATAGAAAAATATACATTTTTAAACGAAAAATGTTACCAACAAATCGTATTTGAAGAAAAAATTATTACTATAACACCTTTTTGAATGAAAAAATTCTCAGCAAAACATTTTTGAATACAAAACTAGAAGACATTTTTAGTTTTCTAAAACAAAAACAGAATAAAAACGAAAAAATTTCATTAAAATCTGACTAAATCAAACTTCTCACTATAACCGAACATTAAAAAAGAACCTCATAACCAAAAGGTTATCTTTAGGGTCAGTTTTCTCCAACACTGAAAACAAAATTAAAAATATTTTAGCGAATTAGAACATTTCAAACATATAAATGGCTTACGGCCTATCACGTTGAATACACCGGTTCTCGTCCGATCACCGAACTTAAGCAACGTTGAGCCTGGTCAGTACTTAGATGGGTGACCGTTTGGGAATACCAGGTGCTGTAAGCGTATATTGACGGATGTGCGTTGTGGTGCAGTGGATATCGGCTCGCAAAGAAAAATCGGCGAACCGAGTTCGAATTCCAGTTGAATACCCTGCATTCAGTTAAGCACTGGTACCCTTGGGAAAGGTATTAATCCGTCCCTTCCCTCCAGTTATGGGTTAAATAACAAGGGTAGGACTTGGGCCGTTGCCCTTAAAAACTAATCCCAATGAATCTTGATACGCGAAAAGAAAAAAGTATCACTAGACACAAAACTTATATAAAAAAAAAAAATTGTTTAAAGAAAAAGGTATTACCAGCAATAAATAAATAAAAAATTAATTGGCAATAAATGACCCGCCGAGGTTGATATGCCATAAAAACAAGACAATCAAACTTTTAAATAACCGTTTTGATATTAACGTTTTGAGACGAATATAGAAACAACTTTTTTGTTATGTTTATTCATAATTATCGTAAGTCTAAGGCTATATCGTATTGAATACGCCTGTTCTCGTCCGATCACCGAAGTTAAGCAACATCGAACCTGGTCAGTACTTAGATGGGTGACCATTTGGGAATACCAGGTGCTGTAAACGTAAAGACCAAGAATGGTCCTTCACTTCTCCAGGTTTGGGGGTTGGTCGCAGGTCTAACAATGATGTGATGATGATTATTATCGTAAATCTAAGAAAGAACAGCCAAGAAAATATAAAAAGAATATTAAAAACTAAATGATATATACGTATGAAAATTAAAAACGTCTTTTATAGCAATATTAAAAATAAGAACGTTTCGGCCATTGCAAGCTCCGGCCTTCATCAGGTATTAAGAATTTTGAACCCATTCTTTATTACTTTGATATATCATTCTTATTCCATGTGCAATGCCACTTCTGGTATGCATATAATTATCTCCCTTTAACTTAACTCTTAAGGATACATAGCTCATTGGATATAGGCGTTGGTTAGTCCCAGTGACTTGAACTAATGTGTTGTGAATTCTATATACCAAGCTACAACAGTGGTGAACTTTCAAGGTTAGAGGGAGATAACTCATGACTTCCAATCAAGGGTTCACGCAAGGGATGAGGATGATATACCCCAGTAATTGTAATAAAGCGTTTGGTTCGAAATTCCTAGCACTTGAGATGTCCAGAGCGTACAACGACCAAAATGTCGTACAAATGGCAACAAAGTTGAGGGCAATAGTCTGAATATTGCAAGTACTCTAAATCCTACCTCATCTCAAAACTATATACAAATAGAATGAACCATTATTAAACGTCGTGCAAATGGCTACAAAAATGAGGCCAATAATCCGAATAATGTAAATACTGTAAATAGTACATCTCAGGAATATAGACAAATAGAATGATGTATAAATAAAAGTCGTACAAATGGCAACAAAGATGAGGACAATAGACCGAATAATGTAAATACTGTAAATACTACCTCATCTCAGAAATATAGACAAATAGAATGATCTATTATTAAACGTCGTACAAATAGCAACAAAGATGAGGACAATAGTCCGAATAATGTAAATACTGTAAATACTACCTCATCTCAGAAATATAGACAAATACAAACCAGAGTTAATCAGTCGCAATGAGTGTTGCTATCCTTAATATTAGCCACATTGATCTTCTTCTATGTGCCGTGTCCCTTCAGGACGTAAGCGTTCTGGCCCTCCATATTCTCTATCCCTAATGGCTCTTAACATGCTTTCTATTGTTACCCAGCCCAACTCCCGCCTAGTCGTTCACTTGCTTAAGCCTGTCAAGTATGCTACCCGTTGCTTTCTTCTCTCTCTCTTTTTCCCTCTATCTGACCTGCGAATATCAGGTTCTCCCAAATCTTATTTCCTCATTATATGTCCCAGGAACTACTGCTGTCTTTTCGTAATGATAAGTATTAGTTTACTGTTCGTTTCCATCCTCTCCAAAACCTCATCGTTGCTCACATGTTCACTTCATAGCATCCTCAGTATCCTTCTGTAGAACCACATTTCGGTTGCTTCAATTCTCTCCTTCATCTTTGAGTAGATTGTCTAGCATTCACTGCCATATTGAAGGACAGACATCACATAACATTCCAGTACTCTCTTCTTTGATTCTAGGGAAATTTTTTGTCTCTTAATATTCTAATCAGCTTCTGACATGCATCGTTGGCCATACCAATTCACTTTCGCTTCTTAATGTCGCACTTTCCGTCTACAGAAGATGTTATGGATCCCGGAAATGGAGTCCGCACAAATAAATGAACAACGACCAGTAATTGAGATAGAAAATAAGTTTATTAACCTAAGGTTACAGACTTGAATGAAGTTTAGTATTCCAGAAAAAAGCATATGTACAAATCTCTGGAAGTGAAGTCGTAGTATATTGAGTATGTCCGCGTCGGAAGCTGACGGGTATGGCATAATAATCTTATCGATGAGTGGAGCACAGAGCTACTCTGAACTACCGTGTACTGACTGCTAATGTCTCCCTGGACTCTCGTATTCGCCGGTTAACTCTCTATGATAACTCGATATTCGGTATTTATTTACTTTCCAACTAGAGTAAAAATGTGGCACAAGGCCTTTTAATGCCTGTCTAATTTTGCCCAGTTGTGACTGTACCCTTCAGCAGAGCCACGACAGTGTTAATGCTCTCCGCCCGAAGGCAGAGAGGTGACAGTGTCAATAGAATTACCGCGAGAAAACGCGACATTCTCCAGTCTCTCTTGTATAGCAGTAGTATAAGTATACTGCGGACGAGTCCATCTTTATGAAAGGGGAGAACCCCACAACAGAAGGTTAAAAAAGGGGTCCTGTCGAGATGATTAAAAGATAGCAGTTTCCTTTTGATAACATTAAAATTTAGAAGATATTCCTAGCCAAATTTAACAACTGGTTGGAGATAATTTTCGATAGCAGCAACCAGTTTTACTTCGTCGGACTTCTAGGAGTAAAAAGTCATGTAATGAGCATAAATATCTAGTTGAGAACTCATGACGTCGTTGACGAGGATAGCAATGCCAACCCACCATGTAGAGGATTTATATTCTCAGAACTGGTGGAATGCTAGTCGTCCGAACACTTTCCATAGAATTAGCGATATTACCGACATATTGATCCACCCTCAAATATCATATTTCCCATTATTTTATACATATTTTCTTTTAATTTGGCTTTTAAAAAATAATGTAATTCTAATCATTATTTTTTTTCGTTTCCTCATTTCGTTTTTAATAACTACGGCAGTAATTTTTTTTTTCGACCAACACACGCTAACCACCAACTATACCCTCAGCCTTGCGTCTCACTCCGGTTGATCCTCCAAGACCATCACCCTGTTGGTAGTTCAGAAAAGGGATAATATATGATGTAATTCCGACGTTTATGTAGCGTTGCACTTCGAGTCGTCGCTGGTTTCACATTTTATATCCATTACTTCACATCACACAGAATCAACGATAGACAATTCTTCTTTAACTCATTATAATTCTATAAGATGTGCGTTGTGGTGCATTGAATATCGGCTCCGAACGAGAAATCGGGGAGCCGAGTTCGAATTCCAGCTGAATTCATTGCATTCACTTACGCGCAAATACCCTTGGGAAAGGTATTAATCCGTCTCTTCCTTCCAGTTATTGGTTAAATAACAGGACAGATTGGGTTCTATAGCCTTGGTCGGCAACCAGTCTACCGCAGAAAGCAACGGCAACCTACTGCGGGATAATCTTCTTCCCAGTCAGTCATGTCTCTTTCGAGACATGATCGCCCAAGCGTGTATCACGTACGGCACTTAACTGACTGACTTAATGTAATAGTTGAAAACATGATTAAGGCTTCTACTGGTTTTAAAGTGGGAAATCTGTTTTCTATTGTTATGAAGTAATAAAGTGATCCCCCACTAATTACTACGTAATAAATATAATACGTCTCTTCCCCCTCTAGCTATGAGTCAAATAATAGGACAGATTGGGTTCTATAGTCTTGGTTGGCAACCAGTCTACCGCAGAAAGCAACGGCAACCTACTTCGGGATAATATTCTGCCCAGTCAGTCATGTCTCTTTCGAGACATGATCGCCCAAGTGTGTTTCACGTATGGCACTTAACTGACTGATTCTATAAGAGTTAGTGGTCATAGAATCAGGTTAGTGTTAGGGTTAGGAATCAAGACGGAGATGCAGAAGACGGATGTCACTGGGGTTCAATTGTATGCATCACTACGTATGGGATTTTCTCACTAAGGAATTTAGGCATGACAAGACGTTTTCTCTGTATTCTATTCTTTAAAAATATACATGATAGGAATGTCAGAATTCTATATCCACGTGGTTCAAACCACCTCCCATTCATTTCGCGTCGTCAGAGTTCTGACCAGTATTTTGCTATTTTGGGTCAGCGAACGAAGACTGTGATATCACCAACGTTTGTACGGAGATAAAACAAGAAGTTTATCATCCAAATATAATCGGCGGACCTGAAGGAAACTACCACCCACTTTAGATTTGTTGTTTTTCATTTTTTTTTCCTTTTTCAGCTTAGTCTTATCGGTAATTACATAAAGTTTCCGATTATCAAAGAAAATTTGAAAAAAAAATCAATATTTAAACATTTTAGTGGTGGGCTCATTTTCTCATACAACGTTACAGTGAATCAATCCTCGATTTTGGAACCACTCGCGTTGGGGTCACTTTGTTTTTGTTTTTTTGGTGAGGGACGAGTTGTTGCTCTTGTTTTTGTCTTTTTCAAGTTTTCTTTAGGTCTTACGATGGCATCTTCCTCGGAAACTCGAACAATGGCTTTATTTTTAAAAAAATTTCGCAAAGGATTCAGTAGTTGAATATGCGCAAGCAGAAAAGTTAATTGCACAGGATCGATTTGCTATCTAAGGTTGTATGAAAAACTGAGACCCCCCCCCCCCCACCAAATTTGTTTGAAAATTTTTGCAATTTATTTTGTCACTCGGAAAGTTTAGGGTTTAATCGATAAGTTTGCACTAAAAAAAGTAATTCAAAAATTGATAAAGGTGGTGGTAATGTCGTACCGGCGAGTGGTTCCAAAATGGAGGATCGATTTACTACAACGTTGTATAACTGAGCCCACCACCCAAAAAAATTTTTTTTGTTTTTTTTGTTTTTTGTCAATTTTAAAGTTTAGTGTGTAATCGATAAGATTGCACTGAAAAAGTAAAAAAAAAAAAAAATGAAAAACAACAAATTTAAGGGTGGTAGCAATCTCCGTCACCTCAGCCATATAATCATCCCAATATCTTTCTTGTTAAGGCGTTTGAAAATAACCTTTTAAATGTAAAAATATGTCGACATTCATTTTCCAAAAATGACTATTTTAATTGATTGATTTGTTTTAAAGGCTTATCAATCCTTTTCAGGTTATTTAAACAAAATATCTTTTAAATTCTAAAATTTTTTAAGTGCAGATAATAATGATTTTATTTAGTGATACAAGTTTTACTAATTAACCCATAGCTGTGGGTAGAGAAGTGGTAAGATTCATACCATTCCCAAAAGTATTTGCGCATAAGTGAAGATAACGAACCCAACTGGAATTGGAACTCGACTCTCCGATTAACTATTCGGATTCCTTGTATATTACAACACCAAAATATTCCCAAGTGGTCACCCATCTAAGTAATGGCCAGGGTCGATGGTGTTTAACTTCTGATATGCCCCATAAGTGTGTATATATATTATTCGAAGTAGCTAAGCTGTTTTGGAAAATGTAACCGGGTAGGACAATCTAACAAATAGTCATAATGGACCGGTACTGGTCGTACTCGTATGCAGTATGCCTAGGCGTAAGCTTATGCCATAGGCGTAGTCAATAGGCATTCCAATAGGTGTAGTCCTAGGCGTCCTTGCCTTAGTCTGTATTTATGGCTGACACCAGGCAATCATATAACTGTGAGGTGGAACAAAAGTGTATGCATTATATCAACTTTTTGACAATCTGGGAATCACTGTTTCAAAATGATTCAAAATCAGTATTTCTGTACAACATTAGAATATACATCTTGTGAATTTTGTCGGGAAAAAAACTTGTCGGCAATCTATCGCGCAGAGTATCAGATTTCACACCCGATGAAATATTAATCTATTTTCGTAGCTGGTAATTGGAAATAAAATTTAGAAGAAAAGACAGCAGGGTATTACCAGCAACATCATTTAGAAAACGGTGGATAAGACGTTCAAGCTTGACGACAGCCATACGAGTAAAACATTTGCTTAACGGCTACAAACTTTAGGTTGACGGTTGTTTGCAATTATTTTATTATTTCAAAGCAAGAGGCTATAATATTAAATATTAAATTTATTTTGTAAAAAGTATTTTTTCTTGTTAAAGCATTTGTTGACTAAATAAAATAAAATTACTTTAATTAAATTGTTTATTTTCCTTAGTCTGCCTCATAAAAGATTGTTTGTTTGTTTTTGAGGCTAAACGACCTATCAATCCTTATGGAATCATTTTAAGATTCATTGGGATTTGTTTTTAAGAGCAGAGTCCCCAAGTCCTACCCTTGTTATTTAACCCATAACTGGAGGGAAGGGACGGATTAATACCTTTCCCAAAGGAACCAGTGCTTAAGTGAATGCAGGGTATTTAATTGGAATTCGAACTCGGCTCATCGATTTCTCTTTCCGAGCCGATATCCACTGCACCACAACGCACATCCGTCACTATACGCTTACAGCACCTGGTATTCTCAAGCGGTCACCCATCTAATTACTGACCAGGCTCAACGTTGCTTAACTTCGGTGATCGAGCGAGAACCGGTGTAATCAACGCGAAAGGCCGTAAACCGCCTCATAAAAGATAAAATAGTTCTTGTCCTAATATTTTGCACATTACTGTATATATAGAGAAAAAAAACGTGGAACAGAGATCAGATAAGACACTGTCACTATCTAAGGAAAAATTCAAGCCATTGAACCAGACATATCTCATCAACATACATTCATTCCCCCTTTCCTTCTTGCGTGATATTTTCTCTTTATCTCTTCTTCTCCATGTTTACCCTTCTTGCCATCAACAAAGAAGACAACGACAACAAAAACAAGACATTTCAACTGACTCCTAAAAATAAACGTAGATAACTACAAATTTCCTTTATTGCTATTTCGTCCTCTTCACTTCAATTTTGTGTCTTTACGTACTGCAGCAGGGTTCTGTAGTAGACTGGTTGGTTGACAATCAAGGCTATAAGATCCATGAACCAATCAGTTAGCTAATTGCCATACGTGATACACACTTAAGCGATCATGTCACCTTTGATTCAGGATTGAGTCGCTAGAAAATTTTCCTTCAGGAGGTTGCCGTTTCTTCCTGCGGTAGACTGTGTGCCACCCAAGACAAAAGAACACAGTTTGTCTTGTTTTTTAAGCCATATCTTGGAGAAGAGATGGATACATATGTTTATAAAGGTACTTAAACCTAAGTGTCTGTAATGAACACGACTGGAATTCGAAAACTACTCTCTAATTTGATATTACACACTTATAGATCTAACATTTGAACATGCATTGAATATTGCTATCACATCTAGTCTGATGTTTGTGATACTAATGTTTCTGACCTGGCATTTCGGCTCAAGGCATTTTCTTACTGCTGTAATGTAGTTTCTCTGTGACAGTCCTATAAATATTTTAGTCGGAATTTTTCTGATAAGTTTCTTTTCATTTTTGGTGTGCGTGATTGGGAAGATACAAAAGAAATATTTATAAGTTGCTTCAACCAAGGGACCAACTCTTGTACTGTCATTATTAAATCTATGTATGATTATTTAAATATTTTTTAATAATCATATCGCCCTAAGCAAGGCATTTTACTGCCACTGTTTTGCAGGGGCTTACATAGGAGGAAAGTTATGAGAAAGAGTGACAGGTTACAAAGAATTTCAGGAAGTGGGTAAGAAAAAGATGAGGGATCAATTTATATATTGATTGTAATGTAGAATTGATCCCCTAATTTATATCCACATTATAATAGTATAGAATTTTTTAAATAATCATATCGCCCCAAGCAAGGTATTTTACTGCTACTGTTTTGCACAGAAGGAAAGTTATGAGAAATAGTGACAGGTTATAGGGGGTGTCAAGAAGTGGGTAAGAGAAGGATGAGAATACTGATGAGAGTGGAGTGGACGGAGAAAGGAGCATAAGAGAGAGAGAGAGAGAGAGAGAGAGAGAGAGAGAGAGAGTGAGAGAATGCAGGTTAGTGAGATAGGAGATGACTATTGACTTTACATTTAAATTCTTGGAGATTGTAGCTGTCAGGAAAGCAAGTAAACGGAAGGGAATTCCACAAGCGGGAAGTGCGAGAAAAGAAGCCGTTGGAGTAGTATTTGCGTTTAGAATTTATTGATTTCACAGTAAAAAGGTGGGACCTAGTTGCTAATCTTGTGGCTCGAGTAAATTTATATATAGGGGGCAACAGTGAGGTAAGTTCATCAGAGAAGAAGCCGTGAAAGTATTTGTAGAAGAGACAGAGAGAAGCCACGTTGCGCCGGTGAGAAAGTGACTGTATCTGAGCTGCCAAATCGGGATCGTTCACATTACAGACTCTCCGCTGAATTTTGTTAAGGACCCCAAGATGGATAGCAGGAGCACCCAACCAGATATGGCAGCAGTATTCAATGCACGGGCGGATGCTAAGTTGGGATCGAACACATTACAGATTCTCCGTTGGATTTTGTCAAGGACACCTAGATGGATAGCAAGAGCACTCAACCAGATATGGCAGTAGTATTCAATGCACGGGCGGATGGTAGATTTATATATGTGCAGGATTGTTTCAGGCAGAAAAAAATTAGTGGACTAACAGATAGATAGATAGATAGATAGATAGATATGTAGAAATTCAGATAGATAGATAGATAGACAGATATGTGGAAATTTAGATAGATAGATAGATAGATAGATAGATAGATAGATATGAACAGACTGAGATAGATAGATAGATTCTTGATAGGCTCCAAAGTAATGTGATAGGTACTGATCTGGCGGCACGATTGCAGCCACTTCCCCATCGTCGAAAGGTGGCCTCTCTTTGTCTGTTCTATAAATACTTTCATGGCTTCTGCTCAGACGAGCTTAAGTCACTGATGCCTCCTCAACAGGTGTTTACTCGTGCAACCAGACTGGCATCTGGGTCCCACCCATTCACAGTCAGGTTAACCTATTCTACTCCTGCAGCTTCCTCTCTCGCACTTCCCGCCTGTGGAACTCGCTCCCGTATTCTTGCTTTCCTGAGGGCTACAACCTCCAGAAATTTAAATGCAAAGTCAATACTCATCTACTAACCACAGGACTCTAGCTCTCTCCCCACCCCTGTATAGCCTTCCCTTTCTCTCCACCTATGTATCTGTCATAGCACCTGCTTTCTCAGCTTTCTATTGTTTCTTTCTAACTAGCTTGTACTCCTCACTCTTTTCTAATTAATCTTTTTACATTTATGTAGCCTCCTGCACATCAGTGGCGTTTCCGCCTTGCTCGGGGTGAAATGATTAAAAAAAAAGATAGATAGATAGATAGATAGATAGATAGATAGATAGATAGATAGATAAAGAATGCAATTTTAGTGTTGGATAGTAACGGAGTCTCAAAAATCGTTATGTTATAAAACAACTAATTATTTCTGGTTAAAGAAAATCAGCTTGTAATGAAGCCGCTTCAATGTTTTGTGCAGAATTAAAGCCATCTTCGAAGAGAAAGGAGTCACTGATGCTGAAACTTACAATGCTGTCGAAACGTGACTGAAAGCGTTTACTAACCAGGAGAAGAAATAAAACATGCGTCGGGATTTAAGAGGAGCGAGTAACTGTCTTCGTCTGTACAAACGCTTTAGAGGAAATTAAAAAAGAACTGTTATTGATCAGAAAACCGGCGCAACTTCGTCCCTCCAAAGGTTTGAGTCATCTATCAGTTAACTACAAGAAACCACAGTAACAGGTTGTGACAAAAATAATAGCTACATATATATATATATATATATATATATTATAAATTACTAGCATAATTATATATATATATATATATATATATATATATATATATATATATATATATTATGAATTATGTTTTAGAACATGTACATAATTTCTTCTATATATGTTCTCTTCCCTACAATCATATGTTTGTTTCAGCGTTTGGATTTAAACACTTTCTGAGGGGAAATAAAGGTTTGGAATCATTCTCTGTTTATATTTGGTTCGTTGTTGTCGTGGGGGTTGGTTGTGGTTATTGGTAATTAAGTGAATGTCTCGTTTTGATCGTTAGACTTTTGAGGAATTTGGTGTGTAAGTGTGAAATTGTTTATTAATGGTATTATCTGTTGGAATGTATGTTTTATCTTTTTTCAGTTGGGTATATATTTTGGTTAGGATTTCTAAGAGTGCTCTGTTGAGTGGTCATTTTTATGGTTGGCTATCATTTAATTGGTTATGTCTGCTGTTAGTGGGCCTAATTCATGTATTTACTTTGACCTGTGTCTAGGTTTTCATAGACGTGATAGGGGTGGGGTGTTTTTTTCTTCCAATTTAGATTTTTTCGGTAAAATATATATATATATATATATATTTTAATCATATCACACTGAGCAAGGCGGTAATGCCACTGATGTGCCGGGGGCTACGAAAGAGTGAAAAGATTAGAAGAGAGAAAGCCGGAAACCACATCCTAAATAGAGAAAAAGGGATGAGCCTCTGCACCTGTTCAATAGACGTGGGTGGAGTGTGAACCGGGCGATAGTTTAGTCTATCTACGCCAATTCAAAAAAAAGAAGAAAAGTGAAAAGATTGGAAAAGAGAAAACCGGAAACCACATCCTAAACAGGGAACAAGGGATGAGCCTCTACACCTGTTCAATAGACGTTGGTGGTGTGTGAAACGGGTGATAGTTTAGACTATCTACTCCAATTGAAGAAGAAAGAGAAAAAATGTAACGGTGGTGAGTTAACTAAGTTTTAATTTAGTTCAAAGTCCAGTCAAAGAAATTTATTTGAAAAAAGATAAAGAACACTCGTTCAAATAACCATGAAACTATTTTAAAATTAGCCACAGGAAATAAAACAAAATAAAATCAAAGTAAAATTATAACTTACTTTTAAGAATATTTCTAAGCTGATTTTAACCCAAACGCACGTGTACTTCCGCCAGTAGAGAAAAAGAATTATTTTATCTTTTGGCTGATGGGTGGTGCAGTCAACTAGACAATGACCAGGTAAAAGACGAACAAGGAATTTAACAGGACTATATATATATATATATATATATATATATATATATATATATATATATATATATATATATATATATATTCTGACTTTTCAGAAATGAATTGAGTTCTTTCGCTGACTGGCATGTGTATACACTGCTTATAGAAAATTTCCCTTCTCTGAATCCATGCGCTTTTGGCTTAGGGAGTAGCGACTCCAACTGACACCAAATCGGTCGAGTTTCGATCCCATCCAGAAGCAAGAGGATGTGTCTAGCCACACTGATGAGCTGTGATACAGCGAAACAGGCTTGTATGTGGATGACTAATATATATATATGTCTACGTCTATATCGTGTTGAATACACCGGTTCTCGTCCGATCACCGAAGTTAAGCAACATCGAGCCTGGTCAGTACTTAGATGGGAGACCCTTTGGAACCTCCAGGTGCAGTAAACGTAATGACCAAGAATGGTCCCCCGGTCCTCCAGGTTTGGGAGTTTGGGAGTAGGGAGCATCGCTAACAAGTCTGCCCCATAAAAAACAGTTTGTTACGGAAAAAAAGTTACTGCCTGCACAACATTGAGTGTAAAAAAAGGGTGAGATGCTAAATTCGAAGGAATTAAAAGAATAAATAAATAAAGATAATAAAATAATCTGACGGTAGAATCGATTTTGAAAGATTTAGATTGACGAAAAATAGAATAAGAATCAGTTTCTTTCGATCATGGGGAAATATGAGGGACGATGAAAAAGCCTAGGACTCAGTAGAGAAAGATTTTGATGAAGCAATCAAATTCATAGAGAAAAAATATAATTACTCAGTAGTAATTAATTTGCAGAAATGGCTGACAATAGACCTAATATCTTTGCCGAAAAAAAGTTTTACTTTCAATTGAAAACCATAGAGAAAACAATGGGAAACCACGAAAAAGGCAACAGGAAACCACGAAAAACGCAACGAGAAATCATAGAGAAGACAACTGTAAACCACGAAAAAGGTATCAGGAAACCACAGAGAAGGCAACATTAAACGACGAAAAACGCAACGGGTAAGCACAGAGAGGGCCACAAGAAACAACGAAAGACGCAATGGGAAACCACGAAAAAGGCAACAGGAAACCACAGAGAAGGCAACAGGAAACCACGAAAAACTCAACGAGAAATCATAGAGAAGGCAACAGGGAACAACGAAAAAGGCAACGGGAAACAACAGAGAATGCAACAGGAAACCACGAAAAACGCAACAGGAAACCACAGAGAAGGCAACAGGAAACTACGAAAAAGGCAACGGGAAAGCACAAAGAATGCAACAGGAAACCACGAAAAATGCAACGGGAAACCACAGAGAAGGCAACAGGAAACCACGAAAAAACGCAACGGGAATACAGAGAGAAGGCAATGCGAACCTACGGAGAAGGCACGCTACACACTATTTATTCTATGAACTTCTAGATGGTACATGATTGATAGAATCTATCTATCTATCTATCTATCTATCTATCTATCTATCTATCTATCTATATGCGTGTGTGTCTAAAGCCCCGAAAAAAGAAACTGCAAACACAAAACACCCTTTACAAATAGTAAATACGCGAAAGGCACAAGGCTTTCTAAATATGTCTGGGACATTACAATCAAGAAATAAATCACAAGAAAATTTCCATGCAAATTATAGAAAAGAACATCAAACTACAACAGTCAATTCAAAGGGGGTAAACTCTGCCTGGAAGAAACAACAGCTATCATTACCTTCCTAAACCAAAACAGACTACTAAATAAGAACTCATCTTTAAATGCAGACAGGGAAAAAAATTTTCTATGCAAAAAGAAAATCAAAAACTGAAAATGAACAAGAAGAAACAAAAATAAATAAATAAAATAAAATAATAAAAAACAATAAAAGAAATAATTATCTAAACAGATAAATAAATCATAAACAAAATAACTAACGACTAGAAAATCTGATAATACCAACCAATAATAAAATTGTCAATAATAAATAAAAGTTATTTACAATATAAATAAGCAAACATTACATTTGAATCCAGTTCCCTACTCAGTAATCCACAATGAAATAAATTTCCCTCAATGTATAGTCAAACAAAAAGCACAACGTAAATTTGAAGATAAAAAATCCTAAAAGACCTCACAAGCACTACTATATCCCCCCACCGATATCAATAAAAAAAGACTAAAACTAAATATCTTCTGGAATAAAATTAATAAAAATTGACTAATCATCCGCACTAATGAATCTCCAACTACTATTGTTTTGCAAACGGCCAACAATTTAAATGTCTTTGGAAGGTTGTATCTCTGACAAAAAAGTAAATATAAATGAATGTTACACGACAATAACATTACCGATGAGACTTACACTACATATATCGGACTCAAGTTCTTCTGCACAACATTGAAAGAAACTTTCATGTGAGCATTCACGATTTAGAGAAATATAATTGAACAAAGCAATATGCTACACCACGATAAAAACAAAAAATCAATTTCATGAAACCACATGTTTATAAAATGAACAAACGCTGAAGAAACTATTTATGTGTATAGAAACAAAGTTGTTCGAATGTCTATAACAGCAAGATTTTAAGATATCCAAATATTAATTTTTAAAAATTGCAATTATGACAAAACTAGCAGTATAGCTCGGGTGTAATGAAAGCTTTAAAACTAATCCATGGTCCTGGAGTTCAGACTCTTTGGACGTTGGCACGAAAGACTAAAAAGCAATAGTTGTTTACAGTTAAAGCAAAACCGTAGACTGGAAGAAAAATGAATGGATGTAAGTCAAATTTTGATTTCCTGGTATCGATATCAAATAAGTTTTTTTCGTCGTAAACTGAATGTTGAATGCTAAATAAGTCCTCTGAGTAAATGGCTGAGACTAAGAACTACAGTTATACCTACTTAGAGCCAAACCTGAAGCAAAAATTAAAATAAAAGGGCTAAAAAAAATACAGACATACAGGCAGATAAACACACACACACAAACATCTTGCCTTATATATATATATATATATATATATTATAGATTTTCTTCACTATTTTAAGAACTACAACCTTGAAACTTCTGAATATTGTTTCTTATGTATTTGTCTATGAGTTTATCAAATTTGATTAAAATCGAACCACTCCTTCTATTACCCGATTTTTTCGATTATAGATTTTCGATATTTATCGGAGGTACCTCGACACAAAACCTAGCTAAGAACACTCGCAGACGCTTATAGTACAACTGTGTAAATTTTCAAGAAAATCGGTTCAGCCGTTTCGGAGTCTATAGGTAATGGACACACACACACACACACACACACACACACACACACACACACACAAAGTTCCATTTATAAAAAAGTTTAGATGTTTTAAAACTTGTAAATTAAAACTTAAAAAAATTTCTATAATAAAAAATTATATTACCTTTCGTACATAACCATAAATTTAAAATTTTGAATTAACAGGTGCGTTCAGCATGCTTATAAGAATACATAAATACATTAACTTTCCTCTTAGCAATTCACCTCTGAAAATGGTTTTAAATTAGATTGAAAGAACACTGGAAAAAATGAATAAAACATTAATACAATCTTGCTTCTCGGTCTTTTTAAACCTATTTAAAAGAAATGTTGCTGTTTAAATATATATATATATATATATATATATATATATATATATATAAATTAGAGAAAATTTTCAAAATTCAAAGGTGTCGGATGCACATTTCGACATGGGATCTCTAACAGAGATTCCTCGTCACCTCAGCGACATTGTTTTTTTTCTGTTAGAGATCCCATGTCGAAATGTGCATCCGACACCTTTGAATTTTGAAAATTTTCTCTAATTTATATTGGCTCTGTATTCTTACGTACATTGAGCTCTCCACCTGCATCATTTTTTAATATTAATTTTTTTTTAATATTAATTAGGATCAGGTTTTTGGAATTTACCTTCCTACTCTTCCACTTCGGATTAAAGAAAAACAAAAAAATATATATATATATATTGGTAACTGTTATCGTTGCTTAGCAAAGTTTTATGTCAACACAAGATAAAATCTTTTTTGATGGTGGATGTTTTTTTTTTATTTTAACGTCCTTGTAAACTCTCTGAAGATGTCTCATGTGTGCCGAAAGCTTAAAACCCAATTAATAAAAAAAAAATCTAAACTTTGGAGAATTTTTGTCTTTATTTTCAACGGAAATTAAAGCCAAAATACGACGTTTAGAACGGCTCATGATTAAACATAATAGACATTCATTGTCTCTTATATTTAACAGTATATGTTTAGAAAATATATATATATATTCATTATTCTCTCGAATTGATCGTCCTCTTATGTATCATCGTTATGTTGATGATACCTTCTGCCTCTTTAATGATGAGGTTGAAACTGACTAGTTGATTTCTTTATTATCTCTGACGATCCTTCCTTTAAGTTTACCTTAGAAAAGGAGTCTAATTGTTGTCTTTCCTTTTTAGATGATCTGGTCTATAGGAATAATGCCAAGTTTTTGACTTCTGAATTTAGGAAGCTACTTTTTCTCTACTTTATACACGTTGGGAATTTCTTTGTCCACGACAACGTAAAATAAATTTCATTAAAACTCTGTCATAAAGTGTTCTTATGATTTGTTCTGATTTCTTCCTCTGCGATGAAACGAATTTTATTCAGTCAGTTAAGTGCCGTACGTGATACACGCTTGGGCGATCATGTCTCGAAAGAGACATGACTGACTGGGCAGAAGATTATCCCGCAGTAGGTTGTCATTGCTTTCTGCGGTAGACTGGTTGCCAACCAAGGCTATAGAACCCAATCTGTCCTGTTATTTGACTCATAGCTAGAGAGGGAAAAGATGTATTATATTAGTAAGTAATAATTATTGGGGGATCAGTTTATTACTTCATAACAATATAAAACAGATCCCCCAATTTATGCCCAGTAGAAGTCTTAATCATGTTTTCAACGATTACATTTAGTCAGTCAGTTAAGTGCCATACGTGATGCATGCTTTGGGCGATCATGTCTCGAAAGATACATGACTGACTGGGCAGAAGATTATCCCGCAGTATGTTGCCATTGCTTTCTGCGGTAGACTGGTTGCCGACTAAGGCTATAGAACCCAATCTGTCCTGCTATTTAACCCATAACTGGAAAGAATAAACGGATTAATACCTTTCCCAAGGGTATTTGCGCGTAAGTGAAAGCAAGAAATTCAACTGGAATTCGAACTCCGCTCTCCGATGTCTCATTCCGAGCCGATATCCACTGCGCCACAACGCACATCAGAATTTTATTAAGTTGACTATTTCTAAAAGTGGATATCCTTTGGACCTTTTAAGATTCTGTTATTCGTGATGCCATCAATAATTTTTACAGTGTTAAGCCGCATCTTGTTAAATAAAAAAATGTCCGGTTTATTTGCATCTTCCCTCTATTGGTTCAGAGGGTGAGTCTTTAGCTAGGCGAATTTCGTGTTCCATCAACAATTGTTATTTTCCGGCTAATGTTCAAGCAATATTTAGTACTCGACCGATTCTTTCTTCTATTCGTAAGGATGTCCCTCCCCCCCTCATCATGTTAATTCCGTAATTTACGAATATGAATGTCGTTGTGGAGGACGTCTCAACGTTTGTATTTAAGAATAAAAAATAAAAACACTTACCTCCTAGGATTTTGAATCCGGCTGCCAGCAATAGCCAACTAGTTAATACATCTGGGTGGTCTATTGCACAACATGTTATAAATAGCAGGAATTGTGTTTTTGGATTTGGTGTGGACTGTTTCTCTATTTTATCAAGGTGCAACTTTTCATATCACTTAAAAGTTCTAGAGTCCTAATATAACAAATCCCGCAGGCCTTCCCTCTGTAAACAGAGGGATTGCTAGCTAGTTTTGAATGTTTTGGGGCTTTAGTTTTCCTTGCATCCTTAGTTTTTCTCCCCCCATTAATCATCGGCTATTTATTTTAAACATTTCCTGTTTTAATTCCCTGGATTAAACTTGATATGACTGGGACGAAACCGGTTGTTTTTTAGTTTTTTAGTTAAAAATGCCTTTTAAACTACGCTTATTTCTTGCTATTATAAAATTTTGTACGACAAAAATTTTTACATATAAATATTTCATTTATAATTGGAGTAGATAGACTAAACTATCGCCCGGTTCACACTCCACCCACGTCTATTGAACAGGTGAAAAAGCTCATTCCTTGTTTACTGTTTAGGATGTGGTTTCCGGTTTTTCTCTTTTCCAATCTTTTCACTCTTACGTAGCCCCCTGCGCATCACTGGTGTTTTCGCCTTGCTTGGGGTGATATGATTAAAAAAAAAAATAATCTAGTTATTATGCGACCTAGGTTTCTACCATGAGTGGGGTCTTCAAGTGATTTGCAATAACTGATTTTACCGTTTATCGTTTTTTTAGAACGCTCAAGTAACGGTGTTTTTTTTAACGCTGACGTGGCAGGGAATTTTTGAACTCGCAATTTTTAAAATTATAAGAAATTATAACGTTTTCAGAATGGTTGTATGAACCTAACAGGTATTTTTGTATTATGGTTAAACTTAGTCATAATTTCTTTTCTTTCATTCAGTTGTCTAATTTTATTATGACCTAAAGCTAAGTAATTAGACAATCAACCAATCAATCAATATATATATATATATATATATATATATATATATATATATATATATATTGTGTGTATTTTGGCAGCATTTTTTCATTAATGCAGGTTTCATTGAATAGGATAGACAAGTTTTGTCTATTAATTTTGTGTAGGATCCGTTCATACCGTCTGATATACTTGATGGTGATGTCGTTGAAAGACAACAAAAAATCACAGTATTTGTTGAATTTTTTATCGGGTCTAAGCTTTCGGCTCACATAAGCCATTATCAAAGAGTAAATATTAACACACAGTAAACATAGAACATTTAAGCTATTAACAATAAAGATAATTGAATTGAAAATATAAGTCCATCCCTACCGTGGCGGATGGCCGAAGACAGTGACATCACCATCAAGTATATCAGACGGTATGAACGGATCCTACACAAAATTAATAGACAAAACTTGTCTATACTATTCAATGAAACCTGCATTAATACATATATATATGTGTGTGTGTGTGTGTGTGTGTGTGTGTGTGTGTGTGTGTGTGTGTGTCCAGTCCTTAAACGGTGAAGATAATCCAACAAGATTACGTTAATATAACATATTAAGTGGTAAATCCATATAGAGAGCTCGATGGATGTTATCCAGAGCGATATGAAATTTATAAAGGAAAACTCAACACGTCATTTCTATGACAAAAATTTTGTACTAGATGAAAGGAATATTATAAGGTCTGATGAAATGAGCTAATTAAACTCATTGAAATGGGCTATAGTTTATAACAAATTGAAATGATATGTTGAGTTTTCCTATATATATATATATATATATATATATATATATATATATATATATATATAATGTCTGTGTATGCGTGTCTGAGTGTTGTGTAATGCAGTTTTCACATGGAATTGTTACCTAACGTCTTTCATCCTATAATTATAAATGTGCATGTTTAATTTTCATCAGTGAATTATGAGCATCGAAAAGGAAAGAGAATATGTTCTAAAACAATGACATTTTTTGATTAAGCCTTTGAATTCAATCCCGTAGCTTTGTAATAGTTTTGAAACTGGGAAGAAAAGACTACCAATGAATGCTAAGAAATATAGGGATTAGCAAAAACAGCCCATGATGCAAACTACAAAATGCCGATATGAAAATCAGGCAAGTATAAAAAATTTACAAAATTATAGAAACTACGACACCAAAATCCGAAGACTTCCAAAATAAAATATTAAGAAAGGGAAATGTTTCCTTAGAAAAAAAGAGAAGAGTGTAACACTGTTATGCAATATGTGTTAGTGTCTTTTTTTTTTTTTTTGGTGGGGGGTAGTTTTGTATACTTGTGAGTCAGCAATAGACTTACTCATTAAACAGTTCACCAATAGAAGGGTTATCCAATCAGAAGGCTCAAAATATTCAATGCGAAATGCATATAAGGCGGCCATATTTTCCCGAGTATTGGCGATCTAATCCGATTCAGTCGAGTGTCGGACTCGTGATTGTTAATCTTTGACGTTGTTTGATTGAACAGATTACGTACTGCGCTGTATTCTATATTCATAAATTTTGGTGGACATGGTCAACAATATGAATGTGTTATATATCGCGGGAACGATATAAATAACAAGGTAAATTCCGAATGGAAAAATTTACACAACACGTAAGGGGTAAACAAATAACAGAGTTTATTGTACAGAAAAGCACAAGTAACAGAGAGTTCATAAAATGGTAAGCCAAGACAGAATGGGAGCGGAAGTCGAATCGTCTCGTATTTCCTTACTTCGATACTTCTTAATCTGTTCGACGAATCAAATGTCTTGGGGGGATAGGATGTTCCATAATAACACAATGCTTCTGTGTAGCAGTGAATGATGAACCATCTTGTCATAGATGAAGAGAAGACTTGAATTAACGGAAATGGGCTTCTGCAGAAAGATGCTAAGAATATCATGGACGGGGCATGTAAGTAACAAGGAAGTTTAAAAGGGTATTGAAACAAAAATTTATACTTGAAATCAGAAAGAAAAACGTGCTCTTTCTGAGACATATAATCATGAAAGAAAGATTAACTACGGAACGACTGAAGGTAAGATGAACGGAGGGTAATATTCTTGTGTAATTACAAGACAGGAAAAAATGGTTTAGATAATGAAAAAAAAAACAAAACAAATAATACTAAGAGACAGAAAGAAGAGGAAATTATGGAGACCCATGACCGCCTCCTTCTTATTCACCATACAATTAAACAAAATGAAGAGAAAAAAAGAATTGAAATTTTGATAGCTATATGAAATCTGTGCATTTCTATAATTTGTCGTTATCTATTTTTCGATATTTTTCTATATTCCTGAGATGAGTTATTTACAATGATCAGACTGTTGTCATTATCTTTATTGTCATATTCACGACGTTTCAGTCGCTGCACGCTCCGACCTTCTTCAGGTGTCTAAAATTTTGCACCAAAGCATTTATTTCCATCACTGACGTTGATTGTTCTCGTTCCATGTGTAATTATACTTCCGAGCGTTTTAGTTATCGCTATTTGACTTAACACTGCAAGCTTTCTTTCGCCACTGCTTTCGCCAGGTATAGAACTCACAACTCTTTGACTCAAGTCAATCCATCCAACGCGTTTATCCACTCGGCCATGTGTCCTTAAGATCAATCTAAACCAGGGTAGAAATAAAGGGTTCGGTTTAAAATTC
>JBBBDQ010001423.1:2345000-2395000 GCA_037127315.1 Ascarosepion bandense
GGGTGCCTAAAAGACAAAATCTATGCCAACAAACTTGCAGCAATCACTGAGTTGAGATAAGCCATAGAACAATAACGCTCACAAATACAAACGAATTTTTTTAATTATTTCACCCCAAGCAAGGCATTAACACCACTGATGTGTAGAGGGTTACATAAGAGAATTAAAATATTAGGCAGGAGGAGAGTGAAAACAAAGACGAACCAGCTACAGGGAGTGAAAGAGAAAGGGCAAGAGAAGGATGTAAACACAGGAGTGAAGACAGTTGCGAAGGTAGAGAGAAAGCGAAAAGAACAAGATACACGGGGTGATGTAGAAAAGGCTGGAGTTACATAAGAGAGTTGAAATATTCGGCAGGAGGAGAGTGAAGACAAAGACGAACCAGCTACAGGAGATGAAAGAGAAAGGGCAAGAGAAGGATGTGAACACAGGAGTGAAGACAGTTGCGAAGGTAGAGAGAAAGCGAAAAGAACAAGATACACGGGGTGATGTAGAAAGGGCTGGAGTTTCATAAGAGAGTTGAAATATTCGGCAGGAGGAGAGTGAAGACAAAGACGAACCAGCTACAGGGAGTGAAAGAGAAAGGGCAAGAGAAGGATGTAAACACAGGAGTGAAGACAGTTGCGAAGGTAGAGAGAAAGCGAAAAGAACAAGATACACGGGGTGATGTAGAAAAGGCTGGAGTTACATAAGAGAGTTGAAATATTCGGCAGGAGGAGAGTGAAGACAAAGACGAACCAGCTACAGGAGATGAAAGAGAAAGGGCAAGAGAAGGATGTGAACACAGGAGTGAAGACAGTTGCGAAGGTAGAGAGAAAGCGAAAAGAACAAGATACACGGGGTGATGTAGAAAGGGCTGGAGTTTCATAAGAGAGTTGAAATATTCGGCAGGAGGAGAGTGAAGACAAAGACGAACCAGCTACAGGAGATGAAAGAGAAAGGGCAAGAGAAGGATGTGAACACAGGAGTGAAGACAGTTGCGAAGGTAGAGAGAAAGCGAAAAGAACAAGATACACGGGGTGATGTAGAAAGGGCTGGAGTTTCATAAGAGAGTTGAAGTATTAGGCAGGAGGAGAGTGAAGACAAAGACAAACCAGTTACAGGAGATGAAAGAGAAAGGGCAAGAGAAGGATGTAAACACAGGAGTGAAGACAGTTGCGAAGGTAGAGAGAAAGGAAAAGAACAAGATACACGGGGAGATGTAGAAAGGGCTGAAATAAAGTGGATAAGAGATGGGAATTTATTTTGCATTTAAATTCCTGGAGGTTGGAGCCGTCAGTAAAGCAAATATGTGGAAGTGAGTTCCACTGGCGGGAAGTGCGAGAAAAGAAGCTGATGAAGTAGAATTTGCGTTTACAATTTATTGGTTTCACATTAAATGGGTGGGACCTAGTTGCTAATCTTGTGGCTCGAGTGAATTTATGTATGGGGTTACCAGTGTGCTAAGTTTATCTGAACAGAAGCCATGAAAGTATTTGTAGAAGAGACACAGGGAAGCCACATTGCGCCGGTGAGAAAGTGACTGTATCTGAGCTGCTAAGTCGGAATCGATTACATTACAGATTCTCCGTTGGATTTTGTCAAGTATCCCTAGGTTGATAGCAGGAGCACCCGACCAGATAAGGCAGCAGTATGTGAATATGGCATGATAAGATCACAAGTAGGCATGCACGCTGATGAAACCACAGTTTACTCTCGCCTCGATCAAAAATCTGGTGTTGACGACAAGGCGAACCTCGCTGCCGAGCTTGAGAAGGACCTCCATTCCGTGGTGGATTGGGGTAAGAAATGTCTCGTAAAATTCTTCCAAAACGAAGCTGCTGTCAATTAACCACCAAAGACAGCCGCACCTCCCTCCCATTAGCATGGAACAGGCTTGCCTCCCAGAGAGTAAATCACTACGCCTGCTTGGCCTGACACTCTCAGCGGACCTCAAGTGGAATGACTACGTCGAATCCATTGCTAAATCCGCAGCTATGAAAGTCGGCTCTTTGTGCAGGGCCCGGAAATTCTTTCCGCCTGAATCTATCCTGCAATTATATAAATCCACTATCCGCCCGTGTATTGCCACATCTGATCGGGTGCCCCTTCTATTCTCCTCGGGGTTCTTGACAAAATACAGCGAAGAATCTGTAATGTGATTGATACCGACTTGGCTGACCGCCTGCAGTATCTCTCTCACCGGCATGACCTGGCTTCCCTGTGCCTCTTCTATAAATACTTTCATGACTTCTGCTCTGACGAGCTTAAATCACTGGAATTTGCATGAGATACTAGATTGGCAACTAGGTCCTACTCTTTTACAGTGAAACAGATGAAATGTAACCGCAATTTCTACTCCAACAGCTTCTTTGCTCGCACTTCCCGCCTGTGAAATTCCCTACCGCATGCTTGTTTCCCCGACGGCTACAACCCCCAGGAGTTTAAATTTAAGGTCAATAGACACCTCCTAACACACTAACTCACACCCACTCTCTCCAACTCTCTCCCTATGTACATCCTAAGTCGTCTATCACCCTCCTTCTGACATTTCCTATACCCAATCCCTGCGCTATAGTGGCAGTGGAATGCCTTGCTTGGGGTGACACGATTAAAAAGAAAAGAAGATATCTGCGTGTATATTTGTAATATATTTGAATCTACAGATGCGTATATTTGTTATATATCGACAAACAACAAACACGCATATATATAAAAATATAAAGTTATATTTTTATTAATGACGATGAACCGTGTAGAATAGGGAACAGAGAATTGAGAGAGCGCGCTTCTAATGGGTTGACGGGAGTGTAGTCTTATCTGTTGTGTCTCTCTTCACCGGCCGATCTCTGTTGCTCCTCTACTACTACTACTACTGCTCTGGCGAATCCGTGTGACGAGGTCTTTATATAATCTTCCAGAACCGGGACTTTTTCTTCCGGTTTTGCCTCGCCCACGCACGCCCACGTAATTCTCAGAGACACCTGTTCTGTTTGCCTCTGTAGTTATTTCCGCTGCTGCCGGAAATAAGGTCAAACGACATCCGTTCCTTTCAACGACCGGAAACACCCTCGCTTGCATCAGCCTTCCTCGGGTGGGGCCAGATTGTTATATTACATATTTGGGTTTACTTAGACTTCTAGGCTTGTGTTTTGAGGTCTGTCAGTGTATTATATATTATGATATTGTTATTTGATGTTATTCAAATAAACACACTTTTTAAGTTAAATTGTGCTGGTCTTGACGGTTGTTTCTCCTATATAGGGGGCGCAATTTTTAATCCCGACGGAAGGCATATTTTCTCTATTAAGACTTTTTAATTACACAGACTGGTTGATAGAAGTTTGCACAGTTAATATATATATATATATATATATATATATATACTACCGGGTATCACTATTAGGCAACCACAATCTTTTAAAAAAGATTATGTGTTTTGTACTATGTTTAAGTGGATAATTCTAAATGAAATAGAATGGTTCATATATATATATATATATATATATATATATATGAGGGAGAGAGGAAGAAGGAAGTATATATGGTACGATAGGTTAATTATATGTGTTTTACTATTTTTAGTATTTATTGCCAAGTTGATAATTCTGAATGAAAATAAAATAGTTATTTTGTTATTATTACCTAACAAAATTTTACAAGGCAAATAGCGACAATTTAAACATTGCACCCTGTGTCTCTTTCTCTCTCTCTCTCCCTATATATATATATATATATATATATATATAGTGCCCGCTTTAATTATTAGGCCACCCCAGTTTTTAAATAAAAATAATATATTTCATACTATCGTTAGTATTTATTGCCAAATGAAAATAGAATGGTTCTTTTGTTATTATTACTTTGCAAACTTTTACACGGCAAGGAAGTAAAGATGAACTCGTCCGAATCACCCTAAATTTTCTTCATTCTTTCATTGATGAAACTGCAATGTAGGTAATTATTAAATATTTATAAACTCATTTGATGCACATGTTATTCTGCAGTATTAACAAAAGAACCATTCTATTTTCATTTACAAATATTCACTTGGCAATAAATACTCAAAAATAGTTTGAAATACTTCATTTTTTAAGTTATTGGGGTGACATAATAATTATAGCCATTAGTATATATTAACTTACATTCTTACCGACGTAATGTGGCTTCCCTCTGTCTTTTCTACAAGCATTTGCATGGCAACTGATCTGACGAGTCATTTTCCCTGGTTCCCCTAACACATGTATTTACTCGTGCTATTTGATTGCCATCAACCTCCCACCGTTTTACCGTCGAAATAGTTAAATTTAACCATCTCTTCTACTCCAACAGTTTCTTTTCTCGCACTTCCTGTTTGAGAAACTTCCTTCTGTTTTTTTGCTCCCTGATAGTTTCAATCTTGAAAAGTTTTAATGCAAAGTCAATTGCCATTTCCAGTCTCCTTGATCCTCCTCCATCTCTTATCCTATCTCGGACATGTCTTGTACCTTGTTTTTTTCTCTCATTATAAGCACTTGCGCACCAGTTGCATATATATATATATATATATATATATATATATATATATATATATATACTGTAATGGTTGTTACAGTGTTTTTAAATTCATAGTATCACTACACAAAAAATTTTCATGTTTCGAAACCAGCCCAGTTTATTTATGTTGGATTTGTTATTTTTGGGTGTTAGAGGGGTTGGTCTGTATTTTGAGTTCTGTTGACCTTTTTTCCCCAGTCTTAGGGTTAAGTGTTTGTTTTTGGCAGAGTTCAGGCTAGGTTAATCTATTAATCTTGAGAGGGCTGATGCTGCTGGCGTTTTGCGTGTTGTTATTTGGTTTAGGGGTTGTTAGGTGTTGTTTTGTTTTGGGGTTGGTTTCTCCTTATGTTATTTTGTATTGGGGTGTGTGCTTTTTTTTGTTTTTTATAAAATATATTTTTTATAAACTATATCTTTCATAAAAAAATATCTTATAATATTCCATAATATTTAAACTAATTTATAATATTATAAAATATAATATTTTTACTATTTAAGAAATATATTTCTTTTATAAAATCTATCCTTTATACAACATATTTTATAAGTATAAAATATATTTTTTTATTTATTTATCTGCTATTCTGTTGCAACTGCATTATTTTTTGTTGGTATTGTATAGGGTTTGTTTTCTTTTTCTGTTTATTTATAGGGTTGGTTGTGTGTATTTTTTGTGCTTTTTTGGGGGGGTTCTGGTTGTTTTTTGTGTGTTTACTTAAATTTAAGCGAGAAATATTTGCGATATTTGCATATTACTGCTAATTCGTCTCTACAGTTTAATAAATCGTTGCTGTTAGGGTACTGGAGAATGTGTAGTTTTTCACTTAGACATAAAGGGCAGATGTCATTAAGTGAGTTGCAAGTTCTAGTTTCATCCGCAGCTCATCAGTACGGTTAGACAGCCGATTGGCGTCAGTCGGCGATTCTACCTCTGAGCTATGGGCGTTCGGTAGAAGGAGGCAGACTTTTTAGCGTGTATATTATCATTTTACACACCCAATAGCAGAGAGTGTTCTAATTCATTATATTCAGAAATTATAACATAAATATGTCATAATATCACTACAAATGTAGCTATTTTATTTCAACTCTACTTGTGTCTTATCAAGTGAAGAGGTTTATTTTAAGTTGAAGGGTTTTAAAATGTTAAAAACAAGCAAAACCCCTTTAATCAGGGAGGTACTGTTGCATAGACAGTGTGGCCCAATCAGAATAAAATAATTTCTAATTTGGAGAATATGTGAGCAAACTCAAAAACAATTTTTTGGGGCATTAATATTAATATTTGATTAAACTGAGATCATCATTATTAATCGACTATTAGATTCACTTTATTTTTATTGCGAATTTTAAATTCTAAGTTTAACAAAAAATTATTAGATTTACAAAGTTATTCATATATTAAACGAGGAAAAGACATGAACGCACACATATAAAGCTACGAACATCCACATATATAAACAAATAGACGCACACACTGGCAAACAGACACATATACAGATTAATATACGCCCGTTTATATACATATGTGCCTTGTGGTACAGTTGATATCGGCTCGGAACGAGAAGCCGGGGAGCCGAGTTTGAATTCCAGTTGAATCCATTCTATTCACTTACGCGCAAATACCCTTGGGAAAGGTATTAATCCGTCTATTCCTTCCAGTTATGGGTTAAATAACAGGACAAATTGGTCGGCAACCAGTCTACCGCAGAAAGCAATGACAACCTACTGCGGGATAATCTTCTCCCCAGTCAGTCATCTCTCTTTCGCGACATGATTGCCAAAGCGTGTATCACGTATGGCACTTAACTAACTGACTGATATACATATAGAAATGACAAATTTTGCTTTTATCGGCTTGTCAATTTCTCTGTTTAATTTTAAAGTCGATATGCCTTGGAAAATAGACATTACTGGCTACAATATTGGATACATGTAGAAGTGAATTCGTAAGATGTCAATAGCCTTGAATGAATGAAGTCACTGCATGAACATATTAACGGAATTAGATATATACACAAGCTAAAACAAAAACGTACACAACTAAAAACTCCATAGACCATCATATACAAAATAAAAAATATAACCACACATAAAAAAATATTATTGAAACTTATATATATATATATATATATATATATATATATATATATATATATATATTCAAAATAATAACTAAATAGACTCTGCAAGTATTTAAGTTTTAAATTTATACTAAGATAAACCTTAAGAAAAACCATTAACAAACAGAACCTAATTCCGTTACAATCCGGTGCACTAAGGCGTTGGATAAGAGGGGAGAAAAAAAAGAAATCCGCGGAATAAGGACAAGACATACGATACTCCGCAGTAAAGAAAAAAAAACCCAAACGGAACCAACCACAAAAAAAAGAAAGAAAAAGTGCTCGATACAAAGTACAAACGAAATGCAAAAGTAGAGCAAAGACACACACAATTGTGTGTGTATATATATATTTATATATATATATATATATATATATACTATTAACTATATTAATAACAATACAAATAGTAACAGACCTAACTCTGCCGAAACTAGTATTAATCAAGCTATAATTTAAATCGTCTTGTACAACCCACCGAGGACGAACTCGGAGGGAAAATAAGGGGAAGCAAAAAAAAAAAAGAAACAAACGAAGTACATGAACAAAAAGTCAAGCACTCGTAAGAAAGAAAAAAAACCTCAAGACGAAAACCCTAACACTAAAGCGCTCAATACGAAAGTAGAGCAAACAAAGCCAGAAAATTTAAGCAAGAGCCAACAACCTACCACGGTTTCGCCCTACGGCTCGTCAGGGAAATTGGCTCTATTCCTTAACGAGTCGTAGGGCGAAACCGTGGTAGATTGTTGACTCTTGCTTAGATTTTCTGTCATATATATATATATATATATATATATATATATATATATATATAGTGATAATTTGTAATGGTGCTTAATGCTTAAGGAGAAACCTCAAGGAATCTGAATAAAATTTTCTATAAACACAAAAATGATATTTTACGAAACAAAACGTCAAATGTGTTGGTTAACCACAGTAAGAAGACGGACTACTCCACTCTGATCAAAAGAGATAATAGTTAAATATAACGTAAATGTTTCGAGTGTGCTATTATCGCAAGGTCATCTACAGTAAACCTGCTCCCTGGATCTACAACGTTTCCCAAACTTTTTCGTACTTTGTCATACATCTTTGTAAATATTGTTCTTTATATGTACGTATATTTATATATCGTTATTCTCATATATATATATATATATATATATATATATATATATATATATATATAGGGTGTCCATAAAATTCGTGTACACTTTAAAAAATGATAACTTTATGTGCATTTGCGATAGGAATTATTTGTAAAAAGGATTAGAAAGAACTAAATTTATTTTTTTTAAGGTTTTATTGAAATTTTATTTAAGTTTCCACATGTCCTCCATCATTAGCAATACAAAGGGTAATACGATTTTGCAGTTCACGGAAAACATTTGCCAACTGATCTACAGTAATGCCTGAAATCACATTAGTTATTTTAGCTTTCAAATCTTCTGATGAACTAAGTTTGGTTGCATACACAATTGTTTTCATATGTCCCCATAAAAAAATCTAATGGAGTCAAATCTGGCGAACGTGGAGACTGATAAAAAACCCCTTCCGATCTGTCTGTTTACTTATGTCAAAGTTCTTACAAATTTTGTGGTAAAGAATTATTCAATAACTATACTTAAAACGAGGAACATTAAACTTTATAAGATTTTTTACAGATTATTTCTATCACAAATACAAATATGGTTATAAATTATTTAATCTTCACACGAACTTTATGGACACCCTGGATATATATATATGTATACGGAAATTAACGAATTTTAACGAAACTTGGTTATAAACAACCGACAATTTGAAATGAATTGTTTGAACATTATTTTTGATCGATACTCATGTTTAAGTAGATATTCTTTTTTTAATTAAACAGTATTATATATTTATTTCTACCGGCCTGATTATTTACGATAATCATCATGTTACGGAAATTAACGAAGATTAACGAAACTGGTTATAAACAACCGACAATTTGAAATGAATTGTTTGAACATTATTTTTGATCGATACTCATGTTTAAGTAGATATTCTTTTTTTAATTAAACAGTATTATATATTTATTTCTACCGGCCTGATTATTTACTATAATCATCATGTTACGGAAATTAACGAAGATTAACGAAACTGGTTATATACAACCGACAATTTGAAATGAATTGTTTGAACATTATCTTTGATCGATACTCATGTTTAAGTAGATATTCTGTTTATAATCAAACAGTATTATATATTTATTTCTACCGGCCTGATTATTTACTATAATCATCATGTTACGGAAATTAACGAAGATTAACGAAACTGGTTATAAACAACCGACAATTTGAAATGAATTGTTTGAACATTATTTTTCATCGATACTCGTATTTAAGTAGATATTCTGTTTTTTAATTAAACAGTATTATATATTTATATCTACTGGCCTGAGTATTTACGATAAATTATTATTACGAATATCGATAAAAAATAATGTTCAAACAATTCATTTCATATATATGTATATATATATATATTTCATATATATATATATATGTGTGTGTGTATGTGTGTGTATTTATTTTTTACTAGTAACTAGTAGAATTAAGGTGGCAATAGTTTCTACGTATATTTTTTTATGTATAATCATATAATGAATGAGTTATTTCTTGACTGCTTAAGAAGTTCGTGCTTCCTTTCACCTTTTCGTTTTTCTCTCCTTTTCTTTCTTCTTCAGTTTTCATTTGTCTTTATTTTATTTTCTTCTTTTTATTTTTACTTAAATTTTCATTTTTATTTTTTCCCCATTCTTTTCTTTCTTCTTTCTTTTCCCTTTCTCGTCTTTTCTCCTTTACCTCTTTCGTTCATTCCTCATTTTTCCTTTAATCGTTCGGGTTTCTTCCTTTAGAATTTTTGCTTATGTCTTTCTTTTCTGTCTTTCTTTCACTTTTCTGAACCGTTTTTTTATCTCTTTCTTTATTTCGTTCTTTTTTTTTCTTTCTTTTTTTCTGTTTTTTTTAAACCGATTTTGGTTATCGCTTTTTTTCTTTCTTTTATAAATCTTCCTTCATATCCGATTTGCTTGTTTCGTTCTTTCTTCTTTTTTAGGCGTTTTTTCTTGTATCTTTAATTCTTTTTTCTTTCTCGTTTTCCATCTTTCTTTCTTTCTTTCTTTCTTTCTTTCTTTCTTTCTTTCTTTCTTAGCCGCTTTTGTTCATTGTATTCTTCTTTCTTTTTCTTTCTTTTTCCTTTCTTTCTTTTTTTCTTTCCTGCATCCTTTCTTTCCCGCTTTTATTTATATCTTGATTTCTCTCTTTTTTCTTTCTTTCTTTCTTTCTTTCTTAATCGTTTTTATCCTTTTTTCTTTCTTTCTAACAACTTTTGTTTATATTTCTTTCTTTTCTTGTTTATAGTTTTCGTTTATCTCTTTCTTTTTTCTTCCTTTTACTATCTTTCTTTCTTAATCGTTTTTGTTATCTCTTTCTTTGTCATTCTTTCTTTCTTTCTTTCTTTCTGGTTTTTGTACTCGTTTTTATTTGTATCTTTCTTTCTTTATTCGTTTTTTTTTCTTTCTTAAATGTTTTTGTTTATCTCTTGATTTACTTTTTTTCATACTTTCTCGCTCCTTTTTTTAGCCATTTTTGTTTCGTTTTATTTCTTTCTTTCTTTCTTTCTTTCTTACTTTCTTTCTTTCTTTCTTTCTTTCTTTCTTTATTAGCCGTTTTTCGTTTTTCTTTCTTTCTTAATAGATTTTATTTATCGTTTTCTTTCTTTTTTACGTTCTGTCTCAACCGCTTTTTGTTCTTTCTTGCTTTTTGCTTCATTTTTTCTTTCTTAACCGTTTTTGTTTATTTGTTTGTTTGTTTGTTTACTTCTTTCTTTCTTTCTTTCTTTTATTCTTTCTTTCTTTCTTTTATTCTTTCTTTCTTTCTTTCTTTTATTCTTTCTTTCTTTCTTTCTTTCTTTCTTTTATTCTATCATCCCATTATTTTTAGCATTCTCCTTCTTCAACAAAATAAAATTTTGTTTTCTCACCTCAAGGTATTTTTCTTTCAATCCTTTCCACCTGTTTTCCCCCTTTTTAATCTCTGTAAAACCTTTCGCACCCCCACTTTTTCTCTTCAATCCAACAACAAATAATCTCACCGACCACATATCACCCAAGCATTCTCTCCTCATCTCGCTAACGAAATACTAATTCTCGTAAGGTTTCATCAATCCGAACGAGACGAGACGAGATTGAAACGAGACGCAACACAATATAGACCCAACAATGGCGTGATTCGTTGAACACATCCCTAGGCCGAACATATCTTTTCGTGCCGACGCCTCCTACAAGACACGCCACCACCGGTGCGCCGTCTTACCACACATTTCTCCACCAACTAGCATCTTTCAAAACTAAAAACATTCTTCGGTCTTCTCGATTGGCTCGCACCGTTTATTTTCCGTATCTTTCCAGCTTTCTCTCTTCTTTCCCACCTATTCTGTGTTCGCCTTAAGAGGAATTATTTTTACCGCTAAATCCACTATTCTTAGTTGGGATAATCAAGTTTCATCGTTCGACAGAAAAGACTGGCATTTTGCTTTTTATCAGTTATTTCGATAAGGTCTCTAATTAAGCAACACTTCAAGTTAAATGTACCATTTATAGACATTCAGATTCTCTGCCTGCAGACGAGATTCCTTTACACGTTTTCCCAAAATCGTATCTTTTTTCTCTTTGTCATTTTTTTTTATGTCAATATTTTGTCACTCTTTTTTGGTTCTGTATTATTTTTTTCTTTCATTATTTCAATTTTTGTTGTTTTTATTTAACATTAATAAAAGCTGATTCGGTTTTTTCGTTCTGATTCAAGATCTGGTTCCACATCTGGTTCCAGATTTTCTTTCTTTCTTACCAGATTAGTATTATTGTCATTTTGATAATTTTAAATTATTTTCTTTTTACATTTTTTATATTTTAGTTTTCTATATCTTTCCAGTCAAAATTTTAAAATCTTCCTCTTTTTTCTTTCTTTTTCTTTCTTTTTTCTTTCTTTTTCTTTCTCTCTTTTTTCTTTCTTTTTTCTTTCTTTCTTTTTTCTTTTTCTTTCTTTTTTTCTTTCTTTCTTTTTCTTTCTTTCTTTCTTTTTTCTTTCTTTTTTTTCATTCTTTCTTTCTTTATTTTCTTTCTGATCTTTTTTTCTTTCATTTTGTCTTTCTTTTATTTAAGATTTTCTTTATTTTCCTTTCTTTCTGTCACTCTTTCTTACTTTCTTTCTTTGTTTTATATGTTCAGATAATTTTTTATTTTCTTTCCTTTATTTTAGATCTTTCTTTCATTGTTTTGTTCTTTCTTTCTTTATTGTCTTTCAGATCAATTCTTTCTTTCATACTTTTTTTAATTTCCGATTTTTCTTGTTTTCTTTCCTTTATTCCAGATATTCCTTTCTTTCTTTCTTTCTTTTCCTAATGATACTTGAAAATTTCATTTTGTTAATTTGCTTTTTTCTTCTCTCTTTCTTTCTCTCTTTCTTTCTTCTTTCTTTCTTTGTTTCTTTCTTTTCCTCGTGAGTCTTGGTAATTTCGTTTTGTTAATTTGCTTTCTTCTTCTCTCTTTCTTTCTTTCGTTCTTTCTTTTTTTTCTTAGAGATACTTGGTAATTTCATGTTGTTAATTTGCTTTTTCTTCTCTCTCTTTCTTTCTTTCTTTCTTTCTTTCTTTCTTTCTTTTCCTCGTGAGACTTGGTAATTTCATTTTGTTAATTTGCTTTTTTCTTCTTTCTTTCTTTCTTTCTTTCTTTCTTTCTTTTCCTCGTGAGACTTGGTAATTTCATTTTCTTAATTTGCTTTTTTCTTCTTTCTTTCTTTCTTTCTTTCTTTCTTTCTTTCTTTTCCTCGTGAGACTTGGTAATTTCATTTTCTTAATTTGCTTTTTTCTTCTCGCTTTCTTTCTTTCTTTCTTTCTTTCTTTTCCTCGAGAGACTTGGGAATTTCATTTTCTTAATTTGCTTTTTTCTTCTTTCTTTCTTTCTTTCTTTCTTTTCCTCGTGACACTTGGTAATTTCATTTTCTTAATTTGCTTTTTTCTTCTTTCTTTCTTTCTTTTCCTCGAGAGACTTGGGAATTTCATTTTCTTAATTTGCTTTTTTCTTCTTTCTTTCTTTCTTTCTTTCTTTTCCTCGAGAGACTTGGTAATTTCATTTTCTTAATTTGCTTTTTTTCTTCTTTCTTTCTTTCTTTCTTTCTTTTCCTCGAGAGACTTGTTAATTTCATTTTCTTAATTTGCTTTTTTCTTCTTTCTTTCTTTCTTTCTTTCTTTTCCTCGAGAGACTTGTTAATTTCATTTTCTTAATTTGCTTTTTTCTTCTTTCTTTCTTTCTTTCTTTCTTTTCCTCGTGAGACTTGGTAATTTCATTTTCTTAATTTGCTTTTTTCTTCTTTCTTTCTTTCTTTCTTTTCCTCGAGAGACTTGGTAATTTCATTTTCTTAATTTGCATTTTTCTTCTTTCTTTCTTTGTTTTCCTCGAGAGACTTGGTAATTTCATTTACTTAATTTGCTTTTTTCTTCTTTCTTTCTTTCTTTCTTTCTTTTCCTCGTGAGACTTGGGAATTTCATTTTCTTAATTTGCTTTTTTCTTCTCGCTTTCTTTCTTTCTTTCTTTCTTTCTTTCTTTCTTTCTTTTCCTCGTGAGACTTGGTAATTTCATTTTCTTTTTTTAATTTGCTTTTTTCTTCTCGCTTTCTTTCTTTCTTTCTTTCTTTCTTTTCCTCGTGAGACTTGGGAATTTCATTTTCTTAATTTGCTTTTTTCTTCTTTCTTTCTTTCTTTCTTTCTTTTCCTCGAGAGACTTGTTAATTTCATTTTCATAATTTGCTTTTTTCTTCTTTCTTTCTTTCTTTCTTTCTTTTCCTCGAGAGACTTGGTAATTTCATTTACTTAATTTGTTTTTTCTTTCTTTCTTTCTTTCTTTCTTTTCCTCGAGAGACTTGTTAATTTCATTTTCTTAATTTGCTTTTTTCTTCTTTCTTTCTTTCTTTCTTTCTTTTCCTAGTGAGACTTGGTAATTTCATTTTCTTAATTTGCTTTTTTTTTCTTTCTTTCTTTCTTTCTTTTCCTCGAGAGACTTGGTAATTTCATTTTCTTAATTTGCTTTTTTCTTCTTTCTTTGTTTCTTTCTTTCTTTTCCTCGTGAGACTTGGTAATTTCATTTTCTTAATTTGCTTTTTTCTCCTCGCTTTCTTTCTTTCTTTCTTTCTTTCTTTTCCTCGAGAGACTTGGGAATTTCATTTTCTTAATTTGCTTTTTTCTTTCTTTCTTTCTTTCTTTCTTTCTTTCTTTTCCTCGTGAGACTTGGTAATTTCATTTTCTTAATTTGCTTTTTTCTTCTTTCTTTCTTTCTTTCTTTCTTTTCCTCGAGAGACTTGGGAATTTCATTTTCTTAATTTGCTTTTTTCTTCTTTCTTTCTTTCTTTCTTTCTTTTCCTCGAGAGACTTGGTAATTTCATTATCTTAATTTGCTTTTTTCTTCTTTCTTTCTTTCTTTCTTTCTTTTCCTTCGAGAGACTTGTTAATTTCATTTTCTTAATTTGCTTTTTTCTTCTTTCTTTCTTTCTTTCTTTCTTTTCCTCGAGAGACTTGGGAATTTCATTTTCTTAATTTGCTTTTTTCTTCTTTCTTTCTTTCTTTCTTTTCCTCGAGAGACTTGGTAATTTCATTTTCTTAATTTGCTTTTTTCTTCTTTCTTTCTTTCTTTCTTTCTTTCTTTTCCTCGTGAGACTTGGTAATTTCATTTTCTTAATTTGCTTTTTTCTTCTTTCTTTCTTTCTTTCTTTTCCTCGTGAGACTTGGTAATTTCATTTTCTTAATTTGCTTTTTTCTTCTTTCTTTCTTTCTTTCTTTCTTTTCCTCGAGAGACTTGGTAATTTCATTTTCTTAATTTGCTTTTTTCTTCTCGCTTTCTTTCTTTCTTTCTTTCTTTCTTTTCCTCGTGAGACTTGGGAATTTCATTTTCTTAATTTGCTTTTTTCTTCTTTCTTTCTTTCTTTCTTTTCCTCGAGAGACTTGGGAATTTCATTTTCTTAATTTGCTTTTTTCTTCTTTCTTTCCTTCTTTCTTTCTTTCTTTTTCTCGAGAGACTTGGTAATTTCATTTACTTAATTTGCTTTTTTCTTCTTTCTTTCTTTCTTTCTTTCTTTTCCTCGAGAGACTTGTTAATTTCATTTTCTTAATTTGCTTTTTTCTTCTTTCTTTCTTTCTTTCTTTCTTTTCCTCGTGAGACTTGGTAATTTCATTTTCTTAATTTGCTTTTTTCTTCTTTCTTTCTTTCTTTCTTTCTTTTCCTCGTGAGACTTGGTAATTTCATTTTCTTAATTTGCTTTTTTCTTCTCGCTTTCTTTCTTTCTTTCTTTCTTTCTTTTCCTCGAGAGACTTGGGAATTTCATTTTCTTAATTTGCTTTTTTCTTCTCGCTTTCTTTCTTTCTTTCTTTCTTTCTTTCTTTCTTTCTATTCCTCGTGAGACTTGGTAATTTCATTTTCTTAATTTGCTTTTTTCTTCTTTCTTTCTTTCTTTCTTTCTTTTCCTCGAGAGACTTGGGAATTTCATTTTCTTAATTTGCTTTTTTCTTCTTTCTTTCTTTCTTTCTTTCTTTTCCTCGTGAGACTTGGTAATTTCATTTTCTTAATTTGCTTTTTTCTTCTTTCTTTCTTTCTTTCTTTCTTTCTTTTCCTCGTGAGACTTGGTAATTTCATTTTCTTAATTTGCTTTTTTCTTCTCGCTTTCTTTCTTTCTTTCTTTCTTTCTTTCTTTCTTTTCCTCGAGAGACTTGGGAATTTCATTTTCTTAATTTGCTTTTTTCTTCTCGCTTTCTTTCTTTCTTTCTTTCTTTCTTTCTTTTCCTCGTGAGACTTGGTAATTTCATTTTCTTAATTTGCTTTTTTCTTCTTTCTTTCTTTCTTTCTTTCTTTTCCTCGAGAGACTTGGTAATTTCATTATCTTAATTTGTTTTTTTCTTCTTTCTTTCTTTCTTTCTTTCTTTTCCTCGAGAGACTTGTTAATTTCATTTTCTTAATTTGCTTTTTTCTTCATTCTTTCTTTCTTTCTTTCTTTTCCTCGAGAGACTTGGGAATTTCATTTTCTTAATTTGCTTTTTTCTTCTTTCTTTCTTTCTTTCTTTCTTTTCCTCGAGAGACTTGGTAATTTCATTTTCTTAATTTGCTTTTTTCTTCTTTCTTTCTTTCTTTCTTTCTTTTCCTCGTGAGACTTGGTAATTTCATTTTCTTAATTTGCTTTTTTCTTCTTTCTTTCTTTCTTTCTTTCTTTTCCTCGTGAGACTTGGTAATTTCATTTTCTTAATTTGCTTTTTTCTTCTTTCTTTCTTTCTTTCTTTCTTTTCCTCGAGAGACTTGGTAATTTCATTTTCTTAATTTGCTTTTTTTCTTCTCGCTTTCTTTCTTTCTTTCTTTCTTTCTTTTCCTCGTGAGACTTGGGAATTTCATTTTCTTAATTTGCTTTTTTCTTCTTTCTTTCTTTCTTTCTTTCTTTTCCTCGAGAGACTTGGGAATTTCATTTTCTTAATTTGCTTTTTTCTTCTTTCTTTCCTTCTTTCTTTCTTTCTTTTCCTCGAGAGACTTGGTAATTTCATTTACTTAATTTGCTTTTTTCTTTCTTTCTTTCTTTCTTTCTTTCTTTTCCTCGTGAGACTTGGTAATTTCATTTTCTTAATTTGCTTTTTTCTTCTCGCTTTCTTTCTTTCTTTCTTTCTTTCTTTTCCTCGAGAGACTTGGTAATTTCATTTACTTAATTTGCTTTTTTCTTCTTTCTTTCTTTCTTTCTTTCTTTTCCTCGAGAGACTTGTTAATTTCATTTTCTTAATTTGCTTTTTTCTTCTTTCTTTCTTTCTTTCTTTTCCTAGTGAGACTTGGTAATTTCATTTTCTTAATTTGCTTTTTTTTTCTTTCTTTCTTTCTTTCTTTTCCTCGAGAGACTTGGTAATTTCATTTTCTTAATTTGCTTTTTTCTTCTTTCTTTGTTTCTTTCTTTCTTTTCCTCGTGAGACTTGGTAATTTCATTTTCTTAATTTGCTTTTTTCTCCTCGCTTTCTTTCTTTCTTTCTTTCTTTCTTTTCCTCGAGAGACTTGGGAATTTCATTTTCTTAATTTGCTTTTTTTCTTCTTTCTTTCTTTCTTTCTTTCTTTTCCTCGTGAGACTTGGTAATTTCATTTTCTTAATTTGCTTTTTTCTTCTTTCTTTCTTTCTTTCTTTCTTTTCCTCGAGAGACTTGGGAATTTCATTTTCTTAATTTGCTTTTTTCTTCTTTCTTTCTTTCTTTCTTTCTTTTCCTCGAGAGACTTGGTAATTTCATTATCTTAATTTGCTTTTTTCTTCTTTCTTTCTTTCTTTCTTTCTTTTCCTCGAGAGACTTGTTAATTTCATTTTCTTAATTTGCTTTTTTCTTCTTTCTTTCTTTCTTTCTTTCTTTTCCTCGAGAGACTTGGGAATTTCATTTTCTTAATTTGCATTTTTCTTCTTTCTTTCTTTCTTTCTTTTCCTCGAGAGACTTGGTAATTTCATTTTCTTAATTTGCTTTTTTCTTCTTTCTTTCTTTCTTTCTTTCTTTCTTTTCCTCGTGAGACTTGGTAATTTCATTTTCTTAATTTGCTTTTTTCTTCTTTCTTTCTTTCTTTCTTTCTTTTCTCGTGAGACTTGGTAATTTCATTTTCCTTGGTATTTGCTTTTTTTCTTCTTTCTTTCTTTCTTTCTTTCTTTTCCTCCAGCGAGAACTTGGTAATTTCATTTTCTTAATTTGCTTTTTTCTTCTCCTTTCTTTTCTTTCTTTCTTTCTTTCTTTTCCTCGTGAGACTTGAAATTTCATTTTCTTAATTTCTTTTCTTCTTTTTCTTTCTTTCTTTCTTTTCCTCGAGAGACTTGGGAATTTCATTTTCTTATTTGCTTTTTTCTTCTTTCTTTCCTTCTTTCTTTCTTTCTTTTTCTCGAGAGACTGACTGTTTTCATTTACTTAATTTGCTTTTTTTCTTCTTTCTTTCTTTCTTTCTTTCTTTTCCTCGAGGAGACTTGTTAATTTCATTTTCTTAATTTGCTTTTTCTTCTTTCTTTCTTTCTTTCTTTCTTTTCCTCGTGAGACTTGGTAATTTCATTTTCTTAATTTGCTTTTTTTCTTCTTTCTTTCTTTCTTTCTTTCTTTTCCTCGTGAGACTTGGTAATTTCATTTCCTTAATTTGCTTTTTCTTCTCGCTTTCTTTTCTTTCTTTCTTTCTTTCTTTTCCTCGAGAGACTTGGGAATTTCATTTTCTTAATTTGCTTTTTTTCTTCTCGCTTTCTTTCTTTCTCTTTCTTTCTTTCTTTCTTTCTTTCTTTCTTTCTTTCTATTCACTCGTGAGACTTGGTAATTTCATTTTCTTAATTTGCTTTTTTCTTCTTTCTTTTCTTTCTTTCTTTCTTTTCCTCGAGAGACTTGGGAATTTCATTTTTTTCTTAATTTGCTTTTTTCTTCTTTCTTTCTTTCTTTCTGCTTTCTTTTCCTCGTGAGACTTGGTAATTTCATTTTCTTAATTTGCTTTTTTCTTCTTTCTTTCTTTCTTTCTTTCTTTCTTTTCCTCGTGAGACTTGGTAATTTCATTTTTCTTAATTTGCTTTCTTCTCCTTTCTTTCTTTCTTTCTTTCTTTCTTTCTTTCTTTTCCTCGAGAGACTTGGGAATTTCATTTTCTTAATTTGCTTTTTTTCTTCTCGCTTTCTTTCTTTCTTTCTTTCTTTCTTTCTTTTCCTCGTGAGACTTGGTAATTTCATTTTCTTAATTTTAGCTTTTTTTCTTCTTTCTTTCTTTCTTTCTTTCTTTTCCTCCGAGACTTGGTAATTTCATTATCTTAATTTGCTTTTTTCTTCTTTCTTTCTTTCTTTCTTTCTTTTCCTCGAGAGAACTTGTTAATTCATTTTTTCTTAATTTGCTTTTTTTTCTTCTTTCTTTCTTTCTTTCTTTCTTTTCCTCCGAGAGACTTGGGAATTTCATTTTCTTAATTTGCTTTTTCTTCTTTCTTTCTTTCTTTCTTTCTTTTCCTCGAGACTTGGTAATTTCATTTTCTTAATTTGCTTTTTTTCTTCTTTCTTTCTTTCTTTCTTTCTTTTCCTCGTGAGACTTGGTAATTTCATTTTCTTAATTTGCTTTCTTCTTTCTTTCTTTCTTTCCTCGTGAGACTTAGTAATTTCATTTTCTTAATTTGCTTTTTCTTCTTTCTTTCTTTCTTTCTTTCTTTTCCTCGAGAGACTTGGTAATTTCATTTTCTTAATTTGCTTTTTCTTCTCGCTTTCTTTCTTTCTTTCTTTCTTTCTTTTCCTCGTGAGACTTGGGAATTTCATTTTCTTAATTTGCTTTTTTCTTCTTTCTTTCTTTCTTTCTTTCTTTTCCTCGAGAGACTTGGGGGCTACATTTCTTAATTTGCTTTTTTCTTCTTTCTTTCCTTCTTTCTTTCTTTCTTTTCCTCGAGAGACTTGGTAATTTCATTTACTTGTTGCTTTTTTCTTCTTTCTTTCTTTCTTTCTTTCTTTTCCTCGAGAGACTTGTTAATTTCATTTTCTTAATTTGCTTTTTCTTCTTTCTTTCTTTCTTTTCTTTCTTTTCCTCGTGAGACTTGGTAATTTTCATTTTCTTAATTTGCTTTTTTCTTCTTTCTTCTTTCTTTCTTTCTTTTCCTCGAGAGACTTGGTAATTTCATTATCTTAATTTGCTTTTTTCTTCTCGCTTTCTTTCTTTCTTTCTTTCTTTTCCTCGAGAGACTTGGGAATTTCATTTTCTTAATTTGCTTTTTCTTCTTTCTTTCTTTCTTTCTTTCTTTTCCTCGTGAGACTTGGTAATTTCATTTTCTTAATTTGCTTTTTTCTTCTTTCTTTCTTTCTTTCTTTCTTTTCCTCGAGAGACTTGGGAATTTCATTTTCTTAATTTGCTTTTTTCTTCTTTCTTTCTTTCTTTCTTTCTTTTTCCTCGTGAGACTTGGTAATTTCATTTTCTTAATTTGCTTTTTTTTCTTCTTTTTTTTTTTTTTCTTTCTTTCTTTCTTTTCCTCGTGAGACTTGGTAATTTCATTTTCTTAATTTGCTTTTTTTCTTCTCGCTTTCTTTCTTTCTTTCTTTCTTTCTTTCTTTCTTTCTTTCTTTTCCCTCAGAGACTTGGGAATTTCATTTTCTTAATTTGCTTTTTTCTTCTCGCTTTCTTTCTTTCTTTCTTTCTTTCTTTCTTTTCCTCGTGAGACTTGGTAATTTCATTTTCTTAATTTGCTTTTTCTTCTTTCTTTCTTTCTTTCTTTCTTTTCCTCGAGAGACTTGGTAATTTCATTTTCTTAATTTGCTTTTTCTTCTTTCTTTCTTTCTTTCTTTCTTTTCCTCGTGAGACTTGGTAATTTCATTTTCTTAATTTGCTTTTTCTTCTTTCTTTCTTTCTTTCTTTCTTTCTTTTCCTCGTGAGACTTGGTAATTTCATTTTCTTAATTTGTTTTTCTTCTCGCTTTCTTTCTTTCTTTCTTTCTTTCTTTCTTTCTTTTCCTCGAGAGACTTGGGAATTTCATTTTTTTTTCTTAATTTGCTTTTTTCTTCTCGCTTTCTTTCTTTCTTTCTTTCTTTCTTTCTTTTCCTCGTGAGACTTGGTAATTTCATTTTCTTAATTTGCTTTTTTTCTTCTTTCTTTCTTTCTTTTTTTCTTTTCCTCGAGAGACTTGGGAATTTCATTTTCTTAATTTGCTTTTTTTTTCTTCTTTCTTTCTTTCTTTCTTTCTTTTCCTCGAGAGACTTATTAATTTCATTATCTTAATTTACTTTTTTCTTCTTTCTTTCTTTCTTTCTTTCTTATTTCCTCGGGGAGCTTGTTAATTTCATTTTCTTAATTTGCTTTTTTTCTTCTTTCTTGCTTTCTTTCTTTCTTTTTCCTCGTGAGACTTGGTAATTTCATTTTCTTAATTTGCTTTTTTCTTCTTTCTTTCTTTCTTTCTTTCTTTTCCTCGAGAGACTTGGGAATTTCATTTTCTTAATTTGCTTTTTTCTTCTTTCTTTCTTTCTTTTCCTCGTGAGACTTGGTAATTTCATTTTTCTTAATTTGCTTTTTTCTTCTCGCTTTCTTTCTTTCTTTCTTTCTTTCTTTTCCTCAAGGAACTTGAGATTTCATTTTCTTAATTCTTTTTTTTTCTTTCTTTCTTTCTTTTCTTTCTTTCTTTCCTCGTGAGACTTGGTAATTTTCTTCATTTTTTCTTAATTTGCTTTTCTTCTTTCTTTCTTTCTTTCTTTCTTTCCTCGAGAGACTTGGGAATTTCATTTTCTTAATTTGCTTTTTTTCTTCTTTCTTTCTTTCTTTCTTTCTTTTCCTCCAGGAACTTGGTAATTTCATTTTCTTAATTTGCTTTTTCTTCTCGCTTTCTTTCTTTCTTTCTTTCTTTCTTTCTTTCTTTCTTTTTCAACACTCGTGAGACTTGGTAATTTCATTTTCTTAATTTGCTTTTTTTTCTTCTTTCTTTCTTTCTTTCTTTCTTTCTTTCTTTTCCTCGTAGGACTTAGTAATTTCATTTTCTTAATTTGCTTTTTCTTCTGCTTTCTTTCTTTCTTTCTTTCTTTCTTTTCCTCGAAACTTAGGAATTTCATTTTCTTAATTTGCTTTTTCTTCTTTCTTTCTTTTCTTTTCTTTCTTTTCCTCGTGAGACTTGGTAATTTCATTTTCTTAATTTGCTTTTTCTTCTTTCTTTCTTTCTTTTCCTCGAGAGACTTGGGAATTTTCATTTTCTTAATTTGCTTTTTTCTTCTTTCTTTCTTTCTTTCTTTCTTTCTTTTTCCTCATTGAACTTGGTAATTTCATTTTCTTAATTTGCTTTTTTCTTCTTTCTTTCTTTCTTTCTTTCTTTTCCTCGTGAGACTTAGTAATTTCATTTTCTTAATTTGCTTTTTCTTCTCGCTTTCTTTCTTTCTTTCTTTCTTTTCCTCGAGAGACTTGGGAATTTCATTTTCTTAATTTGCTTTTCTTCTTTCTTTCTTTCTTTCTTTCTTTCTTTTCCTCATGAGACTTGGGAATTTCATTTTCTTAATTTGCTTTTTCTTCTCGCTTTCTTTCTTTCTTTCTTTCTTTCTTTTCCTCGAAGAGACTTGGGAATTTCATTTTCTTAATTTGCTTTTTTCTTCTTTCTTTCTGTCTTTCTTTCTTTTCCTCGAGAGACTTGGGAATTTCATTTTCTTAATTTGCTTTTTTCTTCTTTCTTTCTTTCTTTCTTTCTTTTCCTCGAGAGACTTGGGAATTTCATTTTCTTAATTTGCTTTTTTCTTCTTTCTTTCTTTCTTTCTTTCTTTTCCTCGAGAGACTTGTTAATTTCATTTTCTTAATTTGCTTTTTTCTTCTTTCTTTCTTTCTTTCTTTCTTTTCCTCGAGAGACTTGGGAATTTCATTTTCTTAATTTGTTTTTTTCTTCTTTCTTTCTTTCTTTCTTTCTTTTCCTCGAGAGACTTGGGAATTTCATTTTCTTAATTTGCTTTTTTCTTTCTTTCTTTCTTTCTTTCTTTCTTTCTTTCTTTCTTTCTTTCTTTTCCTAGTGATAAGTGGTTATTTCATTATGTTGATTTGCTTTTTTTCTTTCTTTCTTTCCGTTGTCTATTTTGTTATTCATGCGCAGACATTTGCATTTATTGCGTTTATATATCCATATCCTCAGATTTTCTCCCATTTTTGTGCAATTTTTCTGAGGTTTTCTTTCTTTTCTTTTTGAACGTTTTACCGAAATCAATTCGATAATACTAATAAAACGCAGGGAGTTAGAGAGTGTGAAAATGAAAGTGAAAGTGAAAGTGAAAGAGAGTGAGAAGACTGGCGATGGGGAGATTAAGGAAAGGACAAAACAGAAAAAAAGTTTTTAAAAAAGAGAGATCGGTGAGTGACGTTGCATTTAAATATTTGAAGACTGTCGTTATCATGGAAGCAATATATCAGAATGGATTTCCACGGGTGAAAAGTGCGAAAAAAATAAGTGTTAAACTACCTGTTTTATTCAATTAGTTCAGCAGTAAAACTCAGAGACCTAACTGCCAATCAATTAGCACTGTTAAATTCATACAGTCGGGGCATCAATTAAAAAAGCTCATACGAACAGTTGCCATTAAACTATTTTTTACAAAAAACAGAGGGAGGCCTGATCATGCTGGTGTTCTCTTTTCCTTTTCATGCCCGCTTTAATTGATTTGCATTTTATATCGTCTTCTCTTTTCTCTTTCCAACGTCAACTTATTCAAATCACTGTTTTTTCTTTTATCACCGGAGGTCACTTTACAACAATTTGGCACAATCCAATTTTTTTTTAACAAATTGTGTTGTTTTTATGACAAATCAACCTCGGCGGTCATTTATTACCAACTAAATTTCAGTTATTTATTGCTGGTAATACCTTTTTCTTTCAAAAATTTATTGCTGTGTAAATTTTTTTATAAAGGTTTGGTGTCTAGGATTACTTTCTTCTTTTCTAGTATCAAGATTAATTGGGATTTGTTTTTAAGGGCAGGGCTGCCAAGTCCTATCCTTGTTATTTAACCCATAATTGGAGGGAAGGGTCGGATTAATACCTTTTCCAATGGTACCAGTGCTTAAGTGAATGCAGGGTATTCAACTGGAATTCGAACTCGGCACACCGATTTTTCTTTCCGAGCCGATATCCACTGCACCACAACGCACATACGTCACTAAACGCTTACAGCACCTGGCATTCCCAAGCGGTCACCCATCTAAGTACTGACAAGGCTCAATGTTGCTTAACGTCGGTGATCGAGCGAGAACCGGTGTATTCAACGTGATGTGGCCGTAAGCCAACAAATTGTGTAATGAATATCCTGTTAAAAGGGAACAGATTCAGATCAATTTATATTAACGCGGTGATTTCTCCCCAGGGATCTATACTTGGACCTAAGACTTGTCTGATCTTCATCAAATATCTCATCGAGGCCATAAGTTCTCAACTAGGTTTACATGCAGCTAAAACGACCATTTACTTCTCTCTTCGTAGCCTAGGACAAAATCCAAAGGAGGATCTGAATTATAATCGATCCTCACTTAGCATCCAGATTTCAGTCACTTCCTCTCCGACGTGACTTCCCTTTGTTTTTTCGACAAGTATTTTCAGTGGATATCGGCGCGGAACGAGAAATCGGAGAGGCGAGTTCGAATTCCAGTTAAATTCCTTGCATTCACTTACGTGCAAATATTCTTGGGAAATGTATTAATCCGTCTCTTCACTCCAGCTATGGGTTAAATGACAAAACAGATTGGGTTCTATAGCCTTGGTCGGCAATCAGTACAACCCAGAAAGCAACGGTAACTTACTTCTGCCCAGTCAATCATGTCTTTCAAGACATGATCGCCCAAAGCGTGTATCACGTATGGCACTTAATTGACTGACTGAATATAACAGTTGAAGACATGATTAAGTCTTCTACGGAGCATAAACTGGGGGATCAGTCTTATATTGTTTTGAAGTAATTAACTGATCCTCCACTAATTACTACTTGATAATATAATACATATCTTTCCCCTCTAGTTATGAATCAAATAACAGGACAGATTAGGTTCTATAGCCTTGGCTGGCAACCAGTCAGTAATGGCAATCTACTGTGGGATAATCTTCTGCCCAGTTAGTCATGTTTCTTTTGAGACATGATGGCCTAAAGCGTGTATCACGTCTGGCACTTAACTGACTGACTGATTAGGTTGTCATGTAGGTCCCACTCTGTTAGGGCGCCGCTCCTATTTGACTACAAAAGGACTGTTCCCATTGCTATATATAGCAATGGTGTATTCTCTACAGGAGAGTCGTAGAGAGTCACTTGAGATGTCTCTAATGAGTTACTGAAGAGTGGCGTACCGGAAGTAATCACGTATACACACGTCTTACGACGGATTGGACTCTTGTATCTTTCTATTGTAAATATTACTAATCACTTCTGTACATACTAACCGTCTTTCCGCGGAATACAACTTATATTCTGATTCTGTTGTTGAGTTATTCATTTATACTTGGCGACATAACACACTCTTGTTGAAATTGTTAATTGCAACCGCATTTTCTATTCTAGCATTTTCTTTCCTCGCACTTCCCGTTAGTGGAACTCTCTTACGTTTGCTTGCTTACCTGATAGCTACAATCTCCAAAAGTTTAAATGCAACATCAATTCCCATCTTCTATCTCCTTGACTCCGAGCCATCACGTCGACATTCTCTGTACCTTGTTTGTTTTTCCTTTCATTGTAATCCCCTGCTCACCAGTAGCGGTCCTGCCTTACTTGGGGCTACATGATAATAAAACTATTAAAACATTTGACAGTACAATGACCGAAGTTATGCAACGTCGAGCCTCATTAGTACTTAGATGAGTGACTGTTGAGAATGTTGGCTGTGCCGACTATAAATTGTTAATCTAAACTTATTTATCAATTATAATCATTGTCTGTATGTGTGTATGCGTGTGTGTGTGTGTGTGTGTCTGTGTGTGTCCGTTACCTATAGACTCTGAAACGGCTGAACCGATTTTCTTGAAAATTTACACAGTTGTACTATAAGAGTCTGCGAGTGTTCTTGGCTAGGTTTTGTGTCGAGGTACCCCTGATAAATATCGAAAATCGATAATCGAAAAAATCGCGTTATAAAAGGAGTGGTCCGATTTTAATCAAATTTCATACACAGAGAAAGACATAAGAAATGATATTCAGAAGTTTTAAGGTTGCAGTTCTTACAATAGTGCAGAAAATCGATAATATATATATATAAAAGGCAAGATGTTTGTGTGTGTGTCTGTTTATCTGCCTGTATGTCTGTATTTTTTTCAGCCCTTTTATTTTAGTTTTTGCTTCGGGTTTGGCTCTAAGTAGGTATAATTGTAGTTCTTAGTCTCAGCCATGATACCAGTTACTCAGAGGACTTATTTAGCCTTCAAAATTCAGTTTACGACGAAAAAAACTTATTTGATATCGATACCAGGAAATCAAAATTTGCCTTACATCCATTCATTTTTCTTTCAGTCTACGGTTTCGCTTTAACTGGAAACAACTATTGGTTTTTAGTCATTCGTGCCAACGTCCAAAGAGTCTGAGCTCCAGGACCATGGATTAGTTTTACACACGAGCAACGCCGGACTATACTGCTAGTATATATATATATATATATATTAGGTGCGATTGGTAAATTGTCGTAATTATTTTATTATTTCAAATATTCTTTAGGCTGAGTCTGAGCTCCAGGACCATGGATTAGTTTTAAAGCTTTCATTACACCCAAACAATGCCGGACTATACTGCTAGTTGTCTCTAATTCACGTAACGTTCGTTAGATTCATTTTCGCGCAAATATTTCTAAAAGGTTTTGAATTGATATTTTTCCCCTCCACTTATGGGTTAATCAGTAAAACTTGTATTAATCGACTTTTATTTTACAATCTAAAAATATTTGTTTACTTTCAATAACCTTTTTTTATATTGATTATAATATAGAATTGCTCCCCTTTTTTATCCACAGTATAAATTCTTTAAACAGTTGGTATATGTATTTTTCTTCTATGCGGCTTGTACTTTCAGAACGTAGGCGATCATGGCTTTCCACGTCTCCCTATCCCTGGTGGCTCTTAGCACGCTTTCTCTTGTTACACCACCCAAACCCCGCTCTGCCATCCACTAGCTGACGCCCATAAATCTAGAATATAAATGTAGAGAAACGGGCATGGCCACAAAATGAGAGATCAGTTTATATATTGATTAAAATATAGAAATGATCCCCCATTTTATATCCACATTATAATTTCTAATAAACAGTTGGCATATATCTTCTTTTTCTTCTATGTGCCCTCTCCTTTCAGGACGTAGGCGATCATGGCTTTCCACGTTTCCCTGTCCCTGGTGGCTCTTAGCACGCTTTCTCCTCTTACCCCACGCAACTCCCATTCCATCATCCACCTGATCAGGCCCTTCAAATATGTCATCCGCTGCTTTTCCACGTCTCTTTTTCTCTTTTTCTGGCATGTTAGTACCAGGTTCTCCAGGCACTCCTTGCTAGGAACTTTAGCTGTCTCTTCCTGGTGCTCAGTTTTAATTTCCTTTTCGTTTCCATCCTTTCCAGATCTTCCTCATTGCTCACATACTTGGTCCATGACATTCGCAGCATCCTTCTGTAGAACCACATTTCAACTGCTTCAAGTTTTCCCTTCATCTTTGATGATATTGTCCAACATTCACTGCCATATTGAAGAACTGACATCACACAGCAATCCAGTACTCTTTTCTTTGTTTCTAGCGAAATTGTCCTGTTTCTTAATACTTTACTCAACTTCTGGAACGGTTCGTTCGCCATGCCAATTCGCTTTCGGATCTGTGTGTCGCATTTTCCGTCTTCTGTTAGAACACTTCCCAGGTATTTAAAATCTCGACCTGCTTGATTTTAGTATCCCTCACCTCTATTTGTCATTTTGAGCTGCTCTTATTAGACATAAAAAACGAATCAGTCAATCAATCAAATTTTTTCGCGATCTATGGGTTAATTAGTAAGACTAAACAATTATTATACCCAAAGGAAAAAAAAATTCAATCTAAAAATATTTTGTGGCTTTAAATAACTTGCAAATTATTAATTAGCTATAGAAAATGAATCAGTCAATCAAATTATTCAGCCACTTATAAGTGAATTAGTGAGACTAAGCTACTTTTATGGCTGGGGAAAAAGTTCTTACAATCTGACAATGTTTTGTGGCTTTAAATAACCTACAAAGAATCATAAGCCGTAGCAAATAAATTAATCTATGAAATACTCATTAGCTATACAAAGATTTATTTAGTAATTTGCATTAGAACACGTATAGAAACAAGCAAGGGATCATTTTATATATTGATTGTAATTAAGAATTAATCTTCCACGTTATGTTCACATTTTATTTTTATGTGTACTTCTCAAATTCTGATTAAGTTTGAATCCACCTCAGCTATGACTAAGACTTGTATCACTAAACTATTTTTATTAGAGAAAAAAATGAATCTTATAATCCGAAAATATGTTTTTGCTTTACCGGCAACGAATCAAAAAAACGAATCAGTCAATCTACTTTTACATGCTTTTTCTAAACATTTTTAGGAGCTCTTTTTCATTGACGACATCTGACAAATGCATGTTTAAATTCAGAATAGATGAATTAAGAATGTGTTCTGAGCATCATCGAACCTTGAAGGAACTGATTGTCTAGAAAATTAACATCGAAATCTCGAGATAAAAGCATGAATTTATTTCAGTTGTTCGAGAAATCGTGGTACCGATGCCTCATCCCTTTTTTTAAAGATTCAATTTTCTTCGAACATAGGTAAGGCATAAATTTCAATAAAAAAATTAGTCTTTTTCAATTGTCAAACCGTATTAAGCGTATATATATATATATATATAATCTTTTCTTTTTTCTTTTTTTTTCAATTGGAGTAGACTAAACTATCGCCAGGTTCTCACTCCACCCTCATCTATTGAACAGGTGAAGAGGGTCATCCCTTGCTTCCTGTTTAGGATGCGGTTTCGGTTTTCTCTTTTCCAATCTTTTCATACTTATCTTTTTTTTTTTTTTTCAATTGGAGTAGATAGACTAAACTATAGCCCGGTTCACACTCCGCCCACACCTATTGAACAGGTGAAGAGGCTAATCCCTTGTTTCCTGTTTAGGATGTGGTTTCCGGCTTTCTCTTTTCCAATCTTTTCACTCTTACGTAGCCCCCTGCGCATCAGTGGCATTACCGCCTTGCTTGGGGTGATATGATTAATATATATATATATATATATATATATATATATATATATATATATGGTTATGTCAATTTTTCATTCCATGTAGCAATGAAAAATTGACATAACCATATAATTATATTATATTATATTAAGCTCTATAATGCTCATTATATTGAGCCCTGTTTATAATAAAATAAATGCCAGATCATTCAAAATATAAAAAAAAACCTTGAGTCCTCTTCACTTGGAATTATATATATATTGAATACTGCTGCCATATCTAGTCAGGTGCTCCTGCTATCCACGTAGGTGTCCTTGACAAAATCCAACGGAGCATCTGTCATGTGATAGATCCCGACTTGGCAGTTCGGATACAGTCAATATCTCACCAGCACAATGTGGCTTCCCTGTGTCTTTTCTACAAATATTTTCACGGTTTCTGCTCCGATGAACTTAGCTCACTGGTTCCCACTATATATAAATTTACTCGTACTACAACATTAGAAACTAAGTCCCACCATTTTACTGTGAAACTAATAAATTGTAAACGCAAATTCTACTTCATCAGTTTCTTTTCTCGCACTTCTCGCCTGTGGAATTTCCTTGCTCCCCCGACAGCTGCAATCTTCAAGAATTTAAATGTAAAGTCAATAGTCATCTCCCATCTCACTAACCTGTATCCTCTCTCTTTCATGCTCCTTTCTCCGTCCACTCCACTCTCATCAGTATTATCATCCTTCTCTTACACACTTCCTGACACCCCCTATAACCCCTCACTCTTTGTCATAACTTTCCTCCTATGTCAACCCTTGCAAAACAGAGGCGGTAAAATGTCTGTCTTGGGGCGATATGACTATGAAAAAATAAAAAAATTCTTTACTATGTGGATATAAAATGGGGTATCAATTCTATATTACAATAAATATATAAACTGATCTCTCATTTTATGGCCACATTCATCCTTCTCTTACCCACTTCCTGACACCTCTTATAACCTGTCACTCTTTTTCATCACTTTCCTCCCTTGCAAAACAGTGGCAATAAAATGCCTTGCTTGGGGCGATATGAATATTAAAAAAAAAAATTTCCTTACCACGATATGACGAATAGGAAAAAAGGAGTGATGGAACTTTTTTAAAAATCAGTTTCATCTCATGCAAGTCAGCAAAACCACTAATGGGTGAGGCAGGGTTAGGAACAGAAATATTAATAAAATACAAGGACAGAAAAGAGTAATCAGGACATTAGGTGGCCCTACTATTCACCTTGAGATTTTTGACAAAATCCAACGAAGAATCTGCAATGTGATCAATTCCGACTTGGCAGCTCGGCTACAGTCGCTGTCGCACCGGCGTGATGTGGCTTCCCTTTGTTTCTTTCCAAATACTTTTCCAATGAATTTAGCTCGCGTTACTAGACTAGGTCCCACCCTTTTACAGTAAACCCGATAAAATGTAACCACAATTTCTATTGTAACAGCTTTTTTTCTCGCACTTCCCGCCTATGGAACTCCCTTCCACATACTTGCTTCCCCGACAGCTACAATCTTCAAGAATTTAAACGTAAGGTCTATAGACATCTCCTATTTCACTAACTTGCATCCTTTTTCTCAAGCTCTTTTCTCCATCCACTCCACTCCCATCACAGCAGTATTCTCATCCTTCTATTACACTCTTCTTGACACCCTCTATAACCTACCCTCTTTCTCATCACTTTACCCCTATGCAACCCCACTGCGCAACAGTGGGAGTAAATGGTTAAAAAAAATAGCGATTGACGTTGAATTTAAATTCTTGAAGAATTAAATTAATTGGAAAGCAAGGAGCTGGTAGGGAGTTCCACAATTCAAGAAGTGCGAGAAAGAAAACTGTTAGCATAAAAATTATGACCAGATTTAGTCAACTCCACTATCAACTGATGAGATCTCAATGCCAGACTATTACAACGCTTAAATTCAAAAAGTCTAGTTAGCGAATAGGTCATCCGAACAATTGTCATCAACGTATTTAAAGAAAAAACACAGAGAAGCAAACCTCATATGAATATCATTCATGGAACCAAACCTGTTCAGAAATATCTAAACTCTCAGTTGTATATATGTTGTCATGTCTGGTCAGGCGCCCCAGCTATTCATCTCAGTGTTCCCGACAGGCTCCACAGAAGAATCTGTAATGCGATTGGTCCCGACCTGGCACCTCGACTCCAGTCACTTTCGCACCGGCGGGGTGTGGCTTCCCTCTGTCACTTCTACAAATATTTTTATGGCTCGTGCAACCAGACTGGCAACAAGTTACCACGCATTTACAATTAGATCAACTAAATGCAGGCGACAATTCTACTCCAGTAACTTCTTTTCTCGCACTTCCGGCCTGTGGAACTCCCTTCCATATGCTTGCTTTCCTGATGGCTAAAACCTCCATGAATTTAAACGCAATGTCAATTTCCATTTCTTATACACTTGATTCCAGCCCTTTCTACATCACCCTGTGTATCTTGTTCTTTTCTTTTCTCTCTACCTTCGTAACTGTCTTCACTCCCGTGTTTACATCCTTCTCTTGCCTTTTCTCTTTCACCTCCTGTAGCTTGTTTGTCTTTGTCTTCACTCTCCTCCTGCCTAATACTTCAACTCTCTTATGTAACTCCAGCCCTTTCTATATCCCCCACCCCCGTGTATCTTGTTCTTTTCCTTTCTCTCTACCTACGCAACTGTCTTCACAACTGTGTTCAGATCCTTCTCTTGTCCTTTCTTTTGCAATTAGTCCGTCTTTCTCTTCACTCTCCTGCTGCCTAAACTTTTACTCTCTTATGTAGCCTCCTGTGCATCAGTGCCGGTACCGCCTGTCTTGGGGGTGAAACGATTAAAAAACAAAAAGAAAGAATTATACATCCGCTTCCTAACACCAATGTTGCAAAAGGATTTCGGCGAGTAAATATCATCTTTCCTTGAACATTCTAGATTGACGCTACGACATCACTAACTAATACTGCCCCAAAAGCAGAAACCACATCACATAACAACCAGTAGCAGCATATCCTAAAATGGATAACAAAAGTAACTCAAATTATGCTAAAATAATGACGTACACCCTTGTAAAAATTAAATTAAACAACTGCTTTAGCTTCATTTCGTTTGACATACGGTGAGTTTTGGACCCACTGTAGTGACAGTGTGCATTCGGTTTCGATTTCTTCCTCAGATAAAGTCATTTGCAATAGTGTGTAATACGAATCTATTTTCAGGGTGTATGATGTGATTTGTTTGGCCGTGAAAAATATTGCATCATCTGTGTTTGCATCTGATTTTTATCAGCCTTAGACATTATTTTCTCGATTAGTTGTCCATTGTCTGCGATGGACGTTGCTCCAATGAAGAGGTCGAATATTTTAACGCTGCACGAACAAACTGGCAAGCCTTCCAGAGAGATTGCGGATATTGTTGGTCTCAGATTCAGTTGTGACATCGAGGCGAAAAAACAACCAGGATCTATCCAGTCTAAAACTTAAAGCAATATGAGTCGATAGTCTGCTCATTATCTATCTATCTATCTATCTATCTATCTATCTATCTATCTATCTATCTATGCATTATCTGTGCTTGCCATAGATTTTTATTACGCCCAGACACTAATGTTTCTACTGTTGATTTGTTTTCCTAAGGGCATTGTCTGCTATGGACGTTAGTCCAGGGAAGCGTACGAAAATCAAAACGCTGCAGGAACACACTGGCAAGCCTTACACAGAGATCGTGGATATTGTTGGTGACAGCCTTTCAAATGTCAGTTATATCATCAAGGCGAAGAAACAAAGTAAATTTATCAGTCGCAAACGTAAAAGAAAATGCAGTCGGAAGAGAAAACATCACCAAGAGATTATAGTGGATTATCCGTTATAGTGAAGTGTATTTGTGCGTTGAAACAGATTAACTGAATTTGGCCTTGTTAGTAGATAGCACACTATAAGAGGGGTATAAAACAAGAAAATCAAACTGTGTATAGGAACAACATTTATATATATATATATATCAATTAAGTTTTTTTTACAAATAAAAGTAATATCTTTTGGTTGGTACAAAGGTCGTTAAAAATATGATCAATATGATAGTAATGGTATCGGTGATATTAGCCGTTTTCTTTACAGGAAAAAGTTTATGCGGTTGTTGAAAGTCATCAAGTGATGTGGTTTCTATTATCTGATCCATTTCTTTGCGATTTTGCAGCGACAATCCACGAGTTTCAAAGAAGAATGGTCTTTGTCAAGATCCACAGACTTCATTTGCTCGAAACTATTTTTAACCATTGATCTACGAAAGCGATTCTATAAAACTGACAGATTAGATATTTCTGAACAAGTTTGGCACCATACATGACGTCCATATGAAAGTCCCGATCTATCGAGGTTATAGTGGATCATCCGTTATAGTGAAGTGTATTAGTGCATTGAAACAGATTAACTGAAATTGGCCTTGTTAGGAGATAGCCCTGGATGTGCGTTGTGGTGCAGTGGATATCGACACGGAACGAGAAATCGTAGACCTGAGTTCGAATTCCATAAAGATGCATTGAAAAACCTAAGCAGAAAATAAAGAAACAGAAAAACGTTGATGAAGAAGAGACACGAAGCACCATAACTGAAGTTCTACCGGAGGATACTAAGGATGCCAAGAACCAAATATGTGAAAATATTTTGTTTAAAAAAATGAAAACACAAAGAAACTTGTAATGAACATCAGGAATTGAGATATTGTTAATGCATATAATGAGAAACGAGGGCTTGGAAAATCTGATACTCACAAGGCGGATTGAAAGGAATATGAAAAGAGAAGAACAATGCTTAGTGATTATGATTGAATAGATAGCAGAACAAGGGTTCAGAGAAATAGTAAAAAAGCCAAATATATTAAGAGCGACGTAGGACAGGAAATTGTGGAGAGCCATGGTCGTCTACAGTCAGAAAGGACGCAGTACGTAAAGAAGTAGAAATATATATCTATTTATTGGGAAGAATAAGAGAGGAAGTAATGAACTATTCTGTGAAGTTAGATCGATAGAATGTACTTGGGTAGATGTTGTGCTTTCGGGCGGTCGGACATAAAGGCGTCGGAGGCCCTTAGATACATTAGTTGGGGTAGATCAGCCGGTTTGTCACTGCGGAACATCCTCCTCATAAATTCTTGTTCCTTCAGGTCTTGGCGAGGGAGTGGTTTGTGACTTTTCGGTGATAAAGATTGATTACATTCAGGGCTTTAACTACGCGGGTGTCATTAAAGACATTCTTAGTTTGTAAATCACCGGTTCACGCGATTTTTCTCCAATTATTTGCGTGAAATATTTCAAATATATTTTATCTAAGATTAAGCCAATTGATTTCATTTTCTTTTTGCTTACTTTTGTTGTATAGTAACTTTCGTTTTAAATCAGTAGACAACATATCTAATTGTCACTTTTTCTATCTATTTAACTTTGTACTATCAATAGTTTATATATAAACTAGCAGTATATATAGTCTTTCGTGCCAACGTCTAAAGAGTCTGAGCTTCAGGACCATGGATTAGTTTAAAGCTTTCAATACACACGAGCAGTGCCGTGCTATACTGCTAATATATATATATATTGTCATTCGCAGACAGATCTGTTTCGCTGTATCACAGCTCATCAGTACGGTTAGACTCTGATTGCTACATAACCCAGGCTCGAAACCCGACCGAATTCGCGTCAGTCGGCGACTCTACCCCTGGGCCACGGGGCTTTTCGGTGGAAGAAGGTAGTCTTTTTTAGCGCATATCATATTACACGCCCAATAGATAGTGTGCTCCAATTCATTTTACTGAATGAGCGATGCGTACACGCTAGAGTGGCTCCTGTTTTTAAAAGTCTACCTTTCTTCTAGAGTGCTCAATCAGGGTGTGAGAGCGTAAATATTGTCATCCGCAGACAGATCTGTTTCGCTGTATCACAGCTCATCAGTACGGTTAGACTCTGATTGCTACATAACCCAGGCTCGAAACCCGACCGAATTGGCATCAGTCGGCGACTCTACCCCTGGGCCTCGGAGCGTTTGGTGGAAGAAGGCAGTCTTTTTAGCGCATATCATATTACGCGCCCAATAGCTAGAGTTCTCAAATTCATTTTTACTGAATGAGCGATGCGTACACACTAGAGTGGCTACTGTTTTTCAAAGTCTACCTTTCTTCTAGGGTGCTCAATCAGGGTTTGAGAGTGTAATATATATTCCTCAAACATAACATAACCTGTTCCATTGTCGTTCCTGCTTACATTCACGAACAGTTATTTCTAAAATCGAGTAATTCCGCCTTGAATAATCAGCATCATGTCTTTACGTGTATACTTCCTTTGATTAAGTTGTATTCTTATATTACCTACATTTTTCAAGGTACACGTTTTATTGTTTAAATTTCAATCTGGTTGCATCCCAAATATTATATTCGCGACATAATTATTCTACACTTTTTTCCCCACTTCAAGCATACTAACACACAACCACATTGCTACACTTCAGTGAGTAATACAAATTATTAAATTATACGAATTTCTTCTATAAAAGTTTAACACGTTTAATACGGAACTGGAATCACCTCGAGTCGGGTTATCATTGTTTATCTGTCCGTCCAATCAAGATGTTTTAATCATGGCTTTCCACATCATCCTGAACTAATTTGCTCCAAGTTACGTTTCACTATTTACTGATCTTCCTTGTTCAAACTGCTGAAGTAAGACGATCGGTATTTCCCCCTATTCCTTGTCCTCATAATTTGTCTGTGAGGGTTGAATTTTCCATGCGATCTTTCCTCGTAATCTGATCAGAGATTGTCACTGGCACATTGTGATTTTGATAATAATCTATCGGACTTAATTTATAAACTACTCTCATTGTTTTCATGCTCGTTTTAATATTCGTTTTTTGCGTTTCTATGCAAACTTATCGTTGGGTTTTCTTATGGCCATATCACCTTGAATACACGGGTTCTCATCCGATCACCAAAGTTAAACAACATCGAGCCTGGTCAGTACTAAGATGGGTTGAATTCACTTGCGCACAAATACTCTTGGGAAAGGTATTAATCCGTCTTTTCCCTCCAGTTAAGGGTTAAATAACAGGACAGATTGAGTTCTATAGGCTTGGCTGGCAATCAATCTACCGCCAAAAAATCAATGGCAACCTATTGCGGTATAATCTTCTGCCTAGTCAGTCATGTGTCTTTCGAGACATGATCGCCCAAGCGTGTATCACGTACGGTACTTAATTGACTAACTGAATATAATAGTTGAAAACATGAATAAGGCTTCTACTGAGCATAAAGTGGGGGATCAGTTTTATATTGTTATGAAGTAATAAACTGATCCCCCACTAATTATTACTTAATAATATAATACATCTCTTCCCCCTCTAGCTTAGAGTCAAATTATAGTACAGACTGGGTTCTATAGCCATGTCTAGCAACCAGTCTACAGCAGCAAGCAATGGCAACCTACTGCAGGATAATCTTCTCCCCAGTCAGTTATGTCTCTTACGAGGCAACATCGCCCAAAGCGTGTATCACGTATGGTATTTAATTGACTGAATACTTAAAAAAAATTATTAATTTCTTTTTTCATACCTTGTTGAGTCTTCTAGCCTGAAAATATCCATTGAAAACCTGGAACCTGACATGCTCGCAACTCTATTCAAGAGAACAGAGTGAAAATACGCAGTTTTTCCCACCAGTACTTATAAAATCTTTCACTATTTTTATTTTTCCTGTATATTTTATTTCTCCAACTTGGCAGCTCAGATACAGTCACTTTTTCACCGGCGCAATTTTGCTTCCCTGTGTCTCTTCTACAAATACTTTCACGGTTTCTGCTCGGATGAACTTAGCTTGAGGCGATATGATTATAAAATAAAATTGTATACTATTACAATGTGGATATAAAGTGGGGGATCAATTCTATATTACACACAATATATAAACTGATCCCTCACTTTATGGCCAAGTCATCCTTCTTTTACCACCCGCCCGTGCATTGAGTACTGCGGCCATATCTGGTGGGGTGCTTCTGCTATCCACCCAGGTGTTCTTGACAAAATGCAATGGAGAATGTGCAATGTGATTTATCCCGACTTAGCAGCTCAGATACAGTCACTTTCTCACCGGCGCAAATTTGCTTCCCTGTGTCTCTTCTACAAATACTTTCACGGCTTCTGCTCCTATGAACATAGCTCACTGGTGCCCCCAAATATATAAATTTATTCGCCAACAAGCTCAGCAACTAGGTCCCACCCTTTTACTGTGATACCAATAAAATGTAAACGCAAATTCTACTCCATCAGCTTCTTTTCTCGCATTTCCCACCTGTAGAATTCCCTTCCGTTTACTTGCTTCCCCGATAGCTACAATCTCCAACAATTTAAATGTAAAGTCAATAGTCATCTTCTATTTCACTAAACTGAATTCTCTCTCTCTCATGCTCCTTTCTCCATCCACTCCACTCTCATCATTATTCTTATCCTTCTCTTACCCACTTCCTGACAACCCCCATTAAACTGTCACTTTTTCTCATAACTTTCCCCCTATGTAACCCCCTGCAAAACAGTGGCAGCAAAATGCCTTCCTTTAGACTATATGATTATAAAAAAATAAAAAAATTCTATACTACTATAATGTGGCTATAAAGAGGGGAATTAATCCAACATTGCCATTAATATATAAACTGATCCCTCACTTTATGGCGACATCCATCCGTCTCTTACCCACTTCCTGACACCCCTTATAACCTGTCACTCTTTCTCATAACTTTCCTCCTATGTAACCCCCTGCAAAACAGTGGCAGTAAAATGCCTTGCTTGGAGCGATATGATAAAAAAAAATGTATGAATGAACTATATGAAATAATGTTCAAATAAAAAGCGTCTTTCAATTTTATATTCAATATCTAGATTTCACGTAACACACTCACGATACACGCCACACACACGCGCACACACACACACACACACACACACACATACACATATATATACAGAGTGAGAGAGAGATATCTGTAAACGTCTGTGTTTAATCTGGGAAGACGTAAAATTCTCAAAGAGAATTTGAAATTTAAACGGAACACCCAATTCAGCTCAGGAAATTAGATCTATTCATTGTGAACGAGGAAATGGCGGCCATTACTCTTTTAGACATTGAGAGTAAAATGGTGTAAAAAAGAAAATGGTCGATTTTGCCCGATAACTAAATAAATGTTAGAAAGTGAAAGTTGTACCCATCATTATTTGCAAACGCGAATCAGTTCTGAAGAACTGAAGGAGTTAGATCAATTGGAAAGCAAATAAAAAAAAAAAAAAAAAAAAAATGAAACCCATACAACCGATAAATTTCCTAATATGGAAAGAATTACATTTAAAAATCAAATTGAGGTTTGCTGTCACTTACTCTCTCTAGTTCATATTGTACTCTCTCTCTCTTTCTCTCTCTCTCTCTCTCTCTCTCGAGAGAGAGAGAGAGAGTATGAATGAATACAAATAATAATAATAATGAAAACAATGTAGTTTTAATTTTAATCAATGCTATTTTTTATCAAAATAACTGGGTCGATGTTTTGGTGAATTTCCAAGCCTAGCTAAAAGGTGGCAAAAGGCCGAATTTGAACAGGAATAAAGGATAACAGATGGAGCAATAGGTTGATTAATTTATGGCACACCGTAGTAGAAAAAGGACTAAATGGAATATCGAGTGGAGTTCGCTGGTAAAATACGGCAGAAATAATTAGCAGCCTCGACGTATTTGGGAAAGAGATAAGAGTAACCAAGTAACTCTACTGGTATCAATCCTCTTGCATACGGACAGGTAACGAATTCAGCAGATGTACAAAGATAGAAAGGGGCGTAAGACTAGGATGTGTCTTTCCACCGGATCTATTCAACTTGGACAGCGAAACTATTATGACCCGAGACGTTATGCTAGGATGTGTCATCAGAGGCCACAATTTAAACAACCTAAGGTACGCAGATGACAGAGTGCTGATTGTAGACACGGAAAGGAAACCACAAGACCCCCTACAGAAGATAGCTGAAGAGAGTGACAAGAAAGGACTACAAATAAACTGCAAGAAAACCGAATGCATGGTTATCAGTAAAAAGGGCAACCCAAAATTCCAAATACAGGTGGGGATACTAAAATCAAGCAGGTAGAAAATTTTAAATACCTATGAAGTGTTATAACAGAAGACGGAAAGTGCGACACAGAGATCCGAAGGCGGATTGACATGGCGAAGGACGCATTCCAGATGTTGAGTAGAGTATTACGAGACAGGAACATTTCGATGGAAGTAAACAAATGTGTACTGGATTGCTATGTGATGTCAGTTCTTCAATATGGCAGTGAATGCTGGACAATTTCATCAAAGATGAAGGAAAAACTTGAAGCAGCTGAAATATGGTTCTACAGAAGCATGCTGGATATAAAGTGGGGGATCAATTCCATATTACAATCGATATATAAACTGATCCCTCACTTTGTGGTCACATCAGTTTCTATACACTTATATTCCTGAGATCCAAAACCACAAGGATGCATTCCATGAGCTGAGTAGAGTATTAAGAGACAGAACAATTTCGCTAGAAACAAAGAAGAGAGTACTGGATTGCTATGTGATGTCAGTTCTTCAATATGGCAGTGAATGCTGGACAATATCATCAAAGATGAAGGAAAAACTTGAAGCAACTGAAATGTGGTTCTACAGAAGGATCCTACGAATATCATAGATTGAGCATGTGAGCAATGATGAAGTTTTGAAAGTGATGCAAACGAAAAGGAAATTAATACTGAGCACCAGGAAGAGACAGCTGAAGTTCCTGGGACATGCAATGAGGAAGGAGGACTCGGAGAACCCAGTATAAACAGATCAGATCGAGGGAAAAAAGATGGGGCAAGCAGCGGATAACATATTTGAACGGCCTGAGCGAAGTAGATGACAGAATGGTGGTTGTGTGGTGCAACAAGAGAAAGCGTGCTAAGAGCCACTAGGGATAAAGAGACATCGAAACCATGATCACCTACGTCCTGAAGGGAGAGGGCACATAGAAGAAGAAGAAGAATTTCAGCCACGGCCTACATGGAAGAAATTGCTTTCTGTTTGGCAGTAGACTCGCAATAGTTGTGCTCATCGTGATAATAAGGATGGTGATATTAAAGAATAATTAAACAAATATAATGAATCTTGAAACCAAACAGTAACTTTGTTTTCGAACTCACTTCGCATTTATAATTATTATATCAAGACCAGCATGCTGATCATTACATCACGTCAAGGTGAGCTAGTGATTTTCTAAAAGTTTCTTAGTTATGGCACAAGGCCTAAAGTGTGAGGAATCCAGTGAGGAACGAACATGTTATACAGTGGGAATGCATATTGCTGACCACTGAATTACGTCGAAGTGCCCTAGTGATATTCTCAGCGTAACTTAGTTGTGGCACAAGGCCGAAATTATGGAGTACCCAACGACGATAGAACTCACAATTCAGTCATAGTTGTTTTATCGCGTGGAGGTACCCATTTTTCAAGAATTTAACAGTTTTTGACATTTATGAATGAAATAATATATTTTTAGAGACATAATTTGACATAATTTCACTTGGATATTGGTTTTCTGAGAGCAGCCTAGTTGTGGCACAAGGTCGAAATTATGGAGCACCAACTGAGGCTCGAACTCACTAGTCAGTTGTAATTGCTCTAGCAAGATTAGTTTGCTAACCATTAGACCACGACGAAGTGCTCCAGGGACGATTCCCTATGATGTGCACTGAAATTATATCGCTTCGACCCTGAAGAGAATCCTGAAAAAAATTCTGGTGTTTGATTCGATTTTCTGAAGTAGAACGAGCAGATTACTTTTCAACACTTTCTGTCAAAAATTCTGACGATAAAATATTTTGACACGGTTTTCACTCGATAGTGATTTTCTAAGCGCAGTTTAGATGTGTCACAAGGCCAAAAGCACGAGGCACCAAGTGTGGATCAAACTCACTGTTCAGTTTTAATAATTCTAGCAAAACAAGCTTGCTATCATGGAGATTTTCTAAGCGTAGCATAGATGTGGTACAAGGCCGCAGTCACGGAGCATCCAGTCTGCATCAAACTCACTACTTAATTTTAATGATTCTAGGGAGCAAGCATGCTGACCATCATGGTGAGCGTAGGATAGATATGTGGTACAAGGCACACAGTATGAGGCACCTAGTGAGGATCATCTCACTACTTAATTGTAATAATACTAGCGAGACAAATTTGCTAACCAATACACTACACGTAGATGTTCTGGTTTAAATATTATATTTCTTTTTTTCAAACTTGACTTGTTAATGTTATAACTGAGTTACACAGAAATCTGAAGTCGAATTGGCGTGGTGAAGGAAGCATTCCAGAAGTTGAGTAAAGTATTATGAAACAGGACAATTTCGCTAGAAATAAACTAAATTGCTATGTGATGTCAGTTCTTTAATATGTCAGTGAATGTTGGACAATATCATCAAAGATGAAGGAAAAACTTGAAGTAGGTGAAATGTGGTTCTACAGAAAGATGTTGCGGATATCATGGACCGAGCATGTGAGCTATGTTGAGGTTTTTGAAAAGATGAAAACGAAAGGGAAAGTAATACTGAAGAGACTGCTAAAGTTCCTGAGACATGCAATGAGGAAGGAGGGCTTGGAGAACCTGATACTAACAGGCCAGATAGAGGGAAAAAGAGACGAGGGAAAGCAGCGGATAACATATTTAAAGGATCTGATCAAGTGGATGACGGAACAAGGGTTGCATGGTACAACAGCAGAAGGCGTGCTAAGAGCCACCAAGGATAGGGAAATGTAGAAAGCCATGATCGCCTACGTCCTGAAAGGACAGGCCACATAAGAGAAGAAGAAGAGTTATTCATAATGTTTAAAATCAGTTGGATGTCAGAAATATTCAGTTGTATATTTGTTTTACTTTAAATTTAAATATGGCAATATAATGTAAATTTTATGATCAGAGTTATTTTCAGTAACGTTTTAACAGTGAATAGAAAATACGGCTCTGAAACCAGAAAGCACATTGGTATAGCGAAAGATGCCTTCTAAAACTAAGCAGTGTATTAGAAAAAAAAAACGAAAAGGGAGTTTTTAGCGATAAACAATTTAAATCATGGGTGGTCTATCTGAAAAAAGTAACAGTACTAGTGTCACAAACAATTATATTTCAATTCCAAACAACAAACTACATGGGTTTCACGTTAAAGTAAACCAAATACCCCTTTTTCTATCTTTCTCAGGAACGCTTCTATGCACTGTTAGATGGTCTCAACGTCTTCGAAACGGGTTCTCTTGATGATTCATTTGAACTTAGGGGAAAAAGTTACATGGAGAAGGATCTGGTGAATAGAAAAGTTGTTTCAGTGCGGCAGTGTTTTTTGTTTTTTGTTTTTTTCTGTCACGAACTCTCGCGTGAATCATCCTGTTGACTATTTACGCTCTCACACCCTGATTGAGCACTCTGGAAGACTGGTAGACTTTGAAAAAACAGTAGCTACTCTAGCATCTAAGCTTCAGTAATGAATTAAAACACCCTTAGCTACTGGCGTGTTTACATGGTATATCACATGCTAAAAGTCTGCTTTCTTCTTCCGAGCACCCAGAGCTCAGAGGTAGAACCGCCAAGTTGATAACAATTCGGTCAGGTTTCAATCCTGGCTAAAAACAATCGGATGGTCCCCACGACAATTAGCATAGTTATTGGGAAATTCACATTCATTTATGTGATGGTCAGGATCTTTTCGGCCAGATTTCCCAACACAACTCTCGTCCACTAAAAGTATCTTCATGATGTAACGATGAGCTGTGATACACAAATCCGTCTGCGAATGAATATATATATATATATATATATATATATATATATATAGTTAATAACTTGTAAAAATTTTAAATGTACTCCTATGACAACACTAGCCAAGTATTTCGTTTCTTTGATTTATATATATTATACGTTCTATATAAAGAAATAGTAAAAATAAAAGCTATAACTTAAAATAATACAAGAGAATAAAGCATAAAATAAACTGAGATAATCTCTCTCTCTCTCTCTCTCTCTCTCTCTATATATATATATATATATATATATATATATATATATATATAGATTGATTGATTGATTGATTGGTTGTTTAATTACTTAGTTTGTGGTCATAATAAGATTAGACCAGTGCAAATTTGTATTAATAAGTGTTCAATACAATTGTATTGTAGAACTTTTCAATATTCTACATTTGTTAACGAGTTATTACGCGACCTAGGTTTCTACCATATGTGGTGTCTTCAGGTGATTTTCAACATTATTGAAAAAATATATTTAAGTTATTGAAAATCGCCTAAAGATATCCCTCATGGTAGAAACCTAGGCCACGCAATAACTCGTTTACAAATGGAATATATATATATATATATATATATATATAATCCCATCGCCCCAGGCAAGGTATTTTACTGCCACTGTTTTGCAGGGGGTTACATAGGAGGGAAGTTATGAGGAAGAGTGACAGGTTATAAGGGGGGTGTCAGGAAGTGGGTAAGAAAAAGATGAATGTAGACATAAAGTGAGGGATCAGTTTATATATGGTTTGTAATGTAGAATTAATCACCTACTTTTTCACTATATTATAATAGCATAGAAATTTTTAAATTTTTTTTATCATCATATCGCCCCAAGCAAGGTATTTTACTGCCAGTTTTGCAGGGGGTTACATAAGAAAGTTATGAGAAAGAGTGACAGGTTTTAGGGGGTGTCAGGAAGTGGGTAAGAGAAGGATGACTGTGGTCATAAAGTGAGGGATCAGTTTATATATTGATTTTTATGTAGATTTAATCCCCAAATTTTTACCCACATTATAATAGTAAAGAATTTTTTTAAAAATAATCATATCGCCTCAAGCAAGGCTTTTTACTGCCACTGTTTTGCAGGGGGTTACATAGGAGGAAAGTTATGAGAAAGAGTGGCAGGTTACAAAGGATGTCAGGAAGTGCGTAAGAAAAAGATGACTGTGGCCATAAAATGAAGGATCAATTTATATATTGATTGTAATGTAGAATTGATCCCCCACTTTATATCCACATTATAATAGTAAAGAATTTTTTTAAAAATAATCATATCACCTCAAGCAAGGCATTTTACTGCCACTGTTTTGCAGGGGGTTACATAGGAGGAAAGTTATGCCAAAATGTGACAGGTTATAGGGGGTGTCATTAAGTGGGGGTAGAGAAGGATAAGTATACTGATGAGAGTGGAGTGGACGGGAAAGGGTTTATTAACGAGTTGCCATTTTTTTTCATTTTGTTTTTAGACTACCAATCAGAATTTAACGAAATTATTACAGTATAACTAAAATTGGTATATGCGCAGGCTGTATGAAAATTACGTTGTTCTGCGCAGCAAGCAATAAACGGTCAACATTTGCATTATTAAACCCGATATAGAAATGTTCCATAATGTAAACGAGTGTTACTATATCGTGCATTATTGGTCAGACATTTGTCTTGATATCTTCTGGGAAATTAATTACAACATCTGAACTTTTTAAAGATATATCTACATCAGAAATATCCAAATTAATTGGAAGATATCACCAAACTGTGAAAATATTTTTTTCAGCTTCTACAAAAATATCTAAGAAGGCCGATAATTGTCACCCGAGAGTGGTTTCCCGACGTTCTTTTTCACGACTGAAACATGTGTGACACTACCACCCCCTGGTATATATATATATAACAAATATATATATATATATATATATATATATATATATATATATATATATATATTTTTGTTTGGTTTAATACAACGGAGAGAGAGAGAGAGAGAGGAATTAGTATTAGTGGTATTATTAGTTGTGCTTTATTGTAATTCGCGATGTGAGCCTTGGTAAAAAAAAAAAAAAAAAACTATTTTAATACTATCATGTATTTGTAAAATCCGGGGAATAGATAAATTAGCTGACAATTTGAGAGAGAGAGATGGAAAAAAAGTTTTCATTCTTTTTCATATCCGATACGGGGGAAAGTTATGACAAAGAGTGACAGGTTATAGGGAGTGCAGGAATTGGGTTAGAGAAAGATGACTGTGACCATAAAGTGAGGGATCAGTATATATTGATTGTAATGTAGAATTAATCCCTAACTTTTTATCCACATCATAATAGTAAAGAATTTGCAATCAAATAGTTCATATATCGGGTTAATCTTTATCTTGCTCTACTACCCGCATAAACACTTTTTAATGTAATCCTCAGTTGTCCCGGGCGTTCGGCAGGATGAACTGTACTGCAAAAAATAATAATGTTCCCCCTATATATGAATTTACTCAAGCCACAAGATTAGCAGATAGGTCCCACTCTTTTACTGTGAAATCAATAAATTGTGAACGCAAATTCTACTCCAGCAGCTTCTTTTCTCGCACTTCCCGCCTGTGGAATTCCCTTCCGTTTACTTGCTTCCCTGACAGCTACAATCTCAAAAAAATTTAAATGTAAAATCAATAGTCATCTCCTATCTTACTCTGCATCCTCTCTCTCTCATGCTCCTTTCTCCGTCTACTCCACTCTCCTCGGTATTCTCATCCTTCGCTTACCCCCTTCTTGACACCCCCCATAACCTGTTAATCTTTCTCATAGCTTTCCTCATATGTAACACTCTGCACAACAGTGGCAGTAAACTTCCTTACTTGGAGCGATATGATTTTAAACGAAATTGAGAATGGGGAGAAATGTGTGTGCAAAAGCAATATTCGGTTTTTGTCGTATCAGGAGGTCCTACGTGGCCGACAACTCAAGGCACGTCATAGCGTCTAATAATACTTTCTCCAAGGTGCCCCAGTTAACAACAGATTGTAAGTCATTTTTAAGATCAGCTGCTAATTAAGCATGAATACATCTCCAACTTTGAACAGATATATAGGTACACAACAGAGAGATATATAAGGAGAGCTTATCAAAATCTTAGTTGTGCAATGTCCCTACGATCAAACATGGTCATAAAACTGATGATATATAAAAACATACCTTTGATATCATCTGTTAAATTTAGATAAATGTTTTCAGAATTTCGAGGAGGTGATGAAATACGACAAAGCATTGAGAAAAGGCGGCTTTTTTACAAAAGCTGATAAGAAGAAAATGACGGTATGTTAATGACGTGTCATGTTATATTCAAAAGAAGTTCAAAACTGTAAAATGTCGAACTGTTGCAAGTAAAAATTTCAAAGAGAAATCATTCTGGTTTAATCAGTTCATAATGTTCGCTCTGTTACTCGTGCTTCTCTGTCAGATCATAAACAAATAAAGACAATTTTATTTTTTCAAGTTTCATATCATGATTCTATGTCTGAAATTATCGTCTGCCATTCTTGAATCTTTGTTGTTTGTTTTCGTAATTTTCTGATGATTTTTCGCTGTTTCCAGTCATCCTCTGTGGCTTTTGAAACGTTAATAAATGAGGCATAGGAATAAAACTGCCAAGGGCAACTTCACTGAACACTATTACAAAAATAAAAAATAAACGAGAAAATAAGTCTTCCGTGCAAGTGCATTGTTTTAAATTAGTATTTGTTAAGGCGTCACTGATATCCCTCGTTTAGATTATATATATATATATATATATATATATATATATAATCTATAATATATAATATATATAGTTATATATATATATATAATATATATATATAACTGGAGTATATTTGACGCCTTAACACATGCCGTATATATAAATCCAACGGAGAATCTGTAATGTGATCGATCCCGACTTTGCAGGTCAGATACAGTCACTTTCTCACCGGCGCAATGTGGCTTCCCTGTCTCTCTTCTACAAATACTTTCACGGCTTCTTCTCCGATTAACTTAGTTCACAGGTGCCTCCTATATATGAATTTACTCTAGCCACAAGATTGCCAACTAGGTCCCACCCTTTTACTGTGAAATCAATAAATTGTAAACGCAAATTCTACTGCATCAGCTTCTTTTCTCGCACTTCCTGTCTGTGAAATTCCTTTCCGTTTACTTGTTTTCTTGACAGCTACAATCTCCAACAATTTAAATGTGAAGTCAATAGTCATCTCCTATCTCACTAACGTGCATCCTCTTTCTCATGGAATTCCCTTCCGTTTACTTCCTTTCCTGATAGCTACAATCTCCAAGAATTTAAATGTAAAATCAATAGTCATCTCCTATTTCACTAATCTGCATCCTCTCTCTCATTCCCCTTTCTCCGTCCACTACATTCTCTCCTCCGATGTAACTCCCTGCAAAACAGTGGCAGTTAAATGCCCTGCTTGGGGCGATATCATTATATAATATATATGAAGAATGGTAGACTTTGAAAAACAGTAGCTACTCTGACATCTACGCATCGTCATTCAGCAATGAATTAGAACATTCTCAACTACTGGGCATGTATAATGATAATATACACATTAAAAAGTTTGCCTTCTTCTACCGAGCGCCCCTAGCTCAGAGATAGAATCGCCGGCCGACGCCAATTCGGTCGGGTTTCAACACTGGGTTAAAAGCAATCGGATGTCTAACCGTACTGATGACCTGTGATACAGCGAAACAGATCTGTCTGCGGACGACTATATATATATATATATATATATTATTTAGAATTTATAACATAAATATGTTATAATATCACTACAAAAGTAGCTTCACATGATAAGACAAGGATAGTGTGGAAACAAAATTGCTACTTTTGTAGTGATATTTTAACATAAGTATAGGGATGTGCGTTGTGGAGTATTAGATATCGGCTCGGAACGCATTTATTGCATTCACTTACGCGCAAATACCCTTGGGAAGGGTATTAATCCGTCTATTCCTTCCAGTTATGGGTTAAATAACAGGACAGATTGGGTTCTATTGCATTGGTCGCAACCAGTCTACCGCAGAAAGCAATGGCAACCTACTGCGGGATAATCTTCTGCCCAGTCAGTCATGTCTCTTTCGAGACATGATCGCCCAAGCGTGTATCACGTATGGCACTTAACTGACTGACTAAATGTAATAGTTGAAAACATGATTAAGGCTTCTACTGGGCATAAAGTGGGGGATCTGTTTTATATTGTTATGAAGTAATAAACTGATCCCCGACTAATTACTACTTAATATAATACATCTCTTCCCTCTCTAGCTATGAGTCAAATAACAGGACACATTGGGTTCTGTAACCAGTCTAACGCAGAAAGTAATGGCTACCTACTACGGGATAATCTTCTGTCCAGTCAGTCATGTCTCTTTCGAGACATGATCGCCCAAGCGTGTATCACGTATGGCACTTAACTGCCTGATAGGGTGAGAGCTCCAAATGTTAAGGAAAAGGGTAACAGGAAAATTATAGTTTGAATCTGACAGAGAAATTCAACATTTCTAGGATGCAATAATGAGGAAGATTGACTTGGCGAATTTGAGTGTGACAGAACATTTTGATATGATGAAACCATAACGACCGTGTGAAAATTTAACAGAAAAGGCAATGGGTTGGATGATGGACAAACAAATCCATCGTCGCCTGCATTCTGAATGGACTAGGCCCAGAGAAGAAGAAGAAAAACAAAGAAAAAGAAGAGAGTATCAGAAAGTTGAAAAAGAAACGGGATTAAAAGAGAGAAACAAAAAAATAAAATAAAAAATAAAAATAAAGATTTGCAACAACAATGTAGAAATAAATAATGTCACGGTTCACCATTCTGCCCCTTTTGATACTTGATAACCGGACTGAACCCTTTAAGACTGAGCGAATGCTTGAAAGACACTCTTACCCAACAAACGTACACATAAACTCACTCGTGCAAAGGACTACTACGAAGATTTCAACGAACTCTTGATACCCTTAATTTCTCAATACTGTTTTCTCTTGGAACGTTTAACTGCTACCAATTCTACCATTGTTTTCTATCAATTAATTTCTATTTAAACCTGCAAAAGTTATAATTTTATTCTTTCACACATTCCATCTCCAACCTTCTGATGATTCCGAATAAATCCTAAGTTTTAAGCAGTTTGGTTATCTTTCACACAAGGCTAATTAAAAAAAAAAAAACAACATTAACCATCTCCCTGCCGCTTTACTACGATAGAAAGTGTTCGGACAAATTACATTCAGTGGTTCCGTCAAGTTTAACATTCAAAACTAGGACCTGTCATGTTACTTATATAGTATCACGCAACCCACATTCGCTCCGTATTCCAACGGCTAGAAGTAAGTTCCACTCTAACATCTTCTTCCCACTGACCATTGCTCTATAAGAACAGACTCCCAAGAGCGTGCTTCCACGATCACTACAATATTAATCTGTTCAAATCTAGAATTAACCGTTTTCCTCCCTTTCTATCCATATAAATATCTCTTAATGTAATCCACTACCCCCTTGCAGTGAATTAAAATTCTAGATTTAAAAAATCAAGTGCTAACCACTGACTCATTGTTAGAATAAAACAAACGAATTTTCTCGAATTTACAAACTTTACTTAGTACACACAAAACTCGCGAAATTTCACACCTCGATGCGAAATGTCTGTCGTCCAATGGAAAGGCCAGAATCACATCCGGGAGTGAATTCCCAAATGAAATACAAACGATATAAAAGACGGAACAGAATCGACTGTTATCGGAGAGTGAAGATGACAAGCAATTAAAACGTACTCTTGACAAACATCAAACGATCGTTTTTATTATTGTCTCTATCTTTCTCTCTCACCTCTCACATCTTTCTTCTTCAGAGTACTTGATAACCGAACGGAACACTGAGCGAATACTTAAAAAAAACTCCTACCCAACAAACGTTCATACATACATACATACATACATGCATACATACGTTCCTGCTTACGTACACATAAACTCTTTCTAATAAGTTACTACTCCAAACTCTTTATACCCTTAACTGATTACTTATTTCTCTTGGAACGTTTAACTTCTATCAATTCGTGTTCTATTAATAAATTTTTGTTTCAATATGAAAAATGTATACTTTTGTTCTTCTACAAATCCACAGATTCCAATCTCCAACCTTCTGAAGATAGCGAATAATCGTAAGTTGTAGGGAGTTTGGTTATGTATGGCACAAGGCCAATTTAATAAACATTATCCTATCGCTTCATCCTTAATGTAATTCACTATCTCGAGTGGCTCCCGTGGAAATATAAAGAGACGGCAAACAAACCATGAAAAATAAAGAACCTTTATTCGCCAACGCAATCGAATAACATATTTAGCTGTTTTAATCACATGACTTCTTGCCTTCTGTTTTTCGATGTGCAATTTTGAGCTACATTTCTTAAAAAAGAAAAGAAAAAAAACAAGAAAGAAAAAAAGAAAAAAAAAACAAGAAGAAAGAAAGAAAAAGGCCGCTACCTCTGCATAGAGTCGAGACTACAGTACTGCTACTACTGCTGGAATCGAAACTCTAACAGCTGCTCTTGTGCGTTCATATGTTTTTATTTATTCCCTTACAATGTACGTCAGCGGCTGGAAAACAGAACCGTGATTCTCTAGCAGGAGAGGTTCTAGCAGTATCAATAGTTGCCGAAGACGTCAGCTGTTATAGTAGACAGTCATATGTTG
>JBBBDQ010001423.1:2400000-2450000 GCA_037127315.1 Ascarosepion bandense
TTAATATTCCGTTTTATTTGGCGTTTCATGTTTATATTTTCATTCTTGCCAAAATCTGCTTGAATTTAGAAAATATCCACGAAACTGATGGTGTAACTGAATTAGATTGGCAAGATATTTTTGTAGGTTTGACCAATTCCAAAGCTTCAATAAAACAATGACCATTTGTGAGATTGATTTTATATTTAATAAATATCTATTTCAAGAAGGTATCACAGAGAGACTCTGATAAAGACGCATATAATCACAGTAAAACAGTTTCTCAACGTTTTTAAGCATCGGCACACCGACGGACAAATGAAAATATTACGACACACTTAGCAAGATTTTTAAAGGGTATACATTTAAATGCTATGAAAGTAATCTATAAATTAAAAAAAATACACGTTTCGAGTCAAAACTCTCTTCAGCGAAGTAAATTTCTGACTTTACATATCGAGATCCATTTGTTTTTCTGGGAACAACCCTTATTTCTGTTTTTAGTATATATATATATATATATATATATATATATATAAGAGTGAATAAGGAACGAAGACAAAAAAGTTTTTTACAACGTCCAAAATATTAATTTAAAACAGTGCTCGATATATAATATATAGAGCTGTGAATATTTATTCTAAATTATATTTTAGAACATGTACAATTTATATATATATATATATATATATATATATATATATCCACTAAAATCGTACATTTCTTTCAACATTGAAACAACAATGTCTCATCATCACCTGATGAGACTTTGTAGTTTTACTGCCGAAACAAATATACGATTTGTAGTGGATATATATAAAAAAATTGTACATGTTCTAAAATATAATTTAGAATATATATATTTGAAATTTCAATATCAGAATGTACTTCTAAATAAATGTAGAGAGATAATTAGTAAGTAGAAATAAATATAGATTGCAATAAATATTTATCTTATTCTTCCATTTAGTCACAATAACTTTTTAAAATTTGGCCAAGCATTTACCTTTCCCCACTACGTACCACTACTAACACAATGGTCAAGCAATAACTATAGAAGAAATTGCTGGTATATTTCGGCTCTCTTAACCCTATAAAGACCAATATTCCCAAACCCTTCGTCTACTAGACCAAAGCTCCGGCATTAGAACTTTTCCTCATTCCTCATTTTTCCTCATTAAATGGGGTTGAAAATGCATGTTTATCTTAAACTGACATGTTGAAAATGGCTATTTCCACTAAATTTTATTCGAATTTATATATATATATATATATATATATATATATATATATATATATATATAAGACTGCCTCCTTCTACCGAGAGCTCATAGCTCAGTGGTGGAGTAGCCGACTGGCGCCAGTTCGGTCGGGTTTCCGTCCTGGATCGGGTTTCAGCTCTGGTAAGGGCGGTCGGATGTCTAACCGTACTGATGGGCTGTGATGCAGCGAGGCGGGTCTGTCTGTCGATATATATATATATATATATATATATATATATATATATATATATATATATATCCGAGTGGGTACAGAACGAAGAAAAAAAATTTTCCGTCCAAAATATTAATTTAAAACAGTGCTCGATATATGATGTATAGAGCTTTGAATATTTATTATAAATCATGTTTTATAACATGTACATTATTTTGTAATATATGTCCTCGACAATCATATGTTTGTTTCAACGTTGGGTGCCCAACGTTTCTTTGGGAGGTAAAAGCAAAACTGAATTCGTCTGCTCCCTATATTTGGTGCATTGTTGTTGTGGGAGGTTGGTTGGGGTTATTGATAATGAAGGGAATGTGTCTTGTGTTGTCTGTTAGAGTTTTGAAGAGCCTGGTGTGTAAGTGCTAAATTGCTGATTAATGGTATTATCTGTTGGAGTGTACGTTTTTATCTGTCGGGTATATCTTTTGGTTAGAATTTCGCAGAGATTGGTGTAGCGGGGTTATTACTCGGTCAGTTTTGTGTGTTTGCGTGGGATTTTCTTGTGTGTGTGATTGGGGACTTGTCTTGTTTGTTGACCTTAAGAATTTTTAGGCGTCTTGCTTAGCTGGCGTTTGATTTATTTGTGTCTGTTTGTAATATAACAATCCCGCCCCACCCGAGGAAGCTGAGCAAGCGAGGGCGTTTCCGGTCGTTGAAAGGAACGGATGTTTGTTTGACCTTATTTCCGGCAGTAGCGGAAATGGCTACAAGAGGCAAACAGAACAGGTGTCTCTGAGAATTACGTGGGCGTGCGTGGGCGAGGCAAAATCCGGAAGTACCGGTTTGGAGATTATAAAAGACCTCGACGCACGGATTTCAAGCACAGAGCAGAGAGACAGAGGCAGACGAGAGAGCCAGACCAGACCAGAGGAGCAACAGACGACCCCCCCGTCAACCCTTAGAAGCGCGCTCTCGCTCTCTGTTCCCTAGGCTACACGGTCCATCGTTCATTAATAAAAATATCACTTGATATATTTTTATATACAGACGTGTTTGTTGTTTATTGATATACAACATGTTGTTACCAGACAAATTTTATTTATTCTCTTTCATTTAGTGGCGAGGCTGTTTTTCTTAGGGTTTCTTATATAGACGTGATAGGGGTGGGGTGTTTTTTCTTTTTAATTTTGATTTTTTCAGTACAGCATATTTTGTATTTTATTTTTGTTTTTAATATTTTTTTTTTATTTTTATTTTAGCGGGATCGGGGTGTTTATTCAGGTATTATTGTATTTAGGTTTCTAAAAAGTCTAAACTTGCATTCTTTCGGATGTAAATGCAAATTTCTATTTTGTCAGCTTTTATAATGTTTCTAAATTTGTATATTTAATCTTAATATTGAATTTGGAGGATCGATTTTTTGCTTTTAATTTTTTTGATTCTTTTTTAATTTGGAAGCTATTTTTTTATTCTTTTTTAATTTTTGTTGTAGAATTTCGTAATTTGATCTATTTAAGTGTGGATTGTTTTGTATTTAGGCGAGGTTATTTACAAAAAATCAAAAATTGTAAAAGATCAACGTTGAAACAAACATATGATTGTAGAGGACATATATTAAAAAATAATGTACATGTTCTAAAACATAATTTATAATATATATATATATATATATATATATATATATATATATATATATTTAGTATATCGAGGCAGCAAGTAATTTTCTAGACATATGCTATTAAATATAAGAGACAATGAATGTCTATTATGTTTAATCATGAGCCGTTCTAAACGTCGTATTTTGGCTTTAATTTCAGTTGAAAATAAAGACAAAAATTCTCCAACATTTGGATAATTATTTATTGGTTTTCTTCTAAGCTTTCGGCTCACATGAGCCATCTTCAGAGAGGTAGTTTAAACTGAAATATTATAAAATCCACCATCACCGACGATTTTATTTTGTGTTGACATAAAACTCCGCTTAGCAACGGCAATAGTTACCAAAAATAATAAACGCAGTTCTTAAGTTTGCGATGCGGTTTTATGACGTCACACCGCGGGATAGCGCGAAATGACACAAAACCATCTAGTCAAATGCAATGTAATATGTTATTTCCTGTTTTAAAGTTGATTTTATTGAGTGTTGATTGTTTTGATTTGATGTATATGGCCTCCAATATCTGCAGGTTCCTCTTGTATGAGTAAATATATATAAATGTTCAACTTGAGCAAGGTGTAGGTAGCCAGGAGATATTCCAAGTCTCAATCTGTCCTTTCTTCGCCAAGCCAGAAATATTTTTTTATGTTGACACGGCTAGGAGACTCTCCTTCCGCTAAAATGGATTCGCTGTTTTCCTCACCCACTCTTATCTCCAAATCCACCCACTCAAGTAAAACAAATCCATTCCTAAGCGGGAGGCTATCAGTAAAATAGACAGAGAGACCCTGGAGAAGATCTTTCTTAGCGGAGGAAAGCATTCTTGATGTATGCAAATACGTTGAAGGAAAGTCGACGGAAAACCGTAAAGATTTTCCATAAGCTCCTGAGGTGATTACCTTCATAAATAAAACGGGTGGCAATCTAAAAGTATGTGACCATTTGGCAGGAGCAAAATACTCTTTTCCAGATATCAAGACGGCCGAAATAGAGTCTACTGAACTGCAGAAAATGGACAAAATATGCTCAGGGAGTGTCCCGGTTTTTCACTTCTTCTTTTTTTTTTCTTCTTCTTCTTCTATGTGCCCTGTCCTTTCAGGACCTAGGCGATCATGGTTCTCCACGTATCCCTATCCCTTGTGGCTCTTAGTATGTTTGCTCCTGTTACTCCTGGCAACCCCCGTTCTGTCATCCACCTGATCAGGCCCTGCAAATATGTTATCCACTGCCTTCCTCTGTCTCTCTTTCCTTCTATTTGGCCAGTCAGTATCAGGTTCTCCAGGCTCTCCTTCCTCATTGCATGTCCCAGAAACTTCAGTTGTCTCTTCCTGATGCTCAGTATTAATTTCCTTTTTGTTGCCATTCTTTTCAACACCTCATAGTTGCTTGCATGCTCAGTCCACGATATCCGCAGCATCCTTCTGAAGAACTGATATCACATAGCAATCCAGCACTCTTTTCTTTGTTTCTAGTGAAACTTTCCTGGAACGCGTCCTTTGCCATGACAATTCGCCTTCGTATCTCTGTGTCGCATTTTCCGTCTCCTGTTAGAACACTTCCGAGGTATTTAACTTTTTGTACTTCATTGATTCTGGCATCCCCGGCCTGTATTTGGCATTTTAGGTTGCACCTTTTGCTGATGACCACTCATTCAGTTTTCTTAAAGTTTATTTGTAGTCTTTTTTGGCACTAAAACTGACATACTCGGCAGATATCGGACGGATTAAATCTGAGATTAGTAGTGTTAGCTGGGGACAGTCCGTCGGGTTGTAGCTCACTAGGATTTCCATCCAGTAGTGAATAGGGAAACAAAATGTTTAAAATGTCGATAAAGTTGGGGACAGCTTGAACGCAAGAGACTTGAACGATCCTCTGTCCGCGCCTATTTCTTCATCTCTTGTCCTTCGTGCTGAATGTGGCTGCAACTGAAGCGATTTTCTTAAAAATTTACACAGTTGTACTATAAGCGTTTGCGAGTGTTCTTAGCTAGGTTTTGTATCGAGGTACCCCCGATGAATATCGAAAATCGATAATCGAAAAAATATGGTTACAGATGGAGTGGTCCGATTTTAATCAAAATGATACACTCATATACAAAGATATATGAAACGATATTCAGAAATTTCAGGGTTGCAGTTCTTACAATAATGCAGAAAGTCGATAATATATATATATATATATATATATATATATATATATATATATAAACTTATTTTTAAATGGAACTGTGTCTGTGTGTGTATATGTGTGTGTGTCCGTTACCTATAAACTCCGAAAAGGCTGAACCGATTTTCTTGAAAATTTACACAGTTGTACTATAAGCGTCTGCAAGTTTCCTTAGCTAGGTTTTGTGCCGAGGTACCACCGATAAATATCGAAAATCGAAAATCGAAAAAATCGGGTTATACAAGGAGTGGTCCAATTTTAGTCAAATTTGATATACTCATAGACAAAGACATAAGAAACGGTATTCAGAAGTTTCAAGGTTGCAGTTCTTACAATAGTGCAGAAAATCGATAATATATATATATATATAAAAGGCAAGATGTATGTGTGTGTGTGTGTCTGTTTATCTGCCTGTATATCGGTAATTTTTCAGCCCGTTTATTTTAGTTTTTGCTTCGGGTTTGACTCTAAATAGGTATAACTGTAGTTCTTAGTCTCAGCCATGATACCATTTACTCAGAGGACTTATTTAGCCTTCAAAATTCAGTTTACGACGTAAAAAACTTATTTGATATTGATACCAGGAAATCAAAATTTGACTCACATCCATTCATTTTTCTTTCAGTCTACGGTTTCGCTTTAACTGGAAACAACTATTGCCTTTTAGTCTTTCGTGCCAACGTCCAAAGAGTCTGAGCTCCAGGACCATGGATTAGGCATTTACTTTGCAAAGGACATAATTTAGGGTCATGACAGTTGAAGGAACTTATGCTCTGATCATTAATTATGGTACGTTGGTTATAATTATTATTACAGTGTTGTTTTAGAATTTTATTATTGTGTTTCTTTATTATCATATTAAGATTATCGGTGCAGCTATAACTAAATTTAAGTGTATTTTTATTAAAACTTTGCTAAGTGGGTTATTAGTTCGGAAGTGTTTTTGAACTAGATTATGGAATTTATTGACTAACATGTTTCTAACAATTTGTTTAAATGGTGGTGTGTACCAAATTATTTTCTTATTTCAATTATGTTTGGTATTATAACACCCCACCGGACTGTCCGAACATTTTCTCCGGCGGCCGTTCTCCACGCTGTGATGTTTGCCGGGAGTTTGTTGAAAATGTCGGAGCCTGAAGCTGGGGGTACGAGATTGAACTATAAGGAACGAACTTCCACAACTTGGATGAGTTGAAAGAATGATTTATTTTGTTTAGAGTTAGCCTTTTCGGTTGGGGCAGGCGAATGTGACACACAGCTCTGACTCTAATTAATGGAGATCAACAAATACGAACGGACCGAAACAAGACGAACGGAGATTCTACTCACTCAACTGACTCTCTCACTCTACTCTATTCTACTGACTCGGAAAAATTACCTGAATTTATTTAAAATTGATCCGGAAATCCGGTGATAAACATTGGCGACTGTAAGTCCGAAATTTCAGTTATCTTTTTTTTATCTTAATAAATTTTCCGCCGGAAAATTCTTAATGTGTGGTCAAGATACAGTAAAAGACAGCCTTTGACCTGGTCATTCGAAAACCCACCTCCTGAACTCTATCTCTTTATCTCATTAAATCACTGAGTCAAATATTTACCGGAAGAGTGGTAGGATTTAAAACAGTAATCGGATACCCTTGTCTCTTCCACAATTTTCCTCATAAAAAAGCGTTTATTTATTTATTTCTTCTTCTTCTTTTTCACTTTTGTTAAATATGTTTTTAAACTATTTTCTATTCTTAACCATTTTCTATTTTAATCTATAATAATAAAATACATATTTTACAAAGCACCTTAATATACGCCTAGTTATCGTGTTTTATGTATTATGTTTAATTTGGTTATGATATTTAGTATCCTTGCAGTTTTAACTGTTGTTTTTTAAGATTGTGTTATAGATATGACTATGTTGAGCGAAAATGTTTCCAGTGAAGGGATCAATGGTAATTGTTTGTTCAACTGAACGTGGTATACATTTAATAATAGGTGGTAGGTGATTTGATTTAGGATGTGTGTAGATATGATTAGCATTTTGCTTTACATATGGTGAGTAAGTCAGTCAGTTAAGTGCCATACGTGATACACGCTTGGGCGACCATGTCTCGAAGGAGACATGACTGACTGGGCAGAAGATTATCCCGCAGTAGGTTGCTATTGCTTTCTGCAGTAGACTGGTTGCCGACCAAGGCTATAGAACCCAATCTGGAAGGAAGAGACGGATTAATACCTTTCCCAAGGGTATTTGCGCGTAAGTGAATACAATGGATTCAACTGGAATTCGAACTCGGCTCCCCAATTTCTCGTTCCGAGCCGATATCCACTGTACCACAACGCATATCCTGGTGAGTAAGTACTTCACAAAATTGAACTGAAATTACTTTTATTGTTTTATTTGTACTTACGAACAAATCCCCGTGTAACTTTTTAAAATCTTTGCTTACTGAACGGGTTATTTGTTTAAATTACTAATTATTTTTTTAAATATTTCACCCCAAGCAAAGCGGTAACGCCACATATGCGCAGAGGGCTACATAAAAGACAAAAAAGAAGTAAAGGAAAATGATTTTTAAAAAAAGTAAGCTTCTATCTATATTAAAAGTTCTTATACCGAAAAACTCACCTTATTTATTGAATGACCCTCCTAGAAGTCCTTAGACCGAAAAACTCACCAGATTTATTTAATGACCCTCGTAGAAGTCCTTAGACCGAAAAACTCACCTTATTTATTGAATGACCCTCCTAGAAGTCCTTATACCGAAAAATTCACCATATTTATTTCATAACCCTCGTAGAAGTCCTTAGACAGAAAAACTCACCTTATTTATTGAATGACCCTCTTAGAAGTCCTTAAACCGAAAAATTCACCTTATTTATTTAATGACCCTCGTGGAAGTCCTTAGACAGAAAAACTCACCTTATTTATTGAATGACACTCGTAGAAGTCCTTAGACCGAAAAATTCACCTTATTTATTGAATGAACCTCGTAGAAGTCCTTAGACCGAAAAATTCACCTTATTTATTGAATGACCCTCGTAGAAGTCCTTATACCGAAAAACTCAGCTTATTTATTGAATGACCCTCGTAGAAAACCTTATACCGAAATACTCACCTTATTTACTGAATGACCCTCGTAGAAGTCCTTAGACCGAAAAACTCACCTTATTTATTGAATGACCCTCGCAGAAGTCCTTATACCGAAAAATTCACCTTATTTATTGAATGACCCTCGTAGAAGTCCTTATACCGAAAAATTCACCTTATTTATTGAATGACCCTCGCAGAAGTCCTTATACCGAAAAATTCACCTTATTTATTGAATGACCCTCGCAGAAGTCCTTAGACCGAAAAATTCACCTTATTTATTGAATGACCCTCGTAGAAGTCCTTATACCGAAAAATTCACCTTATTTATTGAATGACCCTCGTAGAAGTCCTTATACCAAAAAACTCACCTTATTTATTGAATGAACCTCGTAGAAGTCCTTAGACCGAAAAACTCACCTTATTTATTAAATGACCCTCGTAGAAGTCCTTATACCGAAAAATTCACCTTATTTATTGAATGACCCTCTTAGAAGTCCTCATACCGAAAAATTCACCTTATGTATTAAATGACCCTCGTAGAAGTCCTTATACCGAAAAATTCACCTTATTTATTGAATGACCCTCGTAGAAGTCCTCATACCGAAAAATTCACCTTATTTATTAAATGACCCTCGTAGATGTCCTTATACCAAAAAACTCACCTTATTTATTGAATGACCCTCGTAGAAGTCCTTAGATCGAAAAACTCACCTTATTTATTGAATGACCCTCGTAGAAGTCCTTATACCGAAAAATTCACCTTATTTATTGAATGACCCTCGTAGAAGTCCTTATACCAAAAAACTCACCTTATTTATTGAATGACCCTCGTAGAAGTCCTTATACCGAAAAATTCACCTTATTTATTGAATGACCCTCGTAGAAGTCCTTATACCGAAAAATTCACCTTATTTATTGAATGACCCTCGTAGAAGTCCTTAGACCAAAAAACTCACCTTATTTATTGAATGACCCTCGAAGAAGTCCTTATACCGAAAAATCCACCTTATTTATTGAATGACCCTCGAAGAAGTCCTTATACCGAAAAATCCACCTTATTTATTGAATGACCCTCGAAGAAGTCCTTATAGAGAAAAATCCACCTTATTTATTGAATGACCCTCGTAGAAGTCCTTATACCGAAAAATTCACCTTATTTATTGAATGACCCTCGTAGACGTTCTTATACCGAAAAATTTACCTTATTTATTGAATGACTCTCGCAGAAGTCCTTATACCGAAAAATTCACCTTATTTAGTGAATGACCCTCGTAGAAGTCCTTATACCGAAAAATTCACCTTATTTATTAAATGACCCTCGTAGAAGTCCTTATACCAAAAAACTCACCTTATTTATTGAATGAACCTCGTAGAAGTCCTTAGACCGAAAAACTCACCTTATTTATTAAATGACCCTCGTAGAAGTCCTTATACCGAAAAATTCACCTTATTTATTGAATGACCCTCTTAGAAGTCCTCATACCGAAAAATTCACCTTATTTATTAAATGACCCTCGTAGAAGTCCTTATACCGAAAAATTCACCTTATTTATTGAATGACCCTCGTAGAAGTCCTCATACCGAAAAATTCACCTTATTTATTAAATGACCCTCGTAGATGTCCTTATACCAAAAAACTCACCTTATTTATTGAATGACCCTCGTAGAAGTCCTTAGATCGAAAAACTCACCTTATTTATTGAATGACACTCGTAGAAGTCCTTATACCGAAAAATTCACCTTATTTATTGAATGACCCTCGTAGAAGTCCTTATACCAAAAAATTCACCTTATTTATTGAATGACCCTCGCAGAAGTCCTTATACCGAAAAATTCACCTTATTTATTGAATGACACTCGTAGAAGTCCTTATACCGAAAAATTCACCTTATTTATTGAATGACCCTCGTAGAAGTCCTTATACCAAAAATCTCACCTTATTTATTGAATGAACCTCGTAGAAGTCCTTAGACCGAAAAACTCACCTTATTTATTAAATGACCCTCGTAGAAGTCCTTATACCGAAAAATTCACCTTATTTATTGAATGACCCTCTTAGAAGTCCTCATACCGAAAAATTCACCTTATTTATTAAATGACCCTCGTAGAAGTCCTTATACCGAAAAATTCACCTTATTTATTGAATGACCCTCGTAGAAGTCCTCATACCGAAAAATTCACCTTATTTATTAAATGAACCTCGTAGATGTCCTTATACCAAAAAACTCATCTTATTTATTGAATGACCCTCGTAGAAGTCCTTAGATCGAAAAACTCACCACCTTATTTATTGAATGACCCTCGTAGAAGTCCTTATACCGAAAAATTCACCTTATTTATTGAATGACCCTCGTAGAAGTCCTTATACCAAAAAACTCACCTTATTTATTGAATGACCCTCGTAGAAGTCCTTAGACCGAAAAACTCACCTTATTTATTGAATGACCCTCGTAGAAGTCCTTATACCGAAAAATTCACCTTATTTATTGAATGACCCTCGTAGAAGTCCTTAGACCGAAAAACTCACCTTATTTATTGAATGACCCTCGAAGAAGTCCTTATACCGAAAAATCCACCTTATTTATTGAATGACCCTCGAAGAAGTCCTTATACCGAAAAATCCACCTTATTTATTGAATGACCCTCGAAGAAGTCCTTATACCGAAAAATCCACCTTATTTATTGAATGACCCTCGTAGAAGTCCTTATACCGAAAAATTCACCTTATTTATTGAATGACCCTCGTAGAAGTCCTTATACCGAAAAATTCACCTTATTTATTGAATGACCCTCGTAGAACTCCTTATACCGAAAAATTCACCTTATTTATTGAATGACCCTCGTAGAAGTCCTTATACCAAAAAACTCACCTTATTTATTGAATGAACGTCGTAGAAGTCCTTAGACCGAAAAACTCACCTTATTTATTAAATGACCCTCGTAGAAGTCCTTATACCGAAAAATTCACCTTATTTATTGAATGACCCTCGTAGAAGTCCTCATACCGAAAAATTCACCTTATTTATTAAATGACCCTCGTAGATGTCCTTATACCAAAAAAATCACCCTATTTATTGAATGACCCTCGTAGAAGTCCTTAGATCGAAAAACTCACCTTATTTATTGAATGACCCTCGTAGAAGTCCTTATACCGAAAAATTCACCTTATTTATTGAATGACCCTCGTAGAAGTCCTGATACCAAAAAACTCACCTTATTTATTGAATGAAACTCGTAGAAGTCCTTAGACCGAAAAACTCACCTTATTTATTGAATGACCCTCGTAGATGTCCTTATACCGAAAAATTCACCTTATTTATTGAATGACCCTCGTAGAAGTCCTTAGACCGAAAAACTCACCTTATTTATTGAATGACCCTCGTAGAAGTCCTCATACCGAAAAATTCACCTTATTTATTAAATGACCCTCGTAGAAGTTTTGTCTTGTAGAAGATTTAAATTTCTGTCTTCGAGAGATTGAATTCTTAACGGTTTGGTAAGCGAACGCAAGCAACATAACTTTCGACTATATTCTGTAAAAAACGGTTTAATTTCTATTTTTGTCTTCAGAAAATTGAATTAAATCAACTTTACAGTGTTAGCTGCTTGTGGTAAGTCAACCGGGATTTTCAGTCCATTTTTCAGTCTGTTTTTGTAAAAATTTCTGGAAATTATTTTATTTATTTATTTTTTTTTTCGTCTTTTGGCCGTCTTTGTTTTTTTTTCGTCACTTAATTTGTGTAAATAATTTTGTTATTCAAGGGTATTTTCGACTAATGATAACAGTATCACGGTTCAATTATTTCCATTAGTTTTGTCTTGTAGAAGATTTAAATTTCTGTCTTCGAGATTGAATTTTAACGGTTTGGCAGGCGAACGCAAGCAACATAACTCGATCATATTCTGTAAAAACGGTTTAAATTCTATTTTTTGTCTTCAGAAATTGAATTAAATCAACTTTACAGTGTTAGCTGCTTGTGGTAAGTCAACCGGGATTCAGTCCATTTTTCAGTCTGTTTTTGTGAAATTTCTTGAAATTATTTTATTTATTTATTTATTTTTTTTTTCGTCTTTTGGCCGTCTTTGTTTTTTTTCGTCACTTAATTTGTGTAAATAATTTTTGCTATTCAAGGGTATTTTCGACTAATGATAAATAGCATCACGGTTCAATTATTTCCATTAGTTTTGTCTTGTAGAAGATTTAAATTTCTGTCTTCGAGAGATTGAATTCTTAACGGTTTAAAAGCGAACGCAAGCAACATAACTCGACTATATTCTGTAAAAAACGGTTTAATTTCTTATTTTGTCTTCAGAAATTGAATTAAATCAACTTTACAGTGTTAGCTGCTTGTGGTAAGTCAACCGGGATTCAGTCCATTTTTCAGTCTGTTTTTGTGAAATTTCGAAATTATTTTATTTATTTATTTTTTTTTTTTTCGTCTTTGGCCGTCTTTGTTTTTTTTTTCGTCACTTAATTTGTGTAAATAATTTTGCTATTCAAGGGTATTTTCGACTAATGATAAATAGCATCACGGTTCAATTATTTCCATTAGTTTTGTCTTGTAGAAGATTTAAATTTCTGTCTTCGAGAGATTGAATTCTTAACGGTTTGCAAGCGAACGCAAGCAACATAACTCGACTATATTCTGTAAAAAAAACGGTTTAATTTCTATTTTTGTCTTCAGAAATTGAATTAAATCAACTTTACAGTGTTAGCTGCTTGTGGTAAGTCAACCGGGATTCAGTCCATTTTTCGTCTGTTTTTGTGAAATTTCTTGGAAATTATTTTATTTATTTATTTATTTTTTTTTCTGTCTTTTGGCTGTCTTTGTTTTTTCGTCACTTAATTTGTGTAAATAATTTTGCTATTCAAGGGTATTTTCGACCAATGATAAATAGCATCACGGTTCAATTATTTCCATTAGTTTTGTCTTGTAGAAGATTTAAATTTCTGTCTTCGAGAGATTGAATTCTTAACGGTTTGCAAGCGAACGCAAGCAACATAACTCGACTATATTCTGTAAAAACGGTTTAATTTCTATTTTTGTCTTCAGAAATTGAATTAAATCAACTTTACAGTGTTAGCTGCTTGTGGTAAGTCAACCGGGATTCAGTCCATTTTTCAGTCTGTTTTTGTGAAATTTCGAAATTATTTTATTTATTTATTTTTTTTTTTTCGTCTTTTGGCCGTCTTTGTTTTTTTTTTCGTCACTCTCAATTTGTGTAAATAATTTTGCTATTCAAGGGTATTTTCGACTTTTACTAAGTTAAAACTTTGTAAGCCTCAGTCACTTTTTCCTTGTTTTTTTTTTTTTTTTTTTTTTTTTTTTAATTGGAGTAGATAGTTTCTACTATCGCCCGGTCTCACACTCCACCCCCTTCTTTTGAATGAGTTTAGAGGTGATCACCTTGTTTCTTGTTTAGGAAGGGGTTCCCGGTTCATCCCCTTTCTCTGGTCTTGGTGTTAGTTCAGCTGGAAGCTCTTTGCAGTTACGGAGTATGGTGGCAAAGTCTTTACATTCTGAGGGTACCGGGTTGGCAGTTTCCTGGTTGCTGCTTCCGACTGGTAGTTAGGAGCCCGAACTCTTGCGTAGCGTCTTGAGAGGCCGCTCTGATCAACAGTTGAATAATACCGGGGTTCTTGTAGTGCCATATCGCGCATGGACGGGCGTCCCTGCATGAACGTTCGGTGGGCAACCCCGAGGCCACATTATGTTGTAGGCCGCGCCAGTCTCCATCCTTCACAAGTTGCAAATGATTGACCGACTGATTCTATTCTAAGACCACTCCTTTAACTGAATTACTATGGAAAAAAGCAAACATAATAACAAAACTAAACCAGCTCATTTGAAAACGCCCAAACCTGTCTGCATCTCTTTCACTAACATACGCGGCATCCGCACCAACTTCCCCAGCGTAGATTCTTTCCTCCATAATAACTCACCTGATATATTAGCCCTATGTGAAACTAATCTTAACCCTTCTATCCCCTCATCTGAGTTCTGCGTTCCTGGCTACCTTCCCCTCTTCAGGAAGGACTCCAATGTTCATATGCATGGGCTTGGTGTCTATGTCAGCGAACACCTTCCCTTAGCTAGGGTGTCATCTTTTGAATCCCCAGATCATTCTTTCATGTGCTTCCGCCTCTCACTTCTCAGCTCGATTAGCTATCTCTTCTTTCTGTACCGCTCTCCTTCCTCCCCTGACTGTTCGTTACTTGACATCATTTCTGACAATATTGACAAAGCCATTTCTACCCATCCCTCTGCCCATGTATTCGTGTTTGGTGACTTTAACGCCCACCACACCAAGTGGCTGAATAACGCTGTCACTGACCCTGCTGGTGTCCACACCATGAACTTTTCAATCACCCAATCCCTTACGCAAGTAGTGGACTTCCCCACGCGTTTCTCCGACAACCCTAACGGAAGGAACTCACTTCTAGACCTCTGCTTCACTTCCATCCCAGACTCTTGCACTACCAGACAACTCTGCCCACTTGGAAACTCTGACCACACTGTAGTGTCCGTCAATATTTCACTCCACTCCCGCCCGACCCATGAAACACAGACAAGTAGAATATCATACTGCTATCAAAGAGCAGACTGGGATTCGTTCCGAGACTTCCTCTGTGACATCCCTTGGAACAACGTCTTTAGTCTTCCCATCGAAGAATGTGCATCCGAGGTCTCCTCCTGGGTTAAGGCTGGCATTGATGCCTTCATCCCTGCTAGGAAATTCCAGCTTAAATCTCATTCGTCTCCATGGTTCTCACCCGCTTGTTCGGCTGCCATTGCCCACCGGAATCATTTCTTCCGACTTTATCGTAACTATGCGTCGGAACAAAACAGGCGCCTTTTCACTTCAGCTCGTAATAAGTGTAAAAGGGTACTTAACGAAGCTAAGATGTTGTTTGCTGCCAGAATGAAGCAACGCATAGCATGCTCTAAATTCGGCTCTAAAGACTACTGGCGACTCTGTAAAAGAGTACTTAACAAGAGCAAGTCCACAATACCCCCGCTAATCAACAAATTTGAGGTCCTCACCTCCCCAGCAGATAAGGCTGAATGTTTTGCCCGCAGATTCTCGAACAATTCGAGTCTGGACTCGTCTGGAGTTTTTACACCCGACTTCTCACCTAGAACCGAGGCACAACTGAATGATGTCCACATTACACCTTCGCTTGTCTCTAAGATAATCTTAAAACTTGACCCTCACAAAGCGAGCGGTGGTGACGGAATCCCAACCATAGTCTTAAAGAAATGTGCCCCTGAACTCTCCTCTATCCTTTCTAAGCTCTACAACCTCTGCCTATCTGCTTCCTGCTTTCCTGCCTGTTGGAAATCTTCCTCTATAGTTCCTATATTTAAAAACACTGGAGAACCCTCTGACCCTGCAAATTACCGCCCTATCAGCCTTCTTCCGATCTTTGGCAAAGTGTTCGAAGCCATTATCAACGCCGAGGTGGTTCAGCATCTCACAGCACACAGGCTCCTCTCGGACAAGCAATATGGTTTCCGCTTCACCAGGTCTACTGCTGATATGCTAACGACCATCACCGAGTACATATACCAGGCACTCGACAGGAATGGCGAAGCTCGAACCGTTGCATTGGATATATCTAAGGCGTTCGACAGAGTTTGGCATGCTGGCCTTCTATGTAAACTGCGGAGCTATGGTATAACTGGACATTTGTTTGAACTAATCCAGTCATTCCTCTCTAACCGCACAATGAAAGTGGTATTAAACGGACATGCCTCTCAGAACTACCATACAAACGCAGGTGTCCCCCAAGGCTCCATCTTAGGTCCTACACTCTTCCTGATATATATTAATGATCTCCCTGATTCCATAAGAACCCAAATAGGTTTGTACGCCGATGACACCACAGTTTACTCTCGCCTCCAACAAAAATCTGGTGTAGGCGTCAAAGCTAAACTCGCAGCCGAGATTGAAAAAGACCTCCAATCCATATTGGACTGGGGTAAGAAGTGGCTAGTAAATTTTAATGCTTCTAAAACGAAGCTACTGTCAATTAACCATCATCGACAATCTCACCTACCTCCCATTAGCATGGACCAGGCTTGCCTCCCAGAGAGTAAAACACTACGCCTCCTTGGTCTCACACTTTCAGCTGACCTCAAATGGAATGACTATATCGAATCCATTGCTAAATCCGCTGCTATGAAAGTCGGTTCTCTGTGTAGGGCCCGGAAGTTTTTTCCGTCTAAATCTATCCTGCACATTTACAAATCTACCATCCGCCCGTGCATTGAATACTGCTGCCATATCTGGTCGGGTGCCCCTGCTGTTCTCCTCGGGCTTCTCGATAAGGTTCAGAGGAGGGTCTGTAATGTGATAGATACCGACTTGGCAGACCGCCTGCAGTCTCTCTCCCACCGGCGAGACGTGGCTTCGCTGTGTCTCTTCTATAAATACTTTCACGGCTTCTGCTCCGATGAACTTAGATCACTGGTGCCCCCTAAATACGAATTTGCACGAGATACTAGATTAGCAACTAGATCCCACCCTTTTACAGTGAAATCGATAAAATGCAGCCGTAACTTCTACTCCAACAGTTTCTTTCCTCGCACTTCCCGACTGTGGAATTCTCTTCCAAACGATTGCTTCCCCGACGGCTACAATCTTCAGGACTTTAAATGTAAGGTCAATAGACACCTCCTAACACACTAACCTGCTCCCATTCTATCAAACACTCTTCCCATCTGCCCGACACTCATCCTCGCTATCCTTACTCATCTATTACCTTTCTCCTGACATTCCCTATGTCTATCCACTCCTTCTCTTTACCTTCCCCTATGTAGCCCCATGCGCAATAGTGGCAGTGGAATGCCTTGCTTGGGGTGAGATGATTAAAAAAAAAAAAAAAAAAAAAAAAAAAAAAGAAGTCCTTATACCGAAAAATTCACCTTATTTATTGAATGACCCTCGTAGAAGTCCTCATACCGAAAAATTCACCTTATTTATTAAATGACCCTCGTAGATGTCCTTATACCAAAAAACTCACCTTATTTATTGAATGACCCTCGTAGAAGTCCTTAGATCGAAAAACTCACCTTATTTATTGAATGACCCTCGTAGAAGTCCTTATACGGAAAAATTCACCTTATTTATTGAATGACCCTCGTAGAAGTCCTTATACCAAAAAACTCACCTTATTTATTGAATGACCCTCGTAGAAGTCCTTAGATCGAAAAACTCACCTTATTTATTGAATGACACTCGTAGAAGTCCTTATACCGAAAAATTCACCTTATTTATTGAATGACCCTCGTAGAAGTCCTTATACCAAAAAATTCACCTTATTTATTGAATGACCCTCGCAGAAGTCCTTATACCGAAAAATTCACCTTATTTATTGAATGACACTCGTAGAAGTCCTTATACCAAAAAACTCACCTTATTTATTGAATGAACCTCGTAGAAGTCCTTAGACCGAAAAACTCACCTTATTTATTAAATGACCCTCGTAGAAGTCCTTATACCGAAAAATTCACCTTATTTATTGAATGACCCTCGTAGAAGTCCTCATACCGAAAAATTCACCTTATTTATTAAATGACCCTCGTAGATGTCCTTATACCAAAAAAATCACCCTATTTATTGAATGACCCTCGTAGAAGTCCTTAGATCGAAAAACTCACCTTATTTATTGAATGACCCTCGTAGAAGTCCTTATACCGAAAAATTCACCTTATTTATTGAATGACCCTCGAAGAAGTCCTTATACCGAAAAATCCACCTTATTTATTGAATGACCCTCGAAGAAGTCCTTATACCGAAAAATCCACCTTATTTATTGAATGACCCTCGTAGAAGTCCTCAGACCGAAAAATTCACCTTATTTATTGAATGACCCTCGTAGAAGTCCTTATACCGAAAAATTCACCTTATTTATTGAATGACCCTCGCAGAAGTCCTTAGACCGAAAAATTCACCTTATTTATTGAATGACCCTCGTAGAAGTCCTTATACCGAAAAATTCACCTTATTTATTGAATGACCCTCGTAGAAGTCCTTATACCAAAAAACTCACCTTATTTATTGAATGAACCTCGTAGAAGTCCTTAGACCGAAAAACTCACCTTATTTATTAAATGACCCTCGTAGAAGTCCTTATACCGAAAAATTCACCTTATTTATTGAATGACCCTCGTAGAAGACCTTAGACCAAAAAACTCACCTTATTTATTGAATGACCCTCGAAGAAGTCCTTATACTGAAAAATCCACCTTATTTATTGAATGACCCTCGAAGAAGTCCTTATACCGAAAAATACACATCTTATTTATTGAATGACCCTCGAAGAAGTCCTTTATAGTGAAAAAATCCACCATTTATTGAATGACCCTCGTAGAAGTCCTTATACCGAAAATTCACCTTATTTATTGAATGACCCCCGTAGAAGTCCTTATACCGAAAATTTATCTTTATTTATTGAATTATCTTCGCAGAAGTCCTTATACTGAAAAATTCACCTTTATTTAGTGAATATCCTTAGAAGTCTCATACCGAAAAATTCACCTTATTTATTGAATGACCCTCAGAAGTCCTTATACCAAAAAACTCAACTTATTTATTGAATGAACCTCGTAGAAGTCCTTAGACCGAAAACTTCACCTTATTATTAATGACCCTCGTAGAAGTCCTTTATACCGAAAATTCACCTTATTTATTGAATGATCTTCTTTAGAAGTCCTCATACCGAAAAATTCACCTTTATTGATAATGATCTCGTAGAAGTCCTTCTTATACCGAAAAATTCACCTTATTTATTGAATGACCCTCGTAGAAGTCCTCATACCGAAAAATTCACCTTTATTTATTAATGACCTCGTAGATGTCCTTATACCAAAAAACTCACCTTATTTATTGAATGACCTCTAGAAGTTCCGATTTGAAAACTCAATTTTTATTTACGAACATACTTGTAGTTCCACTGGAAAAATTTACCTTATTTATTGAATGACCCTCGTAGAAGTCCTTATACCAAAAAAATCTATCTTATTTATTGAATGACCTCGCAGAAGTCCTTATACTGAAAAATTACCTTATTTATTGAATGACCTCGTAAAGTCCCTATACTGAAAAAATTTACCTTATTTATTGAATGACCTTTCATAGAAGTCCCTTATACCAAAAAAAACTCACCTTATTTATTGAATGAACCTCGTAGAAGTCCTTTAGACCGATGAATCATCTTTTGTTTATTAAATGACCTCGTAGAAGTCCTTATACCGAAAAATTCACCTTATTTATTGAATGACCCTCTTAGAAGTCCTTATACCGAAAAATTCACCTTATTTATTAAATGACCTCGTAGAAGTCCTTATACCGAAAATTCACCTTATTTATTGAATGACCAGAAGTCCTTATACTGAAAATTTACCTTATTTATTGAATGACCCTCGTAGAAGTCCTTATACCGGAAAATTCACCTTATTTATTGAATGAACTCGTAGAAGTCCTTATACCGAAAAATTCACCTTATTTATTGAATTAGTCTCAGGAAGTCCTTATACTTGTGCAACCACCTTATTTATTGAATGAACCTCGTAGAAGTCCTTAGACCGAAAAACTCACCTTATTTATTAAATGACCTCGAAGTCCTTATACCGAAAAATTCACCTTATTTATTGGTCGACCTCGTAGAAGTCCTCACCGAAAAATTCACCTCTTTATTAAATGACCCTCGTAGATGTCCTTATACCAAAAAAAATCACCCCATTATTGAATGACCCTCGTAGAAGTCCTTAGATCGAAAATCAATCTTTTATTTATTGAATGACCGTAGAAGTCCTTATACTGAAAAATTCACCTTATTTATTGAATGACCCTCGTAGAAGTCCTGATACCAAAAAACTCACCTTATTTATTGAATGAACCTCGTAGAAGTCCTTAGACCGAAAAACTCACCTTATTTATTGAATGACCCTCGTAGATGTCCTTATACCGAATAATTCACCTTATTTATTGAATGACCCTCGTAGAAGTCCTTAGACCGAAAAATCCACCTTATTTATTGAATGACCCTCGAAGAAGTCCTTATACCGAAAAATCCACCTTATTTATTGAATGACCCTCGAAGAAGTCCTTATACCGAAAAATCCACCTTATTTATTGAATGACCCTCGTAGAAGTCCTCATACCGAAAAATTCACCTTATTTATTGAATGACCCTCGTAGAAGTCCTTATACCGAAAAATTCACCTTATTTATTGAATGACCCTCGCAGAAGTCCTTAGACCGAAAAATTCACCTTATTTATTGAATGACCCTCGTAGAAGTCCTTATACCGAAAAATTCACCTTATTTATTGAATGACCCTCGTAGAAGTCCTTATACCAAAAAACTCACCTTATTTATTGAATGAACCTCGTAGAAGTCCTTAGACCGAAAAACTCACCTTATTTATTAAATGACCCTCGTAGAAGTCCTTGTACCGAAAAATTCACCTTATTTATTGAATGACCCTCGTAGAAGTCCTTAGACCAAAAAACTCACCTTATTTATTGAATGACCCTCGAAGAAGTCCTTATACTGAAAAATCCACCTTATTTATTGAATGACCCTCGAAGAAGTCCTTATACCGAAAAATACACCTTATTTATTGAATGACCCTCGAAGAAGTCCTTATAGTGAAAAATCCACCTTATTTATTGAATGACCCTCGTAGAAGTCCTTATACCGAAAAATTCACCTTATTTATTGAATGACCCTCGTAGAAGTCCTTATGCCGAAAAATTTACCTTATTTATTGAATGACTCTCGCAGAAGTCCTTATACCGAAAAATTCACCTTATTTAGTGAATGACCCTCGTAGAAGTCCTTATACCGAAAAATTCACCTTATTTATTGAATGACCCTCGTAGAAGTCTTTATACCAAAAAACTCACCTTATTTATTGAATGAACCTCGTAGAAGTCCTTAGATCGAAAAACTCACCTTATTTATTGAATGACACTCGTAGAAGTCCTTATACCGAAAAATTCACCTTATTTATTGAATGACCCTCGTAGAAGTCCTTATACCAAAAAATTCACCTTATTTATTGAATGACCCTCGCAGAAGTCCTTATACCGAAAAATTCACCTTATTTATTGAATGACCCTCGTAGAAGTCCTTATACCGAAAAATTCACCTTATTTATTGAATGACCCTCGTAGAAGTCCTTATACCAAAAAACTCACCTTATTTATTGAATGAACCTCGTAGAAGTCCTTAGACCGATAAACTCACCTTATTTATTAAATGACCCTCGTAGAAGTCCTTATACCGAAAAATTCACCTTATTTATTGAATGACCCTCTTAGAAGTCCTCATACCGAAAAATTCACCTTATTTATTAAATGACCCTCGTAGAAGTCCTTATACCGAAAAATTCACCTTATTTATTGAATGACCCTCGTAGAAGTCCTCATACCGAAAAATTCACCTTATTTATTAAATGACCCTCGTAGATGTCCTTATACCAAAAAACTCACCTTATTTATTGAATGACCCTCGTAGAAGTCCTTAGATCGAAAAACTCACCTTATTTATTGAATGACCCTCGTAGAAGTCCTTATACCGAAAAATTCACCTTATTTATTAAATGACCCTCGTAGAAGTCCTTATACCAAAAACTCACCTTCTTTATTGAATGACCCTCGTAGAAGTCCTTAGACCGAAAAACTCACCTTATTTATTGAATGACCCTCGTAGAAGTCCTTATACCGAAAAATTCACCTTATTTATTGAATGACCCTCGTAGAAGTCCTTAGACCGAAAAACTCACCTTATTTATTGAATGACCCTCGAAGAAGTCCTTATACCGAAAAATCCACCTTATTTATTGAATGACCCTCGAAGAAGTCCTTATACCGAAAAATCCACCTTATTTATTGAATGACCCTCGAAGAAGTCCTCAGACCGAAAAATCCACCTTATTTATTGAATGACCTCGTAGAAGTCCTTGACCGAAAAATTCACCTTATTTATTGAATGACCCTCGTAGAAGTCCTTATACTAAAAATTCACCTTATTTATTGAATGATCTCGTAGAAGTCCTTATACCGAAAAATTCACCTTATTTATTGAATGACCCTCGTAGAAGTCCTTATACCAAAAAACTCACCTTATTTATTGAATGACCCTCGTAGAAGTCCTTAGATCGAAAAAACTCACCTTATTTATTGAATGACCTCGAGAAGTCCTTATACCGAAAAATTCACCTTATTTATTGAATGACCCTCGTAGAAGTCCTTATACCGAAAAATTCACCTTATTTATTGAATGACCCTCGTAGAAGTCCTTAGACCGAAAACTCACCTTATTTATTGAATGACCTCGTAGAAGTCCTTATACCGAAAAATTCACCTTATTTATTGAATGACCCTCGTAGAAGTCCTTAGACCGAAAAAACTCACCTTATTTATTGAATGACCTTCGTAGAAGTCCTTATACTAAAAAACTCACCTTATTTATTGAATGAACCTCGTAGAAGTCCTTAGACCGAAAAAACTCACCTTATTTATTAAATGACCCTCGTAGAAGTCCTTATACCGAAAAATCTACCTTATTTATTGAATGACCCTCGTAGAAGACCTTAGACCAAAAAACTCACCTTATTTATTGAATGACCTCGAAGAAGTCCTTATACTGAAAAATCCACCTTATTTATTGAATTAATCTCTCGAAGAAGTCCTTATACCGAAAAATACACCTTATTTATTGAATGACCCTCGAAGAAGTCCTTATAGTGAAAAATCCACCTTATTTATTGAATGACCCTCGTAGAAGTCCTTATACCGAAAAATTCACCTTATTTATTGAATGACCGTAGAAGTCCTTATACCGAAAATGTTCTATTTATTGAATGACTCTCGCAGAAGTCCTTATACTGAAAAATTCACCTTATTTAGTGAATGGGATCTTCGTAGAAGTCCTTATACCGGAAAATTCACCTTATTTATTGGAATGACCCCCGTAGAAGTCCTTATACCAAAAAACTCAACTTATTTATTGAATGAACCTCGTAGAAGTCCTTGGGGACCGAAAAACTCACTTTATTTATTAAATGACCCTCGTAGAAGTCCTTATACCGAAAAATTCACCTTATTTATTGAACGACCCTCTTAGAAGTCCTCATACCGAAAAATTCACCTTATTTATTGTAAAATGACCCTCGTAGAAGTCCTTATACCGAAAAATTCACCTTATTTATTGAAAATGACCCTCGTAGAAGTCCTCATACCGAAAAATTCACCTTATTTATTAAATGACCCTCGTAGATGTCCTTATACCAAAAACTCACCTTATTTATTGAATGACCCCTCAGAAGTCCTTAGATCGAAAAACTCACTTTATTTATTGAATGACACTCGTAGAAGTCCTTATACCGAAAAATTCACCTTATTTATTGAATGACCCTGGTAGAAGTCCTTATACCAAAAATTCACCTTATTTATTGAATGACCCCCGCAGAAGTCCTATACCGAAAAATTCACCTTATTTATTGAATGACCCTCGTAGAAGTCCTCATACCGAAAAATTCACCTTATTTATTGGAATGACCCTCGTAGAAGTCCTTATACCAAAAAACTCACCTTATTTATTGAATGAACTCGTAGTCCTTAGACCGATAAACTCACCTTATTTATTAAATGACCCTCGTAGAAGTCCTTATACCGAAAAATTCACCTATTTATTGAATGACCCTCTTAGAAGTCCTCATACCGAAAAATTCACCTTATTTATTAAATGACCGTAGTAGTCCTTATACCGAAAAATTCACCTTATTTATTGAATGACCCTCGTAGAAGTCCTTATACCGAAAATCTACCTTATTTATTGAATGAATCCCTGTAGAAGTCCTTATACCGAAAAATTCACCTTATTTATTGAATGAACCCCGTAGAAGTCCTTATACCAAAAAACTCACTCATTTATTGAATTGTCCCCAGAAGTCCTTAGACCGAAAAACTCACCTTATTTATTAAATGACCTCGTAGAAGTCCTTATACTGAAAAATTCACCTTATTTATTGTTCGTGACCCTCAGAAGTCCTCATACCGAAAAATTCAATTTTCTTATTAAAATGACCTCGTAGATGTCCTTATACCAAAAAAATCACCCTATTTATTGAATGACCCTCGTAGAAGTCCTTAGATCGAAAACTCACCTTATTTATTGAATGACCCCTTTGTGAAGTCCTTATACCGAAAAAATTCTACCTTATTTATTGAATGACCCTCGTAGAAGTCCTGATACCAAAAAACTCACCTTATTTATTGAAATGAACCTCGTAGAAGTCCTTAGACCGAAAACTCACCTTTTATTTATTGAATATCTTCGTAGATGTCCTTATACCTTGAATAATTCACCTTATTTATTGAATGACCTCGTAGAAGTCCTTAGACCGAAAAATCCACCTTATTTATTGGAATGACCCTCAAAGAAGTCCTTATACCGAAAATCCACCTTATTTATTGAATGACCTCGAAGAAGTCCTTATACCGAAAAATCCACCTTATTTATTGAATGACCTCGTGAAGTCCTCATACCGAAAAATTCACCTATTTACGAATCGACCTCGTAGAAGTCCTTATACCGAAAAATTCACCTTATTTATTGAATGACCTCGCAGAAGTCCTTAGACCGAAAAATTCACCTTATTTATTGAATGACCCTCGTAGAAGTCCTTATACCGAAAAATTCACCTTATTTATTGAATGACCCTCGTAGAAGTCCTTATACCAAAAACTCACTCATTTATTGAATGAACTTCGTGGTAGTTCCAGGACCGAAAAACCTGAATTTATTTATTAAATGACCCTCGTAGAAGTCCTTATACCGAAAAATTCACCTTATTTATTGAATGACCCTCGTAGAAGTCCTTAGACCAAAAACTCTACCTTATTTATTGAATGACCTCGAAGAAGTCCTTATACTGAAAAATCCACCTACTATTGAATGACCCTCGAAGAAGTCCTTATACCGAAAAATACACCTTATTTATTGAATGACCCTCGAAGAAGTCCTTATAGTGAAAAATCCACCTTATTTATTGAATGACCCTCGTAGAAGTCCTTATACTGTAAGTAAAATTCACCTTATTTATTGAATGACCCTCGTAGAAGTCCTTATGCCGAAAAATTTACCTTATTTATTAATGACTTTCGCAGAAGTCCTTATACCGAAAAATTCACCTATTTAGTGAATGACCCTCGTAGAAGTCCTTATACCGAAAAATTCACCTTATTTATTGAATGACCTCGTAGAAGTCTTTATACCAAAAAACTCACCTTATTTATTGAATGAACCTCGTAGAAGTCCTTAGATCGAAAAACTCACCTTATTTATTGAATGACACTCGTAGAAGTCCTTATACTGAAAAATTCACCTTATTTATTGAATGACCTTCGTAGAAGTCCTTATACCAAAAAATTCACCTTATTTATTGAATGACCTCGCAGAAGTCCTTATACCGAAAAATTCACCTTTATTTATTGAACAATCTCTCGTAGAAGTCCTTATACCGAAAAATTCACCTTATTTATTGAATGACCCTCGTAGAAGTCCTTATACCAAAAAACTCACCTTATTTATTGAATGAACCTCGTAGAAGTCCTTAGACCGATAAACCCCACCTTATTTATTAAAAATGACCTCGTAGAAGTCCTTATACCGAAAAATTCACCTTATTTATTGAATGACCCTCTTAGAAGTCCTCATACCGAAAAATTCACCTTATTTATTAAATGACCCTCGTAGAAGTCCTTATACTGAAAAATTCACCTTATTTATTGAATGAACTCGCAGAAGTCCTCATACCAGGTAATTCACCTTATTTATTAAATGACCCTCGTAGATGTCCTTATACCAAAAAACTCACCTTATTTATTGAAATGACCCCCGTAGAAGTCCTTAGATCGAAAACTCACCTTATTTATTGAATGACCTCGTAGAAGTCCTCGAGACTGAAAAATTCACCTTATTTATTAAATGACCCTCGTAGAAGTCCTTATACCAAAAACTCACCTTCTTTATTGAATGACCCTCGTAGAAGTCCTTAGACCGAAACTCACCTTATTTATTGAATGACCTCGTAGAAGTCCTTAGACCGAAAAAACTCACCTTATTTATTGAATGACCTCGTAGAAGTCCTTTGACTGAAAAATTCACCTTATTTATTGAATGACCCTCGTAGAAGTCCTTATACCAAAAATTCACCTTATTTATTGAATGACCTCGTAGAAGTCCTTATACCGAAAAATTCACCTTATTTATTGAATGACCCTGTAGAAGTCCTTATACCAAAAAAACCTTACCTTATTTATTGAAATGACCTTCGTAGAAGTCCTTAGATCGAAAAACTTACCTTATTTATTGAATGACCTCGCAGAAGTCCTTATACCGAAAAATTCACCTTATTTATTGAATGACCTCGTAGTCTTTATACCGAAAAATTCACCTTATTTATTGAATGACCTTCGTAGAAGTCCTTAGACCGAAAAACTCACCTTATTTATTGAATGACCCTCGTAGAAGTCCTTATACCGAAAATTCACCTTATTTATTGAATGACCTCGTAGAAGTCCTTAGACCGAAAAACTCACCTTATTTATTGAATGACCTCGTAGAAGTCCTTATACTGAAAATTCACCTTATTTATTGAATGACCTCGTAGAAGTCCTTAGACCGAAAAACTCACCTTTATTTATTGAATGACCCTCGAAGAAGTCCTTATACCGAAAAATCCACCTTATTTATTGAATGACCGAAGAAGTCCTTATACCGAAAAATCCACCTTATTTATTGAATGACCCCAAGAAGTCCTTATACCGAAAAATCCACCTTATTTATTGAATGACCCTCGAAGAAGTCCTTATACCGAAAAATCCACCTTATTTATTGAATGACCTCGTAGAAGTCCTTAGACTGAAAATCACCTTATTTATTGAATGACCCTCGAAGAAGTCCTTATACCGAAAAATCCACCTTATTTATTGAATGACTTCGAAGAAGTCCTTATACCGAAAAATCCACCTTATTTATTGAATGACCCTCGTAGAAGTCCTTAGACCGAAAAACTCACCTTATTTATTGAATGACCTCGAAGAAGTCCTTAGTACCGAAAAATCCACCTTATTTATTGAAATGACCTCGAAGAAGTCCTTATACCGAAAAATCCACCTTATTTATTGAATGACCTCGAAGAAGTCCTTATACCGAAAACTCACCTTATTTATTGAATGACCCTCGAAGAAGTCCTGCTACCGAAAAATCCACCTTATTTATTGAATGACCCTCGAAGAAGTCCTTATACCGAAAAATCCACCTTATTTATTGAATGACCCTCGTAGAAGTCCTCCATACCGAAAAATCCACCTTATTTATTGAATGACCCTCGAAGAAGTCCTTATACTGAAAAATCCACCTTATTTATTGAATGACCCTCGAAGAAGTCCTTATACCGAAAAAATCCACCTTATTTATTGTAACGACCCCTGAAGAAGTCCTTTATACTAAAAAATCCACCTTATTTATTGAATGACCCTCGAAGAAGTCCTTATACCGAAAAATCCACCTTATTTATTGAATGACCTTCGAAGAAGTCCTTATACCGAAAAAACTCACCTTATTTATTGAAATGACCCTCGAAGAAATCCTTATACCGAAAAATCCACCTTATTTATTGAATGACCCTCAGGCCAGGAAGTCCTTATACCGAAAATCCACCTTATTTATTGAATGACCTCGTAGAAGTCCTTATACCGGAAAATCCACCTTATTTATTGAATGACCCTCGAAGAAGTCCTTATACCGAAAAATCCACCTTATTTATTGAATGACCCTCGAAGAAGTCCTTATACCGAAAAATCCACCTTATTTATTGAATGACCTCGAAGTCCTTATACCGAAAAATCCACCTTATTTATTGAATGACCCTCGAAGAAGTCCTTATACCGAAAAATCCACTCATTTATTGAATGACCCTCGAAGAAGTCCTTATACCGAAAAATCCACCTTATTTATTGAATGAATTTAAGAAGTCCTTATACCGAAAAATCCACCTTATTTATTGGAATGACCCTTGAAGAAGTCCTTATACCGAAAATCCACCTTATTTATTGAATGACCCTCGAAGAAGTCCTTATACCGAAAATCCACCTTATTTATTGAATGACCTCGAAGAAGTCCTTATACCGAAAAATCCAATTTATTTATTTAATGACCCCTCAAGAAGCATCTTATGCCGAAAAACTCACCTTATTTATTGAATGACCCTCGAAGAAGTCCTTATACCGAAAAATCCACCTTATTTATTGAATGAACTTCAGTAAAGTCCTATGTTCAGAAAAAAATCCACCTTATTTATTGAATGACCTCGTAGAAGTCCTTATACCCGGAAAATCCACCTTATTTATTGAATGACCCTCGAAGAAGTCCTTATACCGAAAAATCCAGCTTATTTATTGAATGACCCTCGAAGAATCCTTATACCGAAAAATCCACCTTATTTATTGAATGACCTCGAAGAAGTCCTTATACCGAAAAACTCACCTTATTTATTGAATGACCCTCGAAGAAGTCCTTATACCGAAAAATCCACCTTATTTATTGAATAAACCTGAAGAAGTCCTTGTAAAATCCACCTTATTTATTGAATGACCCTCAGAAGAAGTCCTTATACCGAAAATCACCTTATTTATTGAATGACCCTCGAAGAAGTCCTTATACCGAAAAATCCACCTTATTTATTGAATGACCCTCGAAGAAGCCTTATACCGAAAAACTCCCCTTATTTATTGAATGACCCTCGAAGAAGTCCTTATACCGAAAAATCCACCTTATTTATTGAATGACCCTCGAGAAGTCCTTATACCGAAAAATCCACCATTTTATTGAATGACCCTCGTGATCCTTATACCGAAAAATCCACCTTATTTATTGAATGACCCTCGAAGAAGTCCTTATACCGAAAAATCCACCTTATTTATTGAATGACCCTCGAAAGTCCTTAGCAAAAAACTCACCTTATTTATTGAATGACCCTCGAAGAAGTCCTTATACCGAAAAATCCACCTTATTTATTGAATGACCCTCGAAGAAGTCCTTATACCGAAAAATCCACCTTATTTATTGAATGACCCTCGTGAAGTGCCCATACCGAAAAATCCACCTTATTTATTGAATGACCCTCGAAGAAGTCCTTATACCGAAAAAAAAATCCACCTTATTTATTGAATGACCCTCGAAGAATCCTTATACCGAAAAACTCACCTTATTTATTGGAGAAATGACCCTCAGAGAATATGCCGAAAAATCCACCTTATTTATTGAATGACCCTCGAAGAAGTCCTTATACCGAAAAATCCACCTTATTTATTGAATGACCCTCGAAGAACTCCTTATACCGAAAAATCCACCTTATTTATTGAATGACCCTCGAAGTCCTTATACCGAAAAATCCACCTTATTTATTGAATGACCCTCGAAGAAGTCCTTATACCGAAAAAAATCCACCTTATTTATTGAATGACCCTCGAAGAAGTCCTTATACCGAAAAACTCACCTTATTTATTGAATGACCCTCGAAGAAGTCCTTATACCGAAAAATCCACCTTTATTTATTGAATGACCTCGAAGAAGTCCTTATACCGAAAAATCCACTTTTATTTATTGAATGACCTCGAAGAAGTCCTTATACCGAAAAACTCACCTTATTTATTGAATGACCCTCGAAGAAGTCCTTATACCGAAAAATCCACCTTATTTATTGAATGACCCTCAAAGTCCTTATACCGAAAAATCCACCTTATTTATTGAATGACCCTCGAAGAAGTCCTTATACCGAAAAATCCACCTTATTTATTGAATGACCCTCGAAAGTCTTATACGAAAAACTCACCTTATTTATTGTGAATGACCCTCGGGGAAGTCCTTATACCGAAAAATCCACCTTATTTGCCGAGACTGACCCTCGAAGAAGTCCATACCTGAAAAATCCACCTTATTTATTGAATGACCCTCGAAGAGAGAATTCATATACCGAAAAATCCACCTTATTTATTGAATGACCCTCGAAAAGTCCTTATACCGAAAAATCCACCTTATTTATTGAATGACCCTCAGAAAGTGTATACCGAAAAACTCACCTTATTGTTATTGAATGACCCTCGAAGAAGTCACATATACCGAAGAGAAAATCCACCTTATTTATTGAATGACCCTCGAAGAAGTCCCTTATACGAAAAATCCACCTTATTTATTGAATGACCCTCGAAGAAGTCCTTATACCGAAAAATCCACCCTTATTTATTGAATGACCCTCGAAGAAGTCCTTATATACCGAAAAATCCGCAACATTTATTGAATGACCCTCAGAAGAGTCCTTATACCGAAAAACTCACCTTATTTATTGAATGACCCTCGAGAAAGTCCTTATACCGAAAAATCCACCTTATTTATTGAATGACCCACTCGAAGAAGTCCTTATACCGAAAAATCCACCTTTATTTATTGAATGACCCTCGAAGAAGTCCTTATACCGAAAAAATCCACCTTATTTATTGACCCTCGAAGAAGTCCTTATACCGAAAAACTCACCTTATTTATTGAAGGAATGACCCTCGAAGAAGTCCTTATACCGAAAAATCCACCTTATTTATTGAATGACCCTCGAAGAAGTCCTTATGCAGAAAATCCACCTTATTTATTGGACAGCCCTCGAAGAAGTCCTTATACCGAAAAATCCACCTTGGCTATTGAATGACCCTCCGAAGAAGTCCTTATACCGAAAAATCCACCTTATTTATTGAATGACCCTCGAAGAAGTCCTTATACCGAAAAATCCACCTTATTTATTGAATGACCCTCGAAGAAGTCCTTATACCGAAAATCCACCTTATTTATTGAATGACCCTCGAAGAAAGAAGTCCTTATACCGAAAATCCACCTTATTTATTGAATGACCCTCGAAAGTCCTTATACCGAAAAATCCACCTTATTTATTGAATGACCCTCGAAGAAGTCCTTATACCGAAAAATCCACCTTATTTATTGAATGACCCTCGAAGAAGTCCTTATACCGAAAAATCCACCTTATTTATTGAATGACCCTCGAAGAAGTCCTTATACCGAAAAATCCACCTTATTTATTGAATGACCCTTGTATAACTGCTTTTTTTAGGTGATTTGATTTAGAATGTTTGTAGATATGATTAGTATTATGCATTACATATCGTGAGTAAGTACTTTGAACTAAATCCGAACTAACACTTCGATGTATGACAATTTGCATATATATATATATATATATATATTATACAGAAATTACAACATGGATATGTTATAATATCACTACAAAAGTAGCAATTTTCTTTCGACACGTCTTGTGTCATGTCAAGTGATGTAGTTTATTTCACATTGGAAATAACCCACATCACTTGACAAGACACAAGATGTGTCGAAATATAATGCCTACTTTTGTAGTTATATTATAAGAATAGTGTTTCTTTGTACAAGGAATAGTATTCCATCCATACGTACCCAATTCTTGGTTATATATATATATATATATATATAATGAAGATAAATTGGATGCCTTTATAAATCTATTGGTAATAGCTTCTTTTGAGCAGTTCTTACAGACCGCTTTTCAGACCAAAATCTTCACAGGCTTTTTCTGTAGAATTTGGTCTGAAGAGCGGTCTGTAAGAACTCTGAAAAATAAGCTGTTACCAATGGATTTATAAAGGCATCCGATTTATTATCATTATAATATTCTGTTAAATTCTAACACTGAGTTTTCATCGAAATAAAATCCCCTGTGGAATTGACCTTACAAAATGCCAAGGAGAGTACTTTATATATATATATTTGCATGGTCGTCTATAACATTGTTTTTTTTTATCCTCCACGGATGCGTTAATAACGGCAAACGTGTTCAGGAAATTTTATTTCCGATACAAACTGCAAAGAGGAACAATCGTTTTGTTTACTCCATTATTAGAATGTACAAAGAGGGACAATCAACGAGTTTATCTTCATACCCTGCGTGGTGGCAAACGCTGCTGGTGGCGCCTGTGGTGGTGGTTCTGCCATAGCCACAGAAACTGTGGTATCATCCCAGGTCGGCGGCTGATGAAGACAGGGTATTGCACGCGCTAACACACGTTGTATGTTTTATATATATATATATATATATATATATATATATAAGAAAAATTAAAGCAGACACGTTATTTCATGGTAAATCAGGTGTTCAGGCTCTCTCTCTCTCTCTCTCTCTCTCTCTCTTACATAACCCCCTTCCTTTACGTTTTAAATCTACGGGTCAGCAGTCTAAGTGACTTGCTGAATGTATCTTTAGATTTAAGTTGACATCCGCTCTTACGCGTGCTCTTTGCTTATATGTTGCGAAGATACATATGCTTATGTATGAAAATGTGTGTGTTCGGCGAACTGATGTAATGATGTATTTTAACTTAAATTTTAAATTTTTATTTGTAGGTCTTTGTGAATTGCATTCGTGTAAATTATTTTGTACAATAAAGACTGAAGCTGAAAATGGTTCGTCTGAAATAGGTCTGACCTTCCGATTTATCATGAAATAACGTGTCAGCCTTATTTTTCTTATATTTGCTCTATATGTATTTATATACATATGTATTTAGAGCTCTCTTAGAGAGTTATGCTACCACTGTATGTAAAGGATACTCCTTTGGATCCTTCTATATCTACACCGAATGCTGATATATATATATATATATATATATATATATATATATATATATGTGTGTGTGTGTCTGTGTGTGTTTGTGTGTGTGAAATATGTATGTATATAAATATAAATATATATTATATTATATTAGTCATCCACATACAAGCCTGTTTCGCTGTATCACAGCTCATCAGTGTGGCTAGACGCATCCACTTGCTTCTGGCCGGGGTCGAGACTCGACCGATTTCGTGTTAGTCGGAGTCGCTACTCCCTAAGCCATCGACGCATGGAATCAGAGAAGGGAAATTTTAACGTGTTGTATATAAGCAGTGTATACACACGCCAGTCACCGAAAGAACTCAATTCATTTCTGAAGAGTCACGCATGTAGCAGAAATGGAAACTGTTTTTAAAATTTTCTTCTCCAGAGAGCTCAAATGTAATGTAATTTGTTATATATATTACATCCTCGCGCTCTGCAAAACTGACCTCAACTCAGCTATTCCTTCCTCTGACCTCTTCATCCCTGTTTATCTTCCCCTTTTAAGGAAGGATTCCACTGTCCACATGCATGGGCTGGGTGTTTATGTCAGCGAACACCTCCCCATAACTAGGGTGACTTCACTCGAATCTACTGACCACCAATACATATGTCTCCGCTTGTCTCTCCTCAGTTCGGTTAGCTACCTATTCTTCCTTTACCGTTCTCCCTCCTCTCCTGACTGCTCCATACTAGATAGCATTGCCGACGACATAGATAAGGCTATTTCCTATCACCCATTTGCCCACATATTTGTATTCGGAGACCTCAATGCCCATCACTCTGAGTGGCTTGTAAACGCCGTTACTGATTCGGCGGGCATTCACGCCATGAACTTTGCTATTTCCCAAACCCTTACGCAAGTGGTGGACTTCCCCACTCGCTTCCCAAGCACACCCTCGGGTCATTCCTCACTGCTAGATATATGTTTCACCTCTGCGCCCGACGCCTGTCAAGTCTCGCAGCTTTGCCCTCTCGGCAACCCCGACAACGCTGTAGTCTCCCTCAGTATTTCTTTCCAATCTCACTCCCCCCAGGATACCCCTACTTAAAGAACCTCCTACCTCTACCAAAAAGCTGACTGGGATGCCTTTCGCGATTTCCTCTGCGACGTCCCTTGGGGAAAAGTGTTTGACCTATCAGTTGATGACTGTGCCTCTGAGGTCTCGTCATGGGTGAAAGCTGGCATTGATGCCTTCATACCCACCAGGAAGTATTGCTTAAAACCTCATTCCTCTCCGTGGTTCTCTCCGGCCTGCTCAGCCGCCATTGCCCACAGGAACCATTACTTCCGTCTATTCCGGAGACAGCCAACTGATCACAATAGGCGCCTGTTCACATCTGCTCGGAGTGAGTGCAAGAGAACCCTAAATGACGCCAAACAGTTGTTTGCTGAGAGAATGCGACAGCACATAGCTGACCGCAAATTCGGCTCCAAGGACTATTGGAGGATTTGTAAACGAGTGCTCAACAATAGGAAATCCTCAATACCTCCTTTAATCCATGGATTTGATGTTCTCACGTCATCTGCGGACAAAGCTGAGTGCTTTGCCCGCAGATTCTCGTCCAACTCCACATTCGACTCGTCCGGAGTGCACCCACCCGACTTCCCTATTAGAACTGAGGCCAAACTACACGACGTATATATTACCCCGACAGTAGTATCCAGAGTAATTTCAAAACTCGACCCCCATAAGGCGTGTGGAGACGATGGAATCCCGGTGATAGTCCTTAAGAGGTGTGCCCCTGAACTTTCCCCTGTCCTCTCTAAACTGTTTAACTACTGCCTTTCTGCTTCCTGCTTTCCTGCATGCTGGAAATTCTCCTCAGTCGTTCCTGTCTTTAAGAACTGTGGTGAACCCTCGGACCCATCCAACTATCGGCCTATCAGTCTTCTACCAATATTCGGGAAAGTATTCGAGGCTATAATCAATGCTGAAATAGTTCATCATCTCACCGCCCACAAACTGTTCTCCGACAGGCAATATGGATTCCGATTTGACAGGTCCACAGCCGACCTGCTAACAACTGTAACGGAGTACATGCTACAGGCCCTTGATGAGTCTGACGAGGCTCGCGCGGTTGCTCTGGACATCTCCAAGGCTTTCGACAGGGTTTGGCACCCTGGCCTCCTATGCAAACTACGCGGTTATGGTATTACCGGTCGCCTGCTTGACCTAATCCAATCTTTCTTAAATAACCGCAAAATGAAGGTCGTTCTGAATGGGCGTGTCTCTTCGTCCTACAGCACGAATGCTGGTGTCCCACAAGGCTCTATCCTGGGCCCAACGCTCTTCCTTATTTTCATCAACGACCTCCCAGATGAGATCAAGTCCCAAGTAGGCATCTACGCAGATGACACCACAATATACTCCCGCTCCAGTAAGAAACCTGTCGTGGCGGACAGACATAATCTCGCTGCTGACCTTGAGCGGGATCTACACTCTGTGGTGAACTGGGGCAAGAAGTGGCTTGTCAACTTCAATTCCTCTAAGACCAAGCTGTTGTCTGTCAACCATTACAGGCAACCTCTTCTGCCTCCCATAAACATGGACCAGATGATTCTCCCGGAGAGTAATACACTACGCCTCCTTGGACTTACCCTGTCCTCAGACCTCAAATGGAAGCACTATATTGAATCCATAGCAAAATCTACTGCTAAGAAGATTGGGTCACTATGTCGATCCAGGATGTTTTTTCCACCTGAATCCATCCTGCATATATACAAGTCAACCATCCGTCCGTGCATGGAGTACTGCTGCCATTTCTGGTCAGGTGCCCCTGCTGTTCTCCTCAGTGTTCTTGACAAGCTCCAAAGGAGAGTCTGTAATGTGATAGGTACTGATCTGGCGACTCGACTGCAGCGACTTTCCCATCGTCGAAATGTGGCCTCCCTCTGTCTCTTCTATAAATACTTTCATGGCTTCTGCTCGGATGAGCTTAAGTCACTGATGCCTCCTCAACAGGTGTTTACCCGTGCAACCAGACTGGCAACTGGGTCCCACCCATTCACAGTCAGGTTAGCCAAACTCAGACGACAATTCTACTCCTGCAGCTTCCTCTCTCGCACTTCCCGCCTGTGGAACTCACTCCCGTATTCTTGCATTCCTGACGGCTACGACCTCCAGAAATTTAAAAGCAAAATTAATACTCACCTACTAACCAATGAACTCTAGCTCTCTCCCCTCCCCTGTATAATCTTCACTTTCTCTCCGCCCATGTATCTGTAATTGCACCTGCATTCTCAGCTTTCTATTGTTCCTTTCTAACTAGCTTGTACTCCTCACTCTTTTCTAATTAAACTTTCTACATTTATGTAACCCCCTGCACATCAGTGGCGTTTCTGCCTTGCTCGGGGTGAAATGATAAAAAAAAATATTATTTATATATTATATATGCGCGGTACTTTTTAGAAAGTGGTCAATGTCAGTGATAGAGCTAACATATTCAGTTAGATAGCTGTGAGTTTGTGACCCTTGGTTTTTCTGACGATCACAAAAGCGTGAAACCCAGGGTCACAAACTCACACAAATCTAACTGAATATATATATATATATATATATATATATATATATATATATACATATTAATCATTTCAACCCGGGCAAGGCGTAAATGCCACTGATGTGCGTGGGGCTACATAACTGAAAGAAAATTAATTAGAGGAGGGAGAAGAGGATTACAAACCAATTAGGAAGAAGCAATAGAAAGATGAAAATGCAGGTGTAATGACAGTAGCAAGGGGGGAGAGAAAGGGAAGGATATTCGGGGTGGGGGAAGGGCTAGAGTCAAGTGGTTAGTAGATGAGTATTGACATTGCATTTAAATTTCTGGAGGTTGTAGCCGTCAGGAAAGCAAGAATATGGGAGCGAGTTCCACAGGCGTGAAGTGCGAGAGAAGAAGCTGCAGGAGTAGAATAGTCGTTTGTATTTGGCTACCTAACTGTGAATGGGTGGGACCCAGTTGTCATTCTGGTTGCACGAGTAAACACCTGTTGAGGAGGCACCAGTGACTTAAGTTCGTCTGAGCAGAATCCATGAAAGTACTTATAGACCAGACAAAGGGAGGCCACATTTCGTCGGTGGGGAAGTGGCTGTAGTCGAGCCGCCAAGTCAGCACCTATCACACTACTAACTCTCCTTTGGAGCCTGTCGCGAACACTGAGGTGAGCGGCAGGGGCGCCTGACCATAAATGGCAGCAGTACTTCATGCAGGGTCGAATGGTAGACTTGTATATATGCAGGATGGATTCAGGCGGAAAGAACATCCTGGATCGACACAGTGACTCAACCTTCTTAGCAGTTGATTTAGCTATGGATTCGATGTAGCGGTTTCATTTGAGATCAGAAGAGAGGGTTAGGTCGAGGAGGCCCAGTGTATTGCACTCAGGGAGAATCGCTTGATCCATGCTTATGGGAGGCAGGAGAGATTGCCTGTAATGGTTGACAGACAACAGCTTGATCTTGAACGCATTGAAGTTGACAAGCCACTTCTTGCCCCAGTTCACCACAGAGTGTAGATCCCGTTCAAGGTCAGCAGCGAGAACATGTCTGTCCGCCATGCCAGGTTTCTTACTGGTGGGGGAGTATATTGTGGTGTCTCTTACTGGTGCGGGAGTATATTATATATATATATATGTATATATATATCGTTAAAAATCGACAAGGACGGTTTTCATTTTTTATTTATTTTTTCCAATATTCTTCAGTCAGTTAAGTGCCATACGTGATACACGCTTGGGCGATCATGTCTCGAAAGAGACATGACTGACTGGGCAGAAGATTATCCCGCAGTAGGTTGCCATTGCTTTCTGCGGTAGGTTGGTTACCGACCAAGGCTATAGAACCCAATCTGTCCTGTTATTTAACCCTGGAAGGAAGAGACGGATTAATACCTTTCCCAAGGGTATTTGCGCGTAAGTGAATGCAATGAATTTAACTGGAATTCGAACTCGGCTCCCCGATTTCTCCGTTCCGAGCCGATATCCACTGCACCACAAAACACATCCAATATTCTTACGTTTCCTAAGAAATTAAAAAAAAAAATGTGATATTATCCTTGTCTGTCGTTTTTAACGAAAGATGTTTAAAAGAATTCTGTCCAAATATATATATATATATATATATATATATATATGTATGTATGTATATGTGTGTGTGTGTGTGTGTGTGAGAGAGAGAGAGAGAGAGAGAGAACATTTTGAAAAGGTAATTTCATTAAGCGAGACACCATTATTTCCCCCCCCTCTTTATACAATCGGTGAACTTATCACTTTCTTAATAATATATCAACGTAAGCCCCCCCCCCCCCGCCATTATTCACCAACACACACCATCGGTTGTCAGTCTCTTACCCAGCGTAAATACCGTTCGTCTCCATCCCTCCCGTCTAAAGCCGAGAGCAGACATCAACATTCAGACGCCAGCTTTCTCCAAATCCGTCTGTTCATGAATACAGAATCCACCATACGGTCCGTCATCCAAAACGTCAGGATGATATGTTTTGGTGGTGCAACGTAATAATTTCATTGATTAAACGCTGGCGGTCTTTAGCGGCTTTATTTCTTTCTAATAACGACAATCCTCGCCAAAGAAGGGATTTAATTCAGGCAGCAACCGGCTTGTATTTAGACTTCGATATTTCTCTTAAGCAATCGTGATTAACTGGGTTATTAACTATTGTAAGCACGATTATTCGAGACATAATTACTTTTATTTAAAGATAAAAACGATGGGCCTTTATCCATAATATATGATCAATTATTTGATGCGTAAATAAGTTTCATGGATGTGTTGAAAGCGTAGTGGTCATCAGTATAAGAACTGGAATCGGCGAGGGATGTTCAAGTTTTGTTCTAATTCATTATTTTCAGTCGGTCAATTAAATGCTATCCCGTGATACACGCCAATATAATCATGTCTCTTTCGAGTCATGACTGACTTGATGGAAAATATTCCCACCGTAGGTTGCCATTTCCTTTTGTCGTAGACTGGTAGCCAAACAAAATTATAGAACCCAATCTGTTCAGCTATACAACACATACATGAATGGAGATGGATTTGTACTTTCCTCAAGGGTATTTTTCGCGAAAGTGATTGCAACAACGGATGTGTATTGTGGTGCAGTGGATACCGACTCGGAAGGACAAATCGTGGAGCCGAGTTCGAACTGCAGTTGAATTCGTGGCATTCACTTACGTACAAATACCCTTGGGAAAGGTATGGATCCATCTCTTCTCTCCAGTAATGGGTTAAATAACAGGACAGATTGGGTTCTGTAGCCTTGATCTGGCAACCAGTCTATTGCAGAAAGCAATGACAACCTACTGCGGGATAATCTTCTGCACAGTCAGTCATGTCTCGAAAGAGACATGATCACCCAAAGCGTGTATCACGGATGGCACTTAACTAACTGACTGAATATAATAGTTGAAACATGACTAACGATTCTATTGATCATAAAGTTAAGGATCAGTTTTATATTGTTATGAAGTAATAAACTGATCCCCCACTAATTACTACTTAATAATATATAATATTAATATAATACATCTCTTACCCCCTCAAACTATAAATCAAATAACAAGACACATTGGGTTCTATATCAGTCTATCGCAGAAAGCAATGGCAACCTACTGCGGGATAATCTTCTGCCCAGTCAGTCATGTCTCTTTTGAGACATGATAGCCCAAAGTGTGTATCACGTATGGCACTTAACTAACTGACTGAATATAATAGTTGGAGACATAAATAAGGCTCCTACGGGGCATAAAGTAGGGATCAATTTTATATTGTTAAGAAGTAATAAACTTATCCCCCACTAATTTCTAGTTAATAATATAATACATCTCTTCCCCCCCCCTCGAACTATAAGTCAAGTAACAGGACAGACTGGGTTCTATAGCCTTGGCTGGCAACCAGTCTATCGCAGAAAGCAATGGCAAACTACTGCGGGATAATCTTTGCCCAGTCCGTCATGTCTCTTTTGAGACATGATCGCCCAAATCGTGTATCATGTATAGTACTTAATTAAATGATTGCAACGAATTAAAGCGGATATACATCAGGTATATTTATTTTAAATTATTTTTTTTTTAAACTTGCTCCTTAAATTCGTTTACACGTCTATATATATATATATATATATATATATATATATATATACGTGTATGCATTATCGAATAAAAGATGGATTCATGCCTTTGCCAAGCCTGTTTACGCGTAATTGAATACAACGAATTCAACTGGAATTTGAACTCATCTTTACGACTTTCAATTACGAGTCGATATCAATTACAAGAACATCAGGAGGTTCCCATTTATTTCTGCGGTAGACTGGTTGCCAAACAGGACTATAAAACTCAATCTCTCCATAGCTGGAGGGAAAAATGATGGATGCATAACTTTACCAAATTTATTTGCGTGTAAGTGAATGCAACGAATTCAACTGGAATTCGAACCCGGCTTGCTCACTTTGGACTAAATATCTCCAGAAATTCAGAATTCCTAACTATTTCCCCTTCTCAGCCATTAACTAAGAATCAGTCAATGAAAAAGTATATTTGAATTTAAAACTTTAAAAAAGGCAAAAATAAAACACTGTGGTGATACCGAGCAATGGAGGGACCGGATGTTTGCCCTCAGAGTTTCAGATAGCAAATGACCAAAACTAGTATTTGCGCATCTGGGCTCCACGCAGAAGTTCCGGGGGAAAACCAAAAATAAATAAATATCAAATTCCTTTTACGGACCCTTTTCGCGAGCCGACGTGAATTTTGTTTATCGTCCAATGGGAAGCCCAAAATTAAATCCGGGTATGAATTCCCAAATTACTTGTTTGGAGCCCCGAAAGGGAAATAAAAGTACGACACAAAAAAACAATCGACAGTAGAGAAAATACGGGCATAATTAACACGTCCCTTGACAACGTCAAGCGATCGTATAATGGTTGCCACTCCTTTAATTCTCATCTTCTTCTTTACTGTTCACTGAACCCCTTAATGACACTCTTAACAAACTCTTTTCGGCAATTACTTCTATGAACATTTTTAACGACCTTTGTACTAACCAAAAGGCATTAATTTTATTTATTAAAAACCTTAAAATGATATATATATATATATATATATATATATATATTGAAATAATTTGTTTGACCATTAGTTTTTATCAATACTCATATTTAAGTAGATATTCTGTTTTTAATTTAACAGTATTATATATTTATATCTACTGGCCTGATTATTTACGATAAATTTTTATTACAAAAATGTGTGTACATTCGGCAGGATTCGAATCTGCGACCCCAATCCACATAAGGGAAGCTACTATTTGATCTGGCAACGTCTTATATATATATATATATATATATATATTATAAATTATATTTTAGAACATGTACAAAATTTTATATACACCCACTACAAATCGTACATTTGTTTCGACATTGAAACTACAATGTCTCTTCAGGTGGTGTGGACAGAAATGGAAAGCCTCTTTTCTTATATTTGGTGAGTTGTGTGTGGGATGTTGATGGGGATTACCGCTCGATTATATATCGAGCACTGTTTTAAATTAATATTTTGGACGTTGTATAAGTTTTTTTCTTCGTTCTTTATTCGCCCGTATATATATATATATATATATATATATATATATATATATACTAAATTCTCTACAAAAGACCAATGTAGTGTACCGATTTACATACCCATTCAGAGATTGCATCTCTGATACTAATAAAAAACCCAGTACTTATATTGGTTTTACTACAACCACGCTCTCCCGTAGACTTACATGTCATCTTTCTGATCAGAGTACAATTAAGCAACAATTCACTGAAAAACATAAACATGTAGGTAATATCAGACAATACGGTGATCCTTACTCATACACACAGTAAGAAGAACCTGCAGATATTGGATGCCATGTACATCAAATCTAAACAACCAACACTCAATAAAATCAACTTTAAATCCGGACATAACATATTACATTGCATTTAACTAGATGGTTTTGTTGTCATTTCGCGCTATCCCGCGGTGTGACGTCATAAAACCGCATCGGAAACTTAAGAACTGCGTTTATTATTTTTGGTAACTATTGCCGTTGCCAAGTTTTATGTCAACACAAAATAAAATCGTCGGTGATGGTGGATGTTATAATATTTCCGTCTAAATAACCTCTCTGAAGATGGCTGATGTGAGCTGAAAGCTTAGAAGCAAATCAATAAATAATTATCCAAATGTTGGAGAATTTTTGTCTTTATTTTCAACTGAAATTAAAGCCAAAATACAACGTTTAGAACGGTTCATGATTAAACATAATAGACATTCATTGTCTCTTATATTTAATAGCATATGTTTAGAAAATTATTTGCTGCCTCGATACACTATATATATATATATATTGTTTCTATACACAGTTTGATTTTCTTGTTTTATACCCCTCTTATCTACTAACAAGGCCAAATTCATTTAATCTGTTTTAACACACTAATACACTTCACCATAACGGATCACCCACTATAACACTACACGGTATTTCCCAAGATCTTATTGCAATTCGCATCTAACAAACGAAGCGATTCTGTCTGGAGACTTGATCCTTATTTACTTAAATGACATGACAATATAATTAACTTCATTAAAATTGATACGCATTTTTTTATTCTATGATTAAATTATTTGAAAAAAAGTAATTTCTCAGTGATTTGATAAAAAGTCGAATCCTGGTTCGGGCATCTATTCTTTAAAAATTTCATCGAAACAGCAAATGAGTTTCTAATCCGCCAGAATATATATATATATATATATATATATATATATATATATATATATATATATATATATCCGAGTGAATAAAGAATGAAGAAAAATTTACACCGTCCAAAACATTAATTTAAAACAGTGCTCAATATATAATATATAGAGCTGTGAATATTTATTATAAATTATATTTTAGAACATGTACAATTTTTTTTTCCGCTACAAATTGTACATTTTGTTTACACATTGAAATTACAATTTCTCATTAGGTGATGTGAAAAGGAATGGAAAACCTCGTTTCTAACATTTGGCGAGTCAAATATAAGAAAAGAGGCTTTCCATTCCTTTCCACACTACCGGAGGAGACATTGTAATTTCAATGTCGAAAGAAAATGTACAATTTGTAGTGAATAAAAAAATTTGTACATGTTCTAAAATATAATTTTTAATATCTATATCTATATCTATATCTATCTATCTATCTATCTATATATATATATATATATATATATATATATATATATATATTGCCATGGCCGTATCTGACTACCGGGCACACCAGGCACACCGGGCACACCAGGGACACCGGGCACACCAGGCACATCGGGCACACCAGGCACACCGGGCACACCGGGCACGGGTCCGGGCCGACCCGTGCAGTCATAGTGAAATTTCGGGCAAGGAAAAATATCTCCGTCAGAAATCAAACTAAACAATTCACGAAGAAAGAAAGAAAGAAAGAAAGAAAGAAAGAAAGAAAGAAAGAAAAACGAAGAAAACATCCGAATGAACGCAGTAAAAATCTGTTTATTTATTAATTTTGGGAGAAAAGACTGGTTATATTCAGAAAGTCCGAACCCGATTTCCTGCTTTCGTTCACGTTCTGTGCCGAATTTCCATTGGAATAGCCGAAAAAAATCCGCAAAAGTCATACTTTCTGGAAATGGATGACACTGATGACGTCATCACATTGTCAACTAATAAATCCGGGCAATTTTCTCTGCGCCCGGTGTTTCTTTAGCATCAGCCACGGCCCTGTATATGTTACGGCCTTGTATATGCTACGGCCCTGTATATGCTACGGCCTTGTATATGCTACGGCCTTGTATATGCTACGGCATGGTATATGCTACGGCCTTGTATATGCTAGGCATTGTATATGCTACGGCATGGTATATGCTACGGCCCTGTATATGCTACGGCCTTGTATATGCTACGGCATGGTATATGCTACGGCCCTGTATATGCTACGGCCTTGTATAAGCTACGGCCTTGTATATGCTACGGCCTTGTATATGCTACGGCCTTGTATATGCTACCGCCCTTTATATGCTACGTCCTTGTATATGCTACGGCCCTGTATATGCTACGTCCCTGTATATGCTACGGCCTTGTATATGCTACGGCCTTGTATATGCTACGGCCCTGTATATGCTACGGCCCTGTATAAGCTACGGCCTTGTATATGCTTCGGCCCTGTATATGCTACGGCCTTGTATATGTTACGGCCTTGTATATGCTACGGCCTTGCATATGCTACGGCCTTGTATATGCTACGGCCCTGTATATGCTACGGCCTTGTATATGCTACGGCCCTGTATATGCTACGGCCTTGTATATGCTACGGCCTTGTATATGCTACGGCCCTGTATATGCTACGGCATTGTATATGCTACGGCCCTGTATATGCTACGGCCTTGTATATGCTACGGCCCTTTATATGCTACATCCTTGTATATGCTACGGCCCTGTATATGCTACGTCCCTGTATATGCTACGGCCTTTGCATATGCTACGGCCCTGTATATGCTACGGCCCTGTATATGTTACGGCCTTGTATATGCTACGGCCCTGTATATGCTACGGCCCTGTATAAGCTACGGCCTTGTATATGCTACGGCCCTGTATATGCTACGGCCTTGTATATGTTACGGCCTTGTATAAGCTACGGCCCTGTATATGCTACGGCCTTGTATATGCTACGGCCCTGTATATGCTACGGCCTTGTATATGCTACGGCCTTGTATATGCTACGGCCTTGTATATGCTACGGCTCTTTATATGCTACGGCCTTGTATATGCTACGGCCTTGTATATGCTACGGCCCTGTATATGCTACGGCCTTGTATATGCTACGGCCCTTTATATGCTACGTCCTTGTATATGCTACGGCCTTGTATATGCTACGGCCTTGTATATGCTACGGCCCTGTATATGCTACGGCCCTTTATATGCTACGGCCTTGTATAAGCTACGGCCTTGTATATGCTACGGCCTTGTATATGCTACGGCCTTGTATATGCTACGGCCTTGTATATGCTACGGCCCTGTATATGCTACGGCCTTGTATATGCTACGGCCCTTTATATGCTACGTCCTTGTATATGCTACGGCCTTGTATATGCTACGGCCTTGTATATGCTACGGCCCTGGTATATGCTACGGCCCTTTATATGCTACGGCCTTGTATAAGCTACGGCCTTGTATATGCTACGGCCCTTGTATATGCTACGGCCTTGTATATGCTACGGCCTTGTATATGCTACGGCCTTGTATATGCTACGGCCCTTTATATGCTACGGCCTTGTATATGCTACGGCCTTGTATATGCTACGGCCCTGTATATGCTACGGCCTTGTATATGCTACGGCCCTTTATATGCTACGTCCTTGTATATGCTACGGCCTTGTATATGCTACGGCCTTGTATATGCTACGGCCCTGCATATGCTACGGCCCTTTATATGCTACGGCCTTGTATAAGCTACGGCCTTGTATATGCTACGGCCCTGTATATGCTACGGCCTTGTATATGCTACGGCCTTGTATATGCTACGGCCCTGTATATGCTACGGCCTTGTATATGCTACGGCCTTGTATAAGCTACGGGGCTCCCATATGCTACGGCCTTGTATATGCTACGGCCCTGTGCATGCTACGGCCTTGTATATGTTACGGCCTTGTATATGCTACGGCCTTGTATATGCTACGGCCTTGTATATGCTACGGCCCTGTATATGCTACGGCCTTGTATATGCTACGGCCCTTTATATGCTACGTCCTTGTATATGCTATGGCCCTGTATATGCTACGGCCTTGTATATGCTACGGCCCTGTATATGCTACGGCCCTGTATAAGCTACGGCCTTGTATATGCTACGGCCCTGTATATGCTACGGCCTTGTATATGTTACGGCCTTGTATATGCTACGGCCTTGTATATGCTACGGCCTTGTATATGCTACGGCCCTGTATATGCTACGGCCTTGTATATGCTACGGCCCTGTATATGCTACGGCCTTGTATATGCCACGCCCCTGTATATGCTACGGCCCTGTATATGCTACGGCCTTGTATATGCTACGGCCCTGTATATGCTACGGCCTTGTATATGCTACGGCCTTGTATATGCTAGGCCTTGTATATGCTACGGCCCTGTATATGCTACGTCCTCTGTATATGCTACGGCCTTGTATATGCTACGCCCTCTGCATATGCTACGGCCCTGTATATGCTACGGCCCTGTATTTGCTACGGCCCTGTATATATGCTACGGCCCTGTATATGCTACGGCCTTGTATATGCTACGGCCCTGTATATGCTACGGCCTTGTATATGCTACGGCCTTGGTATATGCTCCGGCCTTGTATATGCTACGCCCTGGTATATGCTACGGCCCTGTATATGCTACGGCCCTGTATTTGCTACGGCCTTGTATATGCTACGGCCTTGTATATGCTAGGGCCTTGTATAGGCTACGGCCTTGTATATGCAAGGGCTTGTATATGCTACGGCCCTGTATATGCTACGGCCTTGTATATGCTACGGCCTTGTATATGCTACGGCCCTGTATATGCTACGGCCTTGTATATGCTACGGCCCTGTATATGCTACGGCCTTGTATATGCTACGGCCCTGTATATGCTACGGCCTTGTATATGCTACGCCCCTGTATATGCTACGGCCTTGTATATGCGACGGCCCTGTATATGCTACGGCCCTGTATATGCTACGGCCTTGTATATGCTACGGCCTTGTATATGCTACGGACCTGTATATGCTACGGCCTTGTATATGCTACGGCCCTTTATATGCTACGGCCTTGTATATGCTACAGCCCTGTAGATGCTACGGCCCTGTATATGCTACGGCCTTGTATATGCTACGGCCCTATATAGCTACAGCCTTGTATATGCTACGGCCTTGTATATGCTACGGCCTTGTATATGCTACGGCCTTGTATATGCTACGGCCCTGTATATGCTACGGCCTTGTATATGCTACGGCCCTGTATATGCTACGGCCTTGTATATGCTACGGCCCTGTATATGTTACGGCCTTGTATATGCTACGGCCTTGTATATGCTACGGCCCTGTATATGCTACGGCCTTGTATATGCTACGGCCCTGTATATGCTACGGCCCTGTATATGTTACGGCCTTGTATATGCTACGGCCTTGTATATGCTACGGCCCTGTATATGCTACGGCCTTGTATATGCTACGGCCCTGTATATGCTACGGCCCTGTATATAGCTATCTTTTAACTACTTAATTTCCATCCATCTGTTATCTTTCTTAGACATCCCTTGTACCTTGTATTTTTTCTCTCTCACTGTAAACCCTGCCCACCTGCGGCATTTCTGCCTTGCTTGGAGTGGAATGATTAAAGACAAAATATATTTATAAAGAAAAACTATATATTTTTACTTACGGAATAGAATTAACGTGGTTAAAGGGACAAGAAAAGAAACAAAATAAATTGCTACGTTTATATATCGTATTTATTTCTCATAATTTCTTTTGTTTATTTCATTTGTCAATAATTTGTTTGGTTCCATCTTATTAGCTACAAATTGATCGTTAAAGACTATGATTTTTCGAATAAACTGTTCGAGAAGAGGCACAAAAAACTGTAATGAGGAGAGGTATGTATATATTTTTCCATCTACCAGAATCCTTCAGTTTCGTAATGGGGATCTAAACCACTGGAAGTACAACAAAGTAAAATACATATAGTTCCCCGATTACTCAACTTGTATAGAAAGCATATAAAAATTTTTGAAGCCAATTATTTGGAACAAGAAATGATATATGTATATGTTAACATCATTATTTTTAAGAGGGAAATTCTTAAGTCAAGTGAATAAATTAATTAGTTTACTTGAAAATCGATACAAAAGATGATTGATTTTTGTGAGCTTCACATGTTGTCCTTATTTTTTACCTCATTAAGTACAAATTACTAGTGAGTAGTTAGTCAAAAAGATGTATTGAAAGTAATAAACATCAAATTCAGAAAAAAAAACATAAAGAAAAGGGGAAAATAAAATAAATAAGCGAATCTGCTTTGATTAATTCAAATTTGTTTTATGATTCCAAAAAGTATGCTGCAGATAAGAAAAAAAAAACAAAAAAAAAAAAACCTTTGTTGGAACAAACGGAGAACCCATTACAAAATACGGTGTGATCAAACTGCTCGCAAGATGATTAAATTTTTTTGTCACTGACGTACGAACATAAACGTAGGATTTTTTTTCGATAAAACTATTCAACAATTTTCAATACAAATTACCAAATTATCATTTTAGCTAGATTTAAAACATAAAGACACTTGAACGTTAAAGTATAATTTATACTCATAAAACATCTAAAAGATATTCTACAACCTAATACTTTATTCATTTCTACAAAAATAAGGAAATAAAGCGACTAAGACGCACAGAGTTACAGAATATAAGTACATATAATTAAGAAGAGCGGAAAATAAAAGAGAAAAGAAGATAACGATTGAGATTGAATTTAATTTTTTTAAGATAGAAATTGACTTCAAAACAAGAAAACCACGAGAGAATAAAAATTAGGGTTACATCTAGCAAGTTAGACTGTAAAATGATGAGACCTAGCCGCCAATCTAGTAATGAACTTAACTTTATTGTCTTGGTAGCATAGAGGGAAGTAATATTTATTTTGAAAATACAAAAATATGGCACAAAGCAAAAAAGGTTGACAGGGAAAGCTTTTTCTTCCCTATTTCTTAAATTTAGCTAGCTACAATTCCAGACCCAAACATATACCACAGGATTCTTTACGCACAAACAATATATTCTTACTTGCCATTTTTTCTGCATCAACCATAATCGCTATAAAGTCCCAACGAGTTGCAATAAATACAGTTTATCTACGCGGGGTGCATTCCGACAGTGGGGAAATGACTGAATTCAAGATGCCACATCAGGACTTATAATATTGCAAATATTTTATTGTATTTTATTAAGAACTAGCAGTATAGCCCGGCGTTGCTCGGATGTAAAGAAAGCTTTAAAACTAATCCATGGTCCTGGAGCTCAGACTCTTAGGACGTTGGCACGAAAGACTAAAAAGCAATAGTTGTTTCCAGTTAAATCGAAACCGTAGACTGAAAGAAAAATGAATGGATGTAAGTCAAATTTTGATTTCTTGGTATCGATATCAAATTTTCTGCACTATTGTAAGAATTGCAACCTTGAAACTTCTGAATATAGTTTATATGTCTTTGCCTATGAGTGTATCAAATTTGATTAAAATCGGACCACTTCTTCTATAACCCGATTTTTTCGATTATCGATTTTCGATATTTATCGGGGTTACCTCGAAACAAAACCTAGCTAAGAACACTCGCAGACGCTTATAGTACATCAGTGTAAATCTTCAAGAAAATCGGTTAAGCCGTTTCGGAGTCTATAGGTAACGGACACACAGACACACACACACAGACACACACACACAGACAAAGTTCCATTTATAAATAAGTTTAGATCTCTAAATACAAAACAGAATCATCATAACATTCAATGCATCGACGAATTGCAGACTTATAAACGCGTAAAACATATTCTGAAAAACAAATTTTGTGCAAAATTAATTTTCAGGGGCTTTTTTCGTTCTGCAGAGAAGCAGAAGCAGAAATAATTCTTGCATAACACCGGTCAATTTTCATATAACCCCTAATTTCTATTTAAAACATTTTTGCCAGAAAAATATACTTGTTAAAATTATTTTTTAATAAGAATTGAATTAGCAACACGTATTAACAAAAAAGCATAGACATGATCACCCTTTCATTTATTCATACTAAACATAACATTAGATACGTGTGGGCTG
>JBBBDQ010001423.1:2452500-2607500 GCA_037127315.1 Ascarosepion bandense
AAGCATATTTTCGCAGCATCTTTTCTTTCAAACAGGTTGTATTAAACGATAGAAACAACTTATTCTTGTAGATCTTCTTTTGTATTTCCTCATATTTTCTAATGGGGCTTTTTATTACCAAATTATATATTTTTGATGTTTAAATTTGTAAAACTGTAAAATTTGACTCTGATGATGAACGATGAGGTTTGAAAGTACTCGGTTAACATATGGATAGTATTTGAATGAATATAATATGCGAATATACAACAGAAAATCTGCAAAACTAAGTTATCTCTATCGTTTAATACAACGTATATATATATACGTATATATATATATATATATATACGCGCGAGAAAAAATCGCAAGATCGCCAAGACCTACCGCGGTTTCGCACAACGGCTCGTCAGGACCCTTCTTTAAGAGAACAGTCTAAAACTATTTGCTCCATTACTAATTGGTAAAGAGTGCTCGATTGGTAAATCCAGAGCATAAAATAATAAAAAAATTGACTCTGTACGTATTCAAATCTTAAAATGTTACACAAGTAATTTTTAAGAACCACGAATAACCGGCAGAATCTAACTCCGTTATCGCCCTCGGCTATAAAGCTTTGGACAACGAGGGGAAAAAAAAAAGGAAAAAAACTGCGGAGCACCGACAATACATACAGCACTTCACAGCAAAGAAAAAAACCCTCAAACGGAACAAACCACAAAGAAAGAAAAGTGCTCGATACTAAACTAACCAAAAAGGATTAACTAAGAGGCAGTTACGTAGAGCAAAAACACACGAGAAAAAATCGCAAGATCGCCAAGACCTACCGCGGTTTCGCACAACGGTTAGTTAATCCTTTTTGGTTAGTTTAGTGTCGAGCACTTTTCTTTCTTTGTGGTTTGTTCCGTTTGAGGGTTTTTTTCTTTGCTGTGAAGTGCTGTATGTATTGTCGGTGCTCCGCAGTTTTCTTTTTTTTTTCCCTCGTTGTCCAAAGCTTTATAGCCGAGGGCGATAACGGAGTTAGATTCTGCCGGTTATTCGTGGTTCTTAAAAATTACTTGTGTAACATTTTAAGATTTGAATACGTACAGAGTCAATTTTATTATTATTTTATTATATATATATATATATATATATATATATATATATATATATATATATATCCAAGAAAGAAAGAAAAAGTATTAACAAGGTTCAAAACATTAATTCTTCACTAAACAATATAGAAATAGAGCTTTTTTCGATTTCCTTTATTGTTTTCCCATCTTTTTTATTCTATTTACCTCGTACAATTTTCCAAAAATAAAGATTTTTTATTTTTATTTTTCAAAAATCACATTATTAATTACCTAATGCGACATTGTTTTTTCAATGTCGAAACAATATGTACACATTTGTAGTAAATTATAACTTGTACATGTCTTAAACTATAACTTATAATATATACATATATATATATATATATATATATATATATATATATATATATATATATAATCGTGTAGCTCCAAGCAAGGCATTTTACTGCCACTGTTTTGCCGGGGTTACATAGAAGGAAAGTTATGAGAAAGAGTGACAGGTTTTAGGGGGTGTCAGGAAGTGGGTAAGAGAAGGATGAGAATACTGATGAGAGTGGAGTGGATGGAGAAAGAAGCATGAGAGAGGGGATGCAGTTTAGTGAGATAGGAGATGACTATTGACTTTACATTTAAATTCTTGGAGATTATAGTTGTCGGGAAAGCAAGTAAATGGAAAAGAATTTCACAGGCAGGAAGTGCGAGAAAAGAAGCTGATGGAATAGAATTTGCGTTTCCAATTTATTGGTTTCACAGTAAAAGGGTGGGATCTAGTTGCTAATCTTGTGGCTCGAGTAAATTCATATATAAAGGTACCAGTGAGCTAAGTTCATCGGAGCAGAAGCCGTGAAAGTATTTGTAGAAGAGACACAGGGAAGCCACACCGCGTCGGTGTGAAAGCGACTCTATCCTAGCTGCCAAGTCGGGATATATGTATTGGGGTGTTCGCTACAATCTGGACTAACGGTAAATTTTCGTTGTAAATCACGACGCTTTTCCCCTTCAAATTTATCCAAAATAGCATTATCTCTGTGCAAATGTATATGCTGAACTCAAATCAACTGTGAGTTATTGAAGGAACTTACCTTTTTTTTTATCTTAATGCCCAGAAAAAAAACGAACTATATCTTGCACTTTTTCTCTCCCGTAACTCACACAAAGTCATGTAATTAACTGCAGAATGACGTACTGCGTATGTGAACGAATTTTGGCAGATTTTTGGTCGATTTTTCTTTATTTACTGATACTTCCGGCGATGTACTTCCGGTAATGAAAGTAATGCGCTATTGTATTTCTACGCTTATTACTCTCATAACAGGTAGTACATCGCCAGAAGTTTCAGTCAAGGAAGAAAATCGACCAAAATTCGACAGAAAATTGCTGCTTACGTGGGACGCCATTCTGCAGGTAATTATATGACTTCGTGAGAGTTACGAGAGCAAAAAAGTGCGAGATATAGTTCGTTTTTTTATGGACTTTCAAAGCAAAAAGGTAAGTTTCTTCAATAACTAATTGTTGATTTGAGTTCAGCATATACATTTGCACAGAAATAATGCTATTTTGGATAAATTTGAAAGGAGAAAAGTCGTCGGCACCTAAAACGAACATTTACCGGACTAACTTAACTTGGCATAAAATGACAACCATATTAAATATATCATTTTTTTTATTGTTTCAGATTTGTGTAACAACAATTTGTTGTATTAAGAATAATATTAAGTATAAATGTCCAGTGAACTCAAGCGCCGTACTGCAATTATTGTGGCCCTCCATTGTGGCCGCACCCTTAAAGAGATCGTTGAGTTATTTCATTTCCCAAAATCCACTGTGTACGATATTGCCAAGACCTTCAAAGAGTCTGGTGAGGCTATGGGTGAGTCCCTGACTCCTCAGAGAAAAACACAGAACCGGTCCGAAGTTTGCAAGAACAAGGACTTCCTGGAACAGTTTCAGGTCCCTATCGATGAAGACCCGTAACGAAAGAGATCTACCTGGATGTCATGAAGAATGATGTGAAGCCATGGATTGTTCAGGTAGTTGCATGGAAGCAACAGGGCGGAGCTCCTGCTCCTGCTCCTGCCTCCAATTCGGTCCCGGTTTGGTGTGACGCAAACCTGCACATGTTCTGATCAAAGAAGATCTGGCACCTTAGTAGCCCAGACCTGAATCCTTGTGACAATTATTTATGCGGAGACAGTCAAACATACGTGCACACAATAGTGCCGACTCCCTGGGGACTGCCATCATCGAGGCCATGGTCAAATTGTCAAGGGAGCAGGTGACCAACGCATGTAGGGGGGTCGGCCTCGTGTGCAGGCTGTGATTGTAGTTAGAGAGGGGGCTGGATTGAATAATATGGTAGAGGAGAGATCAGACAATAATGGTATAAAGAATTTTCATGCAAATATTTGTCATTCTGAATAAATACAATTTTTTAATTCAGTATATATTTTGGGGGATTGTGGTGCACGCCCCTATATATATATATATATATATATATATATATATATATAATAAAAATTACTTTGTGATGTAAATACTTGTCATTCTGAATAAACAATTTTTCTTTCAGTATATGTTTTTCCAGATTGCAGTGCACACCCCTATACACGCACGCACAGACACACACACACACACACACACACACACACACAAATATAGTATACTTTGATAAACAGTAGCTACTCTGGCATGTACGCATCGCTCATTCAGTGAAATGAATTAGAGCACACTAGCTATTGGGCGCGTATAATGATATGTGCTAAGTCTGCCTACTTCCACCGAACGCCCCGTGGCCCAGGGGTAGAGTCGCCGAGGGACGCCATTTCGGTCGGGTTTCAATCCTGGGTAATAAAAGCAATCGGAGTCTAACCGTACTGATGTGCTGTGATACGGCGAAACAAATCTGTCTGTGGATATATATATATATATGGTATGCAGTTGACTAGATATATAATTTTGATACGCCTCTGCATATGACCGGTTCTGGATTTCGTGCTGATATATATATATATATATATATATATATATATATATATATATATATATTAATCGTTTCACCCCAAGCAAGGCATTCCAGTGCCACTATTGCGCTTGGGGCTACATAGGAGAAGGTAAATAGAAAGAGTGGTTAGATATAGGAAATGTCAGAAGGGGGGGTGATAGATAGTTGGGTGGGTGGGAAGAGTGTTTGAAAGAATGGAAACGAGTTATTGTGTTAGGAGGTGTCTATTGACCTTACATTTATGCACGAAATTCTTTATTATAATAAAGATGATTGTCTCCTGTAATCTAATGTTCTTGTATGTATACGTTGCAATGCGTGTGATTATCTCATATATTATATCTATCTGAGATATATGTGAATGTCACTGCCTGTGCGCATGATCGGTACTGAATTTTGATGCGGGTAGATTCGCTGGAGTGATTTTCATTTCGTATATTTCAAGTGAAATAATTAATGTCTTTAAAAATGTATTTTTGAGAAGAAAGTAATGGCAGACATTTTTCTTTTTATTTGCTGTTTTTTTTTTTAATTCTCTTCTTAATTAAATTTCCATATTTATCGGTTTTAGAAACTAGAATACACGTTGGTTGTTTGATTAAAATAGCTTCTTTTAGTGGCAATTCCTTTGGGGTTGACCAAAATTCATGAATATCTGTTTTGTAGACAGTCCCCCTCCTCTCTCTCCCTCTCTCTCTCTTTCTCTCTCTCGCGTTCGCGCGCTCTCTCGCTCTCCCCACACCGAGACAGTGGGAAAATCTATTGAAATCTGTTAGATGTCTGGCCAATTTTACCGTCAAATGTTGAGTCGAGGGCAAAAGGATGGTAGTGACTATGACCCTCAAGTGAATGTAGCTTGTGGTGCAATGAACATCGTCTCGGAATAAGAAGTCGGGGAGCAGAGTTCGAATTTCCGCTGAATTTGTTGCATTCATATTAGGAAGTGTTCTAACAGGAGATGGAAAGTGCGACACGGAGATCCGAAGGCGAATTGGCATGGCAAAGGACGCGTTCCAGAAGATGAGTAAAATACTAACACACAGGAAAATCTCAATAGAAACGAAGAAAAGAGTTCTAGACTGCTACGTGATGTCAGTTCTTAAATACGGCAGTGAATGCTGGACAATATCATCGAAAATGAGGACAAAACTGGAAGCGGCCGACATGTGGTTCTATAGAAGGATGCTACGGATATCGTGGACTGAGCATACAAGCAACGACGAAGTGTTAGAAAGAATGGCAACAAAAAGGAAATTGATGCTGAGCATCAGGAAGAGACAACTAAAGTTCCTGGGACATGCAATGAGGAAGGAGAGCCTGGAGAACCTGATACTGATTGGACAGATAGAAGGAAGGAGAGACAGAGGAAGGCAGCGGATAACATATTGGCAGGTGGATGACGAAGGTGATCAGGTGGATGACGAAACGGGGGTTGCCAGGAGCAACAGGAGCGAACATACTAAGAGCCACAAGGGATAGGGAGACGTGGAGAGCCATGATCGCCTACGTCTTAAAGGGACAGGGCACATAGAAGAAGAAGAAGAAGAATGAGAAATAACCAAAACAAAGGTTGGAAAATGACATACTAATCTTCACAACCAAATACAATACTCGCCAGTTGCGTGAAGTAGATAACCACTGCTTGTGGTGAACTGCTAGACAGCAATATATCCCATCTCACAAGAGTGTCTAATAGTATTGATCGGACTCCTCCCTCCAGTTATGGGTTAAATAACAGGGCAGACTGTGTTACATAGCCTTGGCTGGCAACCAGTCTACCGAAGAAAGTAATGCGGGATAATCTTCTGCTTAGTCAGTCATATCTCTTTCTAGAGATGATCGCCCAAACGTGTATCACATACAGCACTCAGCTGACTGACTGATAAAAAGATATTTTGGCGTGTAGGTTTTTTTTTTCGTAAAGTGCTCGATATCGAGTCAGAGATAAAGCGTTAATCGCGATCCTATATAGATATAGAAAGAGACAGTAATATATATATATATATATATATATATATATATATATATATATATATATATATATACCCAGTTATAATCTGAGATTAAGGACAGAATGTTTAAATAAAATAAAGAGGAAAACTGTATTTTAAATCACCTACGCATTTCATCCTGTGATGGACTTTATCAAGGCAAAAAGACGAAATGAGCTTTATTCTAAATTACTTATCTATAAACAAACAGTGTTGGTAACCACAAAGACGCTCACAAATTATTTCAAAAGATCAACAGAATATTTTAGTTTTTAGAATTCCTTCATGTGTAGTGCAAAGTCACGACAAAGAAAACGATCAAATACCCTTCATTTTAACATCTCATGACATTGCACTACACATGAAGAAATTCTAAAAACTAAAATATTCTGTTGATCTTTTGAAATGATTTGTGAGCGTCTTTGTGGTTACCAATACTGTTTGTGTATAGATAAGTAATTTAGAATAAAAGTCATTTCGTCTTTTTGCCTTGATAAAGTCCATCACAGGATGAAACGCGTAGGTGATTTAAAATACAGTTTTCCTCTTGTCTTTATTTTATTTAAGCATCTCTCGCGAAATACGTTTCTAATTTAAATTTTAAACTCATTTGTTTCTGATGAAAGGCCGAGGACGGTCTGAAATATCAAATATAATAATAGAAATAAATAAATCCTGTCAGAAAAATACATTTTAAAACTTACAACTTTTTAGTAGTTTTTCCTATAATTAGAAATAGACCGTTTGGAAGGTACTAGAATGATCGAGAAAATTCCAGTAGAATCGAGAGAATTCAAAAGGTTCTAGAAAGATGCATGTTTGATTATAAAACAGAATATCTACTTAAATACGAGTGTCGATCATGAATAATGTTCAAACAAATCATTTCAAATTATCGGTTGTTTATAACCAACCTTCGTTAATTTCCGTAATATATATATATATATATATATATATATATATATATATATATATATATATATATATATATATATATATATATATATATATATATATATATAGGTTGTTCCAAAAAGTATATTATTACAATGCAATTTTTTTAATAGTCGAAAACCAAGAAGTGTTGTTGATTTGAAAAATTATCGTTAATTTAAAAATGTTACTGAAAGAGAAGGATGTGCGTTGTGGTACAGTGGATATCGGCTCGGAACGAGAAGCCGGAGAGCCGAGTTCGAATTCCAGTTGAATCCATTGTATTCACTTACGCGCAAATGCCCTTGGGAAAGGTATAAATCCGTCTCTTCCTTCCAGTTATGGGTTAAATAGCAGGACAGATTGGGTTCTATAGCCTTGGTCGGCAACCAGTCTACCGCAGAAAGCAATGGTAACCTACTGCGGGATAATTTCCTGCCCAGTCAGTCATCTCTCTTTCGAGACATGATCGCCCAAGCGTGTATCATGTATGGCACTTAACTGACTGACTGAAAGAGAAATGACAGAAACAAAGTTTGGAAAATGAAATAGTAACCTTTATAACATTAACAAAACACAATATTCGTCAGCTGTGTGAAACAGATAACCACTGCTAGACAGCAAAATAGGTATTTAACATACCAGTTGAGAGAAAATGTGGCACAAGGCCTTTTTAATGTGAGAAATCCAATATAGCTGGGTCAAAAATTAAATGTCTACTTTTCCTGCCCTTCCGCCCAGCCTTGGCTCGGTTAGTCTCCGTTTGAAGGCAGAGATTTCAACAATGTCAGAATTGCGTTTGAGTGACGATAATCGCTAGACAATGGAGATATTTAGCTCCCTCCAACTTGAGACAAAAATGTATCACAAAGTTTTTTTTTAATGTGAATAATCCCAGCTATATAGCTCGGGCAAAAATTAAATGCTTACCTTTTCCCAAATGAGACTCTACCCTTCGTCGGAGAATCATCTAGGTTACTCTCTGCCCGAAGGCAGATAGTCTGACAATGTTAGAATTGCGTCTCAGCGATGTTAATCGCTAGACGGCAATCTAACCCCGCGAAATAGTTTCCAAAGTATTTATGAGTATTGGGACATACTCATTAATTTTCCTATGTACGTGTATAAAAATTCACATGCTCGCTAATACCCTTGGGGAAGGTGTTAATCCATCGATTCTCCCTCCATCTGGAGATTAAATAGCAGAACAGGCTGGGTTCTATAGCTTTGGTTGGCAACTAATCTACTGCAAGAAATGACAACCTACTGTGGAAAAATCTTCTGCCTACTCAGTCATGAATCGAAAGAGACATGATTATCCAAGTGTGTATCAAGTATGGCACTTAGAGAATGGTTTCTAGCAAAGCCAAAAAGACAGCGACAGGGCGTTCAACAAAGCCTGCAGGAGAACATTGGGCGTGGTTTTTTCTCCAGTCTTTTTATTGAATGTGACATTTTAGATGAACCAGATAGTCGTCTGAAACTGCTTTGATCCACAAATGGAGAGTTATGCTACTTAGTATGCATGAGAAAAGAAGGCTCGGAGATTTAAACACTGACAAGTTTTACTAAATTTTTTAATATATTTAACACATTTAATGTTTAGCAGCTCAACTCGCTTAACATTGAGTAAGTGTAACAAAATTAAAATTTCTGCGAGCGAAACAAACAGAAAGTTATAGAGAGCCATGATCGCCAACGTCTTGAAGAAACATGATAATTCGAAGAAGGACAGACAGATTCAAATTCTAGTAGCAGACAAAATTAACTCCGTTGTTTTTCCGATATCAGGGCAACAGACATTGATCTCTGTTTACTCTCACTTGTTGATTTGTTTGTTATTGAAGATGCATTGAATACTACGGCCATATCTGGTCGGCTGCTCCTGCTATCCACCTAGGTGTCCTTGACAAAATCCAACGGAGAATCTTTAATGTGGTAGATCCCAACTTAGCATCTGCCCGTGCATTGAATACTGCTGCCATATCTGGCCGAGTGCTCCTGCTATCCACCTAGGTGTCCTTGACAAAATCCAACGGAGAATCTTTAATGTGATAGATCCCAACTTAGCATCTGCCCGTGCATTGAATACTGCTGCCATATCTGGCCGAGTGCTCCTGCTATCCACCTAGGTGTCCTTGACAAAATCCAACGGAGAATCTTTAATGTGATAGATCCCAACTTGGCCCTTCAGATACAGTAACTTTCCTCACCAGCGCAATGTGGCTTCCCCGTGTCTCTTCTATAAATATTTTCACGGCTTCTGCTCCGATGAACGTACCTCACTGGTGCCCACTACATATAAATTTCCTCGAACCACAAGATTAGCAAATAGGACCCACCCTTTTACTGTGAAACCAATAAATTGTAAACGCAAATTCTATTCCATCAGCTTCTTTCCTCGCACTTCCCGCTTGTGAAATTCTCTTCCATTTACTTGCTTTCCCGACAGCTATAATCTCCAAGAATTTAAATGTAACGTCAATAGTCATCCCCTATCTCACTAAACTGCATCCCCTCTCTCATGCTTCTTTCTCCATCCACTCCACTCTAATAAATATTCTCATCCTTCTCTTACCCACTTCCTGACACCCCCTATAACCTGTCACTCTTTCTCATAGCTTTCCTTCTATGTAACCCCTGCAAAACAGTGGCAGTAAACTGCCTTGCTTGGGGCGATATGATTTTATATATATTATTATGTGCATATAAATTGGCGGATCAGTTCTACATTACAATCAATATATAAATTGATCCCCCACTTTATGGACACAGTCATCCTTCTCATACTGACACCCCGTATAATCTGTGATTCTTACTTATAACTTTTTCTCCTATGTAACCCCCCCCCTGCAAAAAATTAATAATAAAATGCCTTGCTTGGGGCGATATGATTATATTAAAAAAAAAGTTTAAAGATCAGACGAATTTTTTCCTTATTTCATGTATAAGCACCGCGGTCTGGGGTGGCCGATTCAAAACTGGCAGGAACATCCTCAATGTCCGAAGGGGAATATCCGGTCTGTATGAAGCTATATTTGGCCCGATTTTTCGCCTCATTTTATTTCATTTCATGTTGCCATCAAGATTTGCTTTGTAATTGCTTGCATGATTTTTATAATAAAATTTTCCAAATGTACCCTAATAAAAACATTAAGAGCCCCTCAAGGTAGATGGTTATTAAATGAAGTTGTTGTATAGACATAGAAGACAGAAGCAAGCTCTGATTATGAAGATATGAAGGATATGTAATCCTTGACCCTAACCTAAGCCTGGTGATTGGAATCGTCACTAGATATGAAGAGTGACGCCTTTAGGCTATAACGGATCCCTAGGGAATTTCATTGTCCATTCGCGATAAATATCTCATCTAGTCTTCATATGGCTTTGGTGAAGACGTCTTCGTTGGTGAATAATTCGCATCATTGTAATTCTAGGATAAGTTGTCATCGGCAAAGATAAATTCTTGACTGATGCAACAGATATGAAACCTCAGAAATAGTGCCATAAAGAAGGATTTTCAACACATCGGATTAGGAGAATATATTTATACCTATTTTTCTATCCTTCTAAGACGAGAAAATACTATCTATCTATCTATCTATCTATCTATCTATCTATCTATCTATCTATCTATCCGTCTGTTCATTATCTATCTTTCTATCTATCTATCTATCTATCTATCTATCTATCTATCTATCTATCTGTCCGTCTGTTCATATCTATCTATCTATCTATCTATCTATCTGTCCGTCTGTTCATATCTATCTATCTATCTATCTATCTATCTATCTATCTATCTATCTATCTATCTATCTCAGTCTGTTCGTATCTATCTATCTATCTATCTATCTATCTATCTATCTATCTCAGTCTGTTCGTATCTATCTATCTATCTATCTATCTATCTATCTATCTATCTATCTATCTATCTCAGTCTATTCATTATCTATCTATCTATCTATCTATTTCCCTCTGTTTCTATGAATGCAGTTATCTATCTCAGCCTGTTCTCACACACATATGTAAATCACATATTCACACACAGACCGACACACACGCACACACACAAACACACACAGACATATATATATATATATATATATATATATATGAATGTATTCTTTATTATTAATAGTGTTAGTATTACTTAGCCATCTTGTTTCCTTCTAGCTTCACAGTTCACCTATTCACATTTTTCATATCGCGACTCATAGTTCCATTTCAGCCCAAAGCCTTTAATCTTTCCCCTTTGTTACTCATAATTCGCTCTCGGCAACTAAGGAAGCTATTCACGATTTTCACCGGTAACCAGACAATGAAAAACCCACTTCTTCTTCCTATGAATAAGAACAAATCAAATGGCGTTGTCCTATGGAGAATAATCATTACCCTATATATCCATATATATATATATATATATATATATATATATATATATATATATATAAGTATGTTATTATGTATGTATGTATGTATGTATGTATGTATGTATGTATTATGATGACAAGGTGTTTATTTTAATGTCATGGAAAATATAACAAAAAGTGATTGTTTGAAAATGACGGAGAAATCACAGTTGGCTTTCCAAGACAAAAGCAGAAAGACGTCGGGAGTCTGGCGTCGAGCAGAGAGACTGATGTTTGCCGATAGCAAGATGATCTTTTCTTTATTCTCAACAACGCAAATATTAGAAGAAAAAAAGAGGAATGCTTACTCCGAATGAACTTGTAATTATAAATACATTTATTATGAGATTTTCTTATCAAAGAAGGTGATGTTAAGTTTCTTTACAATAGTCATATAATCATGAAGAATGGATGGAAAAACAATACCCGGTTAGCTTGTGAAAGTTGTTGGACCATCAAACCACAGTATATGCACAGAGGAATGTGATTATTAAAATATCAGAACCTACCTCGGGAGTTGAGAAAAATATGAATTTTAATGTGGTATATTGTCTTTGTCGACGACGAAGATTAACATTTGAATCAGTGCGGCCAGAATAATGTTCGAAACAAATGGACGATTTTTTCAACTGATCAAATAAATTTGGATTAATCTTGAAATAATGTTTTATATTCTTCCAAGCAAAAATGACAGATGGAACCTGACTCAAAATGAAAACATTTTTACTGATAAAATCCATCAACAGCAACACGTATTTGGAAATAACTAGCAGAACCCGTGGAATTTAAACGAAAGGATAATTAGGATTTCTTGGAAAAGTTTTACATTTGTCATACTACAAACGATAGTAACGTCTTCACACATAAAGGTACTGGATAATAAAATAACGATAACACAGAGTGTAATTTTATTAAAATATCTATAAAAGTAATGTCCATAGAAGCTACTTTACTGTAATCTTATATTATAGTAAGCGGCGTATGTACAGACCATAACCAAAATACTGTACGCTATTTTGTGAGAGATTTTGAAAGAGAAAAAGTTTTGTTCATATTACTGAAAAATCATGGCTCTTGCGACCATTGTAAACAGAAAAGACCAATTTCGTTATTGGGTTGCGGGATACGACAACAAACCGACCTATTTTTACTATATTGTACAGTACACACACATATATACACACACAATTACTGCTACAAACACCAGCTTAAGCTACAACTGCTACGGTAATGCTATAGGCTCTCTCTACCTACTATCTCACTCTTTACTACCCTTCCGTTTGGCAAAGATGAGAGAAAGGCTGAAGAGTAGCGTTTAAAAAGATAGAGAGGAAGGAAAAGCTCGTATAGAGACTAAATAGCGTAACGGACGGAGGAATTAAGTAACTAAGTAACTAACTAAGGAAGGAACAAGCAGAATTATTATATGATAATACAAAACATAACTTTACTCGCTTCTTCTTCGGGGACTTGGCGTAGATGCGAGTGGGTGGGTCTGGTCTAGTATGATTAGCACACATGCATCGCAAACAGCGGCCAGACGGCTGCCCGTTTCTCTGTATTCTTATCTCAACTGCCGTCTGCAAACTGCTAAACTCAAGTGACAGCTGACTGCTGTCAGACTTCACTTAAATAGTCGAATCTCTGACACCTGCTACTCCAGGAGCGTTCTTTTATTTTCCGGGTACTGACTTCTTTGATCTTGATCGCCAAAACAAAATTCAGCTTGCCACCTCTATTCGACACTCAGTGACAACTGAAAAACAACATTTCTTTCCCTAATCTTGTAACAAAATGCAAAGACATTGCTATGCGAAATTATACAGCTGCAAAAACTATATAGCAATACAAGTTAGAATCGTTGCCATAATAGTTTGAAATTATTAGTTTTGGAATTATTAAAATTTTAACTTAAACCACGATCGGGTGAGTTTTGATATCAGTGAAAGGATAGACTGTGAACACACCTCAAATATAGTGAGAAATTTGTTTACACTGCTTACATTCAAAGTGTTGGCCTCATCGTTATTGTTGAGAAAATGTTGCCATAAAATATCGATTAAATAATGATAAATCCTCATTCCAGAAAATCACACAGAATTTACTTACAAATTTGTTTGAAATTTGAAGATATGATCACGAGAAAAATGAAAAAAAAAAGAATAGCAATAATAATAAAAATATAAAGCTATTAATAGAATTGAAAAAAAAAACAATGAAAATAATATATATATATATATATATACACGAAAAAAATCGCAAGATCGCCAAGACCTACCGCGGTTTCGCACAACGGCTCGTCAGGGCAAAGGCAGACCAACCAATGGGTTAGTCTTAATAGAGGTCTATTTATTTGATTAGTCGTTGGTCTGCCTTTGCCCTGACGGGCCGTTGTGCGAAACCGCGGTAGGTCTTGGCGATCTTGCGATTTTTTTCGTGTGTTTTTGCTCTGCGTAACTGCCTTTTGTTAACAGTTTTGGTTAGTTGGTATCGAGCACTTTTCTTTCCTGGTGGTTCGTTCCGTTAGAGGGTTTTTTTCTTTACTGTGAAGAACCGTATGCATTGTCGGTCCTACGCAGTTTTCTTTTTTTGTCCCCTCTTTGTCCAAAGCTCTATAGCCGAGGACGGTAACGGAGTTAGATTCTGTTGCTTATTTATAGTCTTTAAAAGATTCTTGTGTAATATTTTAAGAGTAGAATACGGACAGAGTCGGTTTTATTATCATTATTATTAATATATATATATATATATATATATATATATATATATATATATTACGCTCTCTCACCCTGATTGAGCACTCTGGAAAAATAGTAGTCTTTGATAAACAGTAGCTACTCTGGCATGTACGCATCGCTCATTCAGTGAAATGAATTAGAGCGCTCTAGCTATTGGGCGCGTATAATGATATGTGCTAAAAAGTCTGCCTATTTCCACCGAACGCCCATAGTCCAGGGATACAGTCGCCGACTGACGCCATTTCGGTCGGGTTTCAATCCTGGGTAAAAAAGCAATCGGAGTCTAACCATACTGATATGTTGTGATACGGCGAACAGATCTGTCTTCTGATGACAATATATATGTATATATATATATTATTTTCCATTGCTTTTTAATCAATTTTATTCTATTATATTATATTTATCAATATATATATCAACTAGCAGTATAGCTCGGCGTTGTTCGGGTGTAATGAAAGCTTTAAAACTAATCCATGGTCCTGGAGCTCAGGCTCAGCCTAAAGAATATTTGAAATAATAAAATATTTGCGACAATTTACCAATCGCACCTAGTATATATATATATATATATATATATATATATATATATATATATACTAGCAGTTGTTCGGGTGTAATGAAAGCTTTAAAACTTTAAACCATGGTCCTGGAGTGTGCGTGTTAAATAATTTTGTGCTTTCTAAATGCACTCAAATTAAATTTTCTGCAGTTTCCCTTCCAGTAGCATCGTGTTATCGCCTGTGGAAAAGACAAGAACACATTCTACAACCCCACGACATATAGAATAAATAGCTGATTAAATTGCTTTAGGTTGAAGATTAACAAGACACCCAGATCAATAACTTAAATATTTAACATGTTTTTACAGGGACAGCGAAATACGAAGCGACATTAGAATAACGGATAGGGCACCCCGAACGATTTCATGTAAATGTTTGGTGGAACTGAAGTATAACTAATAGTATGTCTTTTTTGTGTGTTTTTATATGTGCCATGTTTCTTTAGGCCGTATGAGATCCTGGCGTATCTACATCCACTTACATCCTTGGAACTCGTAACACCTTTTACCTTGGTTTGCCATCAACTCCTCAGGCCCATCGTGTATTCCACTCGTATCTTTCCCTTGTTTCCTATTTTCCTACTATCCGTCCTGTGAGTGTTAATTCTTCATGTCCTCTTTCCTCATTACGCGTCCCAGAAATCTCAACTGACTCTTACTAATGTATTTATAGCTCAATAATCTAGGAATAGATTATAATTTATAGCCTCTTTAACTGATGTGCAGTTTTCCTTTATATATATATATATATATATATATATATATACATCACAACAGAATGACTATATAGAATCCATAGCTAAATCCGCTGCTAAGTAGGTTCTCTGTGTAGGGCCAGGATGTTTTTTTCACCTGAAACAATCCTGCACATATATAAATCTACCATCCGCCCTTGCATTGAATATTGCTGCCATATCTGGTCGGCTGCTCCTGATATCCACCTAGGGGTCCTAGACAAAATCCAATGAAAAATCTGTAATGTGATAGATCCCGACTTGGCAGCTCAGATACAGTCACTTTCTCACTGGCACAATGTGGCTTCCCTGTGTCTCTTCTACAAATATTTTCATGGCTTCTGCTCCGATGAACGTAGCTTACTGGTGCCCTTATATATATAAATTTACTCGAACCACAAGATTAGTAACTAGGTCCCACCCTTTTACTGTGAAACAAATACATTGTAAACGCAAAATCTACTCCCTCAGCTTCTTTTCTCGCATTTTCCACCTGTGGAATTCACTTCCATTTACTTGATTTCCCGACAGCTATAATCTCTAAGAATTTAAATGTAAAGTCAATATTCATCTCTTATCTCACTAACCTGCATGCCCTCTCTCATGTTCCTTTCTCCGTCCACTCCACTCTCATCAGTATTCTCATCCTTCTCTTACCCACTTCCTGACACCCGCTATAACCTGTCACTCTTTCTCATAACTTTACTCCTATGTAACCACCTTCAAAACAGTGAAACTTTGCTATTATAATGTGGATATAAAGTGGGGGATCAGTTCTAAATTACAATCAATTGATAAACCGATCCCTCACTTTAATGGCCACAGTCATCCTTCTCTTCACCACTTCCTGATACCCTCTATAACCTGTCACTATAACTAAGCCTTGCTTGGGGTGATATGATTAGAAAAAAATTATAATATCACAAAATATATCAGTCAGTTAAGTGCCACACGTGATATACTCTTGGGCGATCATGTCTCGAAAGAGACATGACTGACTGGGCAGAAGATTATCCCGTAGTAGGTTGCCATTACTTTCTGCGGTAGATTGGTTGCCAACCAAGGCTATAGAACCCAATCTGTCCTGTTATTTAATCCATAACTGGAAGGAAGAGACGGATTAATACCTTTCCCAAGGGCATTTGCGCGTAAGTGAATGCAATGAATATACTTTTCCAAATTGTTGTCTTTTTTTTTTTAAAACTGTGATTAAAGATTAAATTTACGTTCAAAATATTAGCGTTGGGATTTTATTCCGATGATCAATGAAAGTCTTATAGTAACGACCTCACAAAAATATATAATTCAAAAATATGAAGCACGTTGGTTTGAAACAAAAAGGGATAATATATTCCATAGCCAGCAATCGTATATCTCTAACATATGGAGGTTATTAAACAACACTTTGACCAAAATAAAGAATGTATAAAAACTATTACAACGGTCAAGCATTCGCCTTGCTTCCAGAAGATATTCTCTTCTCAGTGTTGAAATCAGATGAATTGAAGTTAAAACAAGGACTGTAAAAAATTTTCTTAATTAGGGTAATAAACATTTGTTACATAATATATTGTGTTAATTTACAAAAATAATTTTAAAAGTTCATTCGAATTTTATCACAAATTTTAACAAAGTATGGGTAAATTTTCCTATACTTAGTTGTGTTTTTTTCAAAATTTGTGAGCAACCAAAAAATATATTTTTTTTAATTCTTTCATCAACTCTGTTAAACACGCTTGGACGATCATGTCTCGAAAGAGACATGACTGACTGGGAAGAAGCTCATCTCGCAGTGGGTTGCCATTGCTTTTGGCGGTAGACTGGTTGACAGCCAAGGCTATAGAACCCAATCTCTCCTTTAATTTAACCCATAACTGGAAGGAAGAGACGGATTAATACCTTTCCCAAGAGTATTTGTGCGTAAGTGAATGCAATGAATTCAACTGGAATTCGAACTCGGCTCCACGATATATATGCTCATATACTGCTCGATATAGAAAAATAAGAACTTACTGTAGGTTTTCTTTTTTTTTTTAAATATTAATTATTCATTTTTTAAATTAATTTTATTCATTTTCTTTTTTGGCAGTCCACTTTCCCGTTTCATCTATCTTTTAATTCGATCCTGAACATTGGAACTAATCTCAAAATTCTAAGAAAGTAAGTCTGTAATGTGTTATAAGAAAAATAGAGAACGAATTAATATGAATCACATATTAATATCGGAGACCGTTCCCACCAAACACCTCTTTTTCGTTCGCCTCTGTTTCTTTTTTGTCTCTTGGCTTGTTCACTATTTATCTATATATTTTCAATAACGTCTCATTGACTTTTGCCTTTGACGTTGCCGGCAGTTTATATGGGGCACCATATTCAATCAATAACTGGCACTAATTTAGAAATCCCTTGACAACAATTCAACAACGGTTTCTGGTATTAATTTCGCATGACAAAGACTTTCTCGACAAAAATAGATTTCTCTATACTTTTAAGATGATGTAGTATTTACATTGGATGTGCGTTGTGGTGCATTGGATATCGACTCGGAACGAGAAATCGAGGAGCCGAGTTCGAATTCACTTACGCGCAAATACCCTTGGGAAAGGTATTAATCCGTCTATTCCTTCCAGTTATGGGTTAAATAACAGGACAGATTGGGTTCTATAGCCTTGGACGGCAACCAGTCTACCGCAGAAAGCAATGGCAACCTACTGCGGGATAATCTTCTGTCCAGTCAGTTATGTCTCTTTCGAGACATGATCGCCCAAGCGTGTATCACGTATGGCAGTTAACTGAGTATTTACATTATCTACGTTGTTGTCCTCATCTTTATTGCCATGTACAAAGACTAACCGCCAACGTTGAATTTTGGCTTCTATTTTACCGGTGTTATCAAATGTATCGGCAGGACCGATCACTGTGAACTTAGAAGGATCATCCAAAATAGAATGATATTAAAGGTTGAAATGAGCTTTTTTTTTAATTATTTCCGTTTCTCTCGTTATTATTCAGCATGCTTGCAAAATATTTTCGAGAGTAACGGGTACCAAACCAATGTAGTGAAACGGGTGGTCGATCGAAAGGTCAAACGTTTTAAAGAACAAAAAAGTTGAAGGACCTCGTCGCTGTCCTTTGTACTTGAAATTACCTTGGCTTGGACGAAAGTGTCAAACTGTAACCGATGTGTTTCGTCCGGTTATTTTTTTCGGTGCAGTTAACGTGTTGTATTTCAGACAAGACCTGTGTTTTCATCCTTCAGTAAAGATAGGTTGTCCTATTTTCGGAAAAGTTCTGTTGTTTATAGATTTAAGTGCCGTTGCAATGCGGCATATATAGGACGAACCAATTTTAGGGTGGAGACGCGGCTAGCGCAACACGTCCCCGCAAATATACGTTCGGGTAGACCTAACAGACATATAAGAACAACCCAAGCAGTTCTGGATTAAGCAATCGGCCAACAGCTGCTGGATAATCAGGAATATGCCTCCTCGTATGAGGACAATTGATTCACTGTCCCGCACAGTGCTTGATCGGTATATCATCTTCGTGTTTTGGAGGCAATTTGCCTAAAAATCCAGCAGCCGAGCCTGTGCAGGCAGAAAGAGTGTTTCCTACGCACCTTACAATTACTGGAGGGATTGTGAGTGTAAGAGTTTTTCTTTTTTTATTTCACTCTTGCGGAATTGCAGGTTTACACCCCCCCTTACATTTTAATATATATTGAATAAAGTTTATTTTTAATCGAATTCTATCTTCTCCCAGTATTGTAAATTTTCCCATTGTTTTTCTGTCCTCTATTTTTGACCCCTTTGTAATAAAGCCAACGTACCCCTTGACAAGTGTTGTCCAAAAGGTTCTCGGGATGATTATGACGTCTATTTTTTAAAGGTTATTAAATTATTCTGTGGGTACAGATCATTATTTGTGTATATATATATATATATATATATATAGAGAGAGAGAGAGAGAGAGAGATGGTTAGAGAAAAAGTGAGAAAAAGGAAGACAGTCGAGAAAGAGATACGTGTTTTAAAGGAAAGCAAATGTATAACTTTGTTTTTGTTTATATATTTTATTTATTTTTATCTGTGTTCACTATCAGTCAGTCAGTTAAGTGCCATACGTGATACACATTTTGGCCAATCATGTCTCGAAAGTGACATGACTGACTGGGCAGAAGATTATCCCGCAGCAGGTGGCGATTGATTTCTGCGGTAGACTGGTTGCCAGCCAAGGCTATAGAACAGAATCTTTCCTGTTGTTTGACTCATAGCTAGATGGGGAAGAGATGGATTATATTATTAAGTATTAATTAGTGGGGAATCAGTTTATTACTTCATAACAAAATAAAGCTGTTCCCCCACTTTATGCCCAGCAATCGTGTTTTCAAATATTATATCCAGTCAGTCAGTTAAGTGCCATACGTGATACACGCTTGGGCGATCATGTCACGAAAGATACTTGACTGACTGGGGATAAATTTATCCTGCAGTAAGTTGCCATTGGTTTCTGCGGTAGACGGGTTGCCAGTAAAGGCTATAGAATCCAACCTGTCTTATTATTTAACACATAAGTGGAGGGAAGAGACGGCTTAATACCTTTCTCAGGGGTAATTGTGCGAAAGTGGATGCAAAGAATTCAACTGGAATTAGAATTCTGCACACCGTTTTGTTGTTCCAAGTCGATATCCACTGCTTCACGTGTTCACTGTAACCGTACGTAAATAAAATATTATTTTCTATCTGTTAGAAATGTTTGTGAATTAAATTTAGGAATAATTTTCCAAGGTTTCTTTGGACATTACCGTTTGAGGTTTTATTAAACGGTTTAATTTTTTTTTTTGTAATCATATCACCCCGAGCAAGACGGTAACGCCACTGATGTGCCGGGGGCTACGTAAGAGTGAAACGATTGGAAAAGAGAAAACCGGAAACCACATCCTAAACAGGGAACAAGGGATGAGCCTCTACACCTGTTCAATAGACGTGGGTGGAGTGTGAACCGGGCGATAGTTTAGTCTATCTACTCCAATTGAAAAAAACCTGAGAAGTTTGGAAAAGAGAAAACCGGAAAATTTCATTTAATTTATTGTGTTCCTCTCGAATTTATATTTAACCTGGGGTCATGAGGAGATAATGTGCACCGTTTTGGGGCCTTCTTCTCAACGGTTTCACTTGCACACCAGCCCCCACTCCCTAATGTGAGGCCCCATATAACGATATACAAGTGTTTCGTAAATGTACAAACTCAAATATCTAACGGTTTAATGTTCCGTTTATGTAGTTTTTGCATATTTCTGCTGACTTTGTTTTTAATAAAGTATTCTAAAAAAATTATGAGTTTAATTTTTCTTATACATTAATATATTTAATTTTGGAGTTATTAAAAACTTCTTTATTATTAGAGTTAGTATGTAAACGTAATTGGATTGGTTTATGCAAGAATCAGTTGAATTCCTTGCATTCACTTACGCACTACGTTCCCTCTAAGTTATGGGTTAAATAATAGGACAGATTGGTTTCTGTTGCCTTGGCTGGCAACCAGTCTAGCGCAAAAGCAATGGCGACCTTCTGTGGGATAATCTTCTGCCCAAAGCTTGTATCACGTATGGCATTTAACTGACTGATTGAATATAATAGTTGAAAACATGATTAAGGCATCTACTGGGCATTAAGTGGGGGATCAGTTTTATGTTGTTATGAAGCAATAAACTAATCCCTAACTAATTACTACTTAATAATATAATACATCTTTTCTCTTTCTAGCAATGAGTCAAATAATAGGACAGATTGTGTTATATAGCCTTGTCTGGCAACCAGTCTACCGCAGAAAGCAATAGCAAACTACTGCGGGATAATCTTCTGCCCAAAGCGTGTATCACTTATAGCACTTAACAGACTGATTGAATATTATAGTTGAAAACATGATTAAGGCTTCTACTGGGCATATAATGGGAGATATGAATTTTAATTTTTTAAAATTTGTATTTACATATTAAAAGAACGACTAGCATTTATATTTGTGAATGTTATTTAGATGTCCTGGGAAGGGATATACTCGAAATAGCTAATTGGTTTTGGCAAATGTACCCGGGTAGAAGAATCTAGTAATGGACTGCTACTCATTGTAGTTGCATGCAGTATGCTTAGGCGGAGCTTATGCAATAGACGTAGTCAATAGGCGTTCCAATAGGCGTAGTCCCCGCCTTAGTCTGTATTTATGGCTGACACCAGCCAAACATACAAATGTGAAGGGGAACCAAGGTTTATGCATCTTCAGTCAGTCAGTTAGTGCCATACATGAAACACGTTTGGGCGATCATGTCTCGAAAGAGACATGACTGACTGGGCAGAAGATTATCCCGCAATAGGTTGCCATTGCTTTCTGCGGTAGATTGGTTGCCAGCCAAGGCTATAGAACCCGATCTGTCCTATTATTTGACTCATTAATGGGTTAAATATTAGAACCCAATCTGTCCTGTTATTTAACCCATAACTGGAAGGAATAGACGGATTAATACCTTTCCCAAGGGTATTTGCGCGTAAGTGAATGCAATAAATTCAACTGGAATTCGAACTCGGCTCTACCGATTTCTTGTTCCGAGCCGATATCCACTGGACCACCACGCACATCATATTCATTACATCATTTAGTTATTGCAATATTTTGTTAAAGTTGTTAAGCTCAAATATTTAACAAGGCGATAGAAGAATAAGACGGATATTTTATTTGTCTATATTTCTAAGATGTGGTAGTATTTACAATATTTACATCATTCGGACTATTATCCTCATCTTTGTTGTCATTTATACGTCGTTTCGGCCGTTGTACGCTCCAGCCTTCGTCAGAGAGATAACTCATGACTACCAAAAGAGGCTTCGCACAATAAATTAAAATTATATACCACAGTGATCGTTATAAACGCTTTGGTTCGAAATTCCGAGCACCTAAAGCAGGCCGGAGCAAACAACGGCCGGAACGTCGCACAAATGGCAACAAAGATAAGGATAATAGTCCGAATAATGTAAATAGTGGATATTTTATAGTATTAAAACTATCCATGAGCTTATTTAATCATTAACTTAAGAATAAAAATTTAGAAGATATTTAAAATAGAAAAACCATGAAATATTTACTTGTCTTCGTTGTTGTTGCTGAAGTCGCTTGAATCCTAACGTGATACCCGCTTAGGTGATCATGTCTCATTTGATCAATGAATGACTATGCAGAAGATTATAAGTAGTTTTCCATTTGTTCTGCGGTAGACTGAATGCCAACCAAGGCTATGGAACCCAATTTGTCCTGCTATTCAATGCTTTCCTCCAGATCAGTCAGTTAAGTGCTATACGTATACAGGCTTGGGCGATCATGTCTTAAAAGAGACATGACTGACTGGGCAGAATATTCTCCCAGAATAAGTCGCCATTACTTTCTGCAGTAGACTGGTTGCCAACCAAGGCTATAGAACCCAATTTATGCTGCTATTTAATTATTTTATCCAGATCAGTCAGTTAAGTGCCATACGCGATACAGGCTTGGGCGATCATGTCTCTTTCGATCCATGACTGATTAAACAGAAGATTTTCCGGTAGTAAGTAGCCATTTCTTTCTGATGTAGACTGGTTGCCAACCAAGGCTATAGAACCCAATTTGTCCTGCTATTCAATTATTTTATCTAGATCAGTCAGTTAAGTGCCATACGTGATGCATGCTTAGGGGATCATGTCTTTTCGTTCCATGTCTGACTACGCAGAATATTTTCCCCAAATAGGTCGCAATTTCTTTTTGTAGTAGATTGTTTATCAACCAAGGCTACAGGTTCCAAATCTGTCTTACTATTTAACTAATAGCTGGAGGAAGAAGAGACGGATTAATACTTTTCTCAAGGGTATTTGTGCATAAGTGAATGCAACGGATTTAAATGTAATTCGATCTCGGAATTCCGACTTTTGATTCCGAGTTGAAATTTAATACAAACCATCTCTACAACCACAACAATAATAACAATAATATCTATCTATCTATCTATCTATCTATCTATCTATCTATCTATCTATCTATCTATCTATCTATCTATCTCAGTCACTTCATATCTATCTATCTATCTGAGACTCTGATAGATCTATCTATCTATCTATCTATCTATCTATCTATCTATCTCAGTCACTTCATATCTATCTATCTATCTATCTATCTATCTATCTATCTATCACAGTCTGCTCATATCTATCTATCTATTGATTGTTTAATTACTTACTTTTTGTTCTTAATAAAATTAGACCAATACACATTTGTATTATAAAGTGTTCCATACAAATTATATTGTAGAAATTTTGAATATTCTCCATTTGTAAACGAGTTATTACGCGACCTAGGTTCCTACCATATGATATTTCAGGCGATTTGCAATAAATGATTTTACCGTTTACCGTTTTTTTTGTTTTTTTTAAGTACGCACACGTAACGGTGATATTTTTTTTTGAACGTTCGCCTGATTGGGAATTTTTAAACGTGCAATCTTTATAATTTCAATAAAATTATAACGTTTTAATTCATGGTTGTATAAACCTAATAGTTATTTTTGGCATGGTTACACTTATAATTTCTGTTCTTTCATTCAATTTCATTCAAAAGAACGTTAAAAAAAATCACCGTTAGGTGATCGTTCTTAAAAAAAAACGGTAAACGGTAAAATCAGTTATTGCAAATCGGCTGAAGACAGCATATGGTAGAAACCTAGGTAGCGTAATAATTCGTGTACAAATGTAGAATACCCCCCGACATATATATATATATATATATATATATATATATATATATATCGCGGACTGATGTCAATTCGGTAGGGGTTCAATCCTGACTAAAAGCACTCGGATGTCTAACCGTACTGATGAGCTGTGATACAGCGAAACAGATCCGTCTGCGAATGACTATTCTACGCTCACACACCCTGATTGAGCACTCTAGATAAATGGTAGACTTTGAAAAAATAATAGCTTCTCTAGCATCTACGCATCGTTCATTCTGAAATTAATTAGAACACTTTCAGTTACTGGTGTATGTTTACATGGTATATCACACGCTAAAAAGTCTGCCTTCTTCTACCGAGCGCCCATAGCTCAGACGTAGAATCGCCGACTGATGTCTATTCAGTCGGGTTTCAGGCATGGCTAAAAGCAGTCGGATGTCTAACCGTACTGATGAGATGTGATACAGAGAAAAAGATCTGTCTGCAGATGACTATATATATATATATATATATATATATCGTCATCTGCAGACAGATCTTTTTTCTTTATATATATATATATATTATGATTTGTTTGAACATTATTTTTGATCGATACTCGTATTTAAGTAGATATTCCGTTTATAATCAAATAGTATTATATTTTTATTTCTACCGGCCTGATTATTTACGATAATCATCATGTTACGGAAATAAACGAAGATTAACGAAACTGGTTATAAACAACCGACAATTTCAAATGATTTGTTTGAACATTATTTTTGATCGATACTCGTATTTAAGTAGATATTCTGTTTATAATCAAATAGTATTATATTTTTATTTCTACCGGCCTGATTATTTACGATAATCATCATGTTACGGAAATAAACGAAGATTAACGAAACTGGTTATAAACAACCGACAATTTCAAATGATTTGTTTGAACATTATTTTTGATCGATACTCGTATTTAAGTAGATATTCCGTTTATAATCAAATAGTATTATATTTTTATTTCTACCGGCCTGATTATTTACGATAATCATCATGTTACGGAAATAAACGAAGATTAACGAAACTGGTTATAAACAACCGACAATTTCAAATGATTTGTTTGAACATTATTTTTGATCGATACTCGTATTTAAGTAGATATTCTGTTTATAATCAAATAGTATTATATTTTTATTTCTACCAGCCTGATTATTTATTAATGTTTAAACAAATCATTTCAAATTACCGGTTGTTTATAACAAGATTCGTTAATCTTCGTTAATTTCCGTTTTATATATATATATATATATATATATATATATATATATATATATATATATATATATATTAATGCAGGTATCGTTGAATAATATTGATACCTTTTATTTATTTATTTTGTGTGGGATCCTTTCGTATAGTCTGATAAGCTTGATGGTGCTATCTTTAAAAGACGACTAGAAATCACAGTAATTGTTGATTTTTTTATCAGCTCTGAGCTTTTGGCTTACATAAGCCATTATCAAAGAATAAACATTAACATATAGTGAACATAGAACATTTAACTTATTAACAAAATGGAATTAAACAAAGAGAATTAAATCAAAGAGACAAGTCCATTTTTAATGTGGCGGATACACACAACATATATATATATATATATATATAGAGAGAGAGAGAGGGGGGGAGAAAGATAGAGAGAGGGGCGGGGAGAGAGCTGGAGTGTGTATCATAACGGAAAAGATAAAGGCAGTTGGTAGTTAGACAACAGTAATTTCTTGTGTCCATCAAATAAAAATAGATGCTTTTCTTGAAATCCGATTAAAACATCTGTAATTAATGATCAAACGTAAACAGTAAAGTACACGTTTTGTAATTCTCTTTGTCACATGCTTGCAAAAATGATATACCAGAAATGGCATTCTCTGATTTGTTGTTTGTATCTACTCCTTTTATGCATTTTAGCTTTTAGTCGTCTACAGATTGAACTTTATTGGTTTAACCTACATATGCACGCAATACGTTCCCCTGATTGACATGTAAACGTTTTCTTAATAAATACATGATCGCTTCATCCTAAGCTTTCTTATTTATGATTAGGATACGGACGTTGGTTTGAGTGCGTCCTATTCCGGGTAGGTCGTCTGTGTTCTCAACACATTTTTTTTTTTTATTAAATCGGTTGCTGTACGCTGTTAACCCTCTAGGGCCATTCGTATCATATTTGATACAGTATGAAAACAAGCCTTGAAAGAAATATTTTCCTGAAAAATTTTTTAAGAGAAATATTTTATAAATTTCAAATGAAAGCAGTACTGACTGCTCAGTCAATGAATACCAAATGTTTCCTTATAGGGAAATACCAAATGTTTCCTTATAGGGAAATACTGTATCAAATATGATACGAATGGCCCTAGAGGGTTAATAGATAGATAGATAGATAGATAGATAGATAGATAGATAGATAGATAGATAGATAGATAAACAGACTGAGATTAACCCTCTAGGGCCATTTGTATCATATTTGATACAGTATGAAAACAAGCCTTGAAAGAAATATTTTCCTGAAAAATTTTTTAAGAGAAATATTTTATAAATTTCAAATGAAAGCAGTACTGATTGCTCAGTCAATGAATACCAAATGTTTCCTTATAGGGAAATACCAAATGTTTCCTTATAGGGAAATACTGTATCAAATATGATATGAATGGCCCTAGAGGGTTTTAAAAAAAAAAGAAGATTTCCAACAAAGACGTCCATTAATGGAAACAAAGCCTTGTGACTTCAGAAGGGGAGTACTTCGAAGAAGATTAAATGTCGGATTGATATATGTTGTAGTTGTACGTTTCCATATTTTCTTTTATCAGTCCTGGTGTAAAGAAGTTAAGTTTGAAGGCAAACACATCTAAATATACTGACTTCCAACTAGACCTTCGATTATGAATTTTTAACAATAAACTCTCATGGTTTCAAGGAAATTATTTTGTAAATCAAATTAAATAAGCTTCGAATTAACGGTATCAGCTTTTCCTGACGGTTGCTAAAGATTTTTATTATTCATTTAACCCCACGCAAAACGGGACCATCACTATTACGCAGGGGGTGACAGTGAGAGAATAGACTTGGTGTGTCGGAAAAAAAATGAAAGATAGATGGATATACGGTATTCAAGGATATAGAAGATGACAATTGACGTCACATTTATATTTTTGGAACTTGTAGCAATCAGGGAAGTAAGTAAATGAAAGTTCCACCGGAGGGAAGTGCAACAAAAAAAAGTGAGATTCTTGTAATAGAAGAGTTTGATATCTTTAACTATTTCAAAGATAAAAGGTTGGTACCAAGACGCCATGCCAGTTAAGTGGCAGGCTTAAATTCATATAGTCAAAGTAGAGTAAAAAGCTTATCAGAGCAGAAGCCATGAAAATACGAGAGTCATTCACTAAATAAGGTGAATTTTTTGGTATCTTTGAAAAAGAAGTAAATAATTTTTTTTAAAGTAAGCTTCTATCTGTATTAGAAGTTTTCATACCGAAATATACATCTTATTTATAGAATGACCCTCGTAGAAGTCCTTATACCAAATAATTCACTTTATTTATTGAATGACACTCGTAGAAGTCCTTATCCCAAAAAAGTCAACTTATTTATTGAATGACCCTCGTAGAAGTCCTTATACCAAAAAAGTCAACTTATTTATTGAATGACCATCGTAGAAGTCCTTATCCCAAAAAAGTCAACTTATTTATTGAATGACCCTCGTAGAAGTCCTTATACCAAAAAAGTCAACTTATTTATTGAATGACCATCGTAGAAGTCCTTATCCCAAAAAAGTCAACTTATTTATTGAATGACCCTCGTAGAAGTCCTTATCCCAAAAAAGTCAACTTATTTATTGAATGACCCTCGTAGAAGTCCTTATACCAAAAAAATTCACCTTGTTTATTGAATGACCATCGTAGAAGTCCTTATACCGAAAAATTCACCGTATTTATTGAATGACACTCGTAGAAGTCCTTATACCGAAAAATTCACCTTATTTATTGATTGACCCTCGTATTTGTAAAAAAGACAGAGGGAAGCCATATCCTAGCGGCGAGAAATTAACTGCAGTCGAGATCAGGACGGATTAAATTGCAGATCCTTCTTTTGTTTTTGTCGAGTACCTCTAGATTCATAGCAAGAGCACTCGATTAAATATGGCAATATTATTCAATGCCTGGACGAATGATAGAAGAAATCCGAATTCCAAGAAATTCCATATTCCCAAGTATCCTCGGATCTAGCTGCCTTGAAGAATGAGAGAAATGTCTTTTCGGATCCGTGTCTAGTATTCATTGTTGCTGGCTGTGATAACATAGGCAGAACTAACTTTAGATTTGACGTATAGCTTTGTGCAACGGCCTTTATCCTAACATTTGTGTGTTTGTCGGAATCTGCAGGTTTGATATTTCTATGAATTCTAAATTCTTAACACCCCCCCCCTTGTCTGACTTCAATGAAAACGAGTTTACAAAAACAAACCAAAGCATGCACCATTCACTTCTCTCTTCTCTTCCCGGCCAGCCCCCGAACGGAAGTATAGAGCCCTTGCTCTATAAAGAGAAACGTGGACTTTCTTTGATAATTTTTTATTACATTCTGTTTGCTCTAGCCAGTAACCACCGACCGGCGACTCACATGTTCCGCCAATTCAAAGCACGTTCATTATTCGTGCGTCCTTGATCATAAACTCTATTTCTTTCTTGGTGTGTTACGCGAAAGCGAAAGTGAAAGTGAAAGTGAAAGCAAAAGGGGAATCAAGACGTAGCATATCTGTAAACTAGTCTATCTGAGTCGATCTCCGTTTCATGGTTATTAGCTTATTTTTTCTTTCAGGCAGGTTCGTGCGATGTTTCTTGTTTATTTTCATGTATACTCAGAGCAGTTGTTTTTGCATACAAAATTATTGACTACTGATTTATATTGATAATATTAGCTTGAATAAACAAATAAAAGCGACTAGGCTTGCTTATCTATGCATTAATGTTCCATCCATCTTTCTGGTGGCCGAAGAAGTTGTGTATCTCTTGAGATAGTCAATCAGTCAGTCAGTTAAGTGCCATACGTGATACACGCTTTGGGCGATCATGTCTCGAAAGATACATGACTGACTGGGCAGAAGATTATCCCGCAATAGGTTGTTATTGCTTTCTACAGTAGACTGGTTGGCAGCCAAGGCTATAGAATCCAATCTGTCCTGTTATTTAATCCATAACGGGAAGGAATAGACGGATAAGGGATGTATTATTTTATTAAGTAGTAATTACTTGGGGATCAGTTTATTAATTCATAACAATATAAAACTGATTCCCCACTTTATGCCCAGTAGAAGCTTTAATCATGTTTTCAACTATTATATTCAGTCAGTGTTAAGTGCCATATGTGATGCACGCTCTGGGCGATCATGTCTCAAAAGAGACATGACTGACTGGGCAGAAGATTATCCCGCTGTAGAATGGTATTCTTTTCTGCGCTAGACTGATTGCCAGCAAGGCTATAGAACCCAGTCTGTCCTATTATTTCCCTCATAGTTAGAGGGGTAAAAGTTGTACTATATTATTAAAAAGTAATTAGTGGGGGGTGAATTTATAACTTCATAACAAAATAAAACTGATTCCCCACTTTATGCCAAGTAGAAGCCTTAATCATGTTTTCAACTATTATATTCAGTCAGTGTTAACTCCCACACGTGATACACACTTTAGGCGATCATGTCTCAAAAGAGACATGACTGACTGGGCAGAAGATTATACCGCAGTAGGTTGCCACTATTTTCTGCTGTAGATTGGTGGACAGCCAAAGCTATTGAACTCTATCTGACCTGTTATTTAACTCATAGCTAGAAGGGGAAGAGGTGTATTATATTATTAAGCAGAAATTAATCATGTTTTCAACTATTATATTCAATCAGTCAGCTAAGTGCCATACGTGATACACGCTTTGGGCAGATTATACTGCAGTAGGTTGCTATTCTTTTCTGCGCTAGACTGGTTGCCAGCCCAGGCTATTGAAACCAATCTGTCCTGTTATTTAACTCATAGCTAGAAGGGGAAAAGATGTATTATTTTATTAAGTATTAATTAGTGAGGGATGAGTTTATTTCTTCATAACAACATAAAACTGATCCCCCACTTAATGCCCAGTAGAAGCCTTAATCATGTTTTCAACTATTATATTCAATCAGTCAGCTAAGTGCCATACGTGATACACGCTTTGGGCAGATTATACTGCAGTAGGTTGCTATTCTTTTCTGCGCTAGACTGGTTGCCAGCCCAGGCTATTGAAACCAATCTGTCCTGTTATTTAACTCATAGCTAGAAGGGGAAAAGATGTATTATTTTATTAAGTATTAATTAGTGAGGGATGAGTTTATTAGTTCAGAACAATATAAAACTAATCTCCCACTTAATGCCCAGTAGAAGCCTTAATCATGTTTTCAACAATTATATACAGTTAAGTGCCATACGTGATACATGCTTTGGGCGATCATGTCTCAAAAGAGACATGACTGACTGGGCAGAAGATTATTCCATTGGTTTCTATGGTAGACTTCGTGCCAGCCAATGCTATAGAAACTAATCTGTCCTGTTATTTGACTCATAACTAGAGGGGAAAGAGATGTATTATATTATTAAATAGTAATTAGTGGGGGATGAATTTATTACTTCATAACAACATAAAACTGATCCCCCACTTTATGCCCAGTAGAAGCCCTAATTTTGTTCTCAACTATTATACTCAATCAGTCAGCTAAGTGCCGTACGTGTTGCACGCTTTGGGCGATCATATTTCGAAAGATACTTTACTGACTAAGCCGAAGATTATACTGCAATAGGTTGCCATTGCTTTCTGCGGTAGACTGTTTGCCAGCCAAGGCTATAAGACCCAAACAGTCATATTATTTACCCTATAACTGGATGAAAGAGACGGATTAATACCTTTCCCAAAGTTATTTGTGCGTAAGTGATGTGATAGTAGTCAGTATAAAAGCTTATGTTAAATTCAGTATTTCAGATACGGATTTCCGACAAAGATATTTAACCTAATGCCAGACCAAACTTGTTGGGACAACAAAGTATTTTAGATTACTCACTGCGTTCAGAAATGATCTCTGAATAAAACAAAGCACCAGTTTTATAATTGTAATGTCCTCTGCAATTAGCACTGTGACAGTGAATCATTAACATTTAGCAATGAATAGCAATTTCGCAACAAAAGCCACTAGCCAATCTCTGCTATGTTTTGTTTTTCAGGAATAAGTGGCCTGTCTGTGCCAGTAAGTTTTTGCCAGTTTTGATTTCCTCGTTCCAGATTAGATTCATAATAGGAATTTGTGAACATACGTAGAAATGGCGACATATTAACGATAGGATACTATACAGGACACCGACTCTTGACTGGGCGTTAGACATACTCAATACTGAGAGTACTCAACACCCGGTCAACCTGAAGACCCAAATTTTATTTGAATCATCATTCAACACGTATTAATTACAGAACGGGCTAGGGAAATCCAAGATTTTATGGAGTAGTACTGTATGATTTGCGTTGGGGTGCAGTTGATATCGGATACACAAGAGAAATCGGGAAGCCGAGTTCAAATTCTACTTAAATTCCTTGCATTCACTTACGCGCAAATACCCTTAGGAAAGGTATTAATCCGTCTCTTCACTCCATTTATGGGTTAAATAGCAGGAGTGACTGGGCTCTATAGTCTAGGCTGTTAACCAGTCTACCGCAGAAAATAATGGCAAACTACTGCCAGATAATCTTCTGCCCAGTCAGTCAAGTCTTTTTGTAGACATGATCACCCAAAGCATGTATCACGTATGGCACTTATCTGACTGAATGAATATAATAGTTGAAAACATGATTAAGGCTTCTACTAGGCATAAAGTGGGGGGTCAGTTTTATATTGTTATGAAGTAATAAACTGCTCCCCCAGTAATTAACTTAATATAATACATCTCTTCCCCATTTAGCTATAAGTCAAATAACAGAACAGATTGGGTTCTATAGCCTTGGCTGGCAACCAGTCTACCGCAGAAAGCTATGGCTATCTACTGCGGGATATTCTTTTGCCCAGTCAGTCATGTCTTTTTGAGGACATGATCGCCCCAATCGTGTATCATGTATGGCACTTAACTGACTGACTGAATATAATAGTTGAAAAAATGATTAAGGCTTTTACGGGACATAAATAGGGGGATCATTTTTATATTGTTATAAAGTAATAAACTGATCCCCCTACTACTAAATAATATAATACATCTCTTCCCCACTCGAGATATAAGTCAAATAGTAGGACATATTGGGTTCTATAGCCTTGGCTGGTAACCAGTTTATCACAGAAAACAATGACAAACTACTGCGGGATAATCTTTGCCCAGTCAGTTATGTCTCTTTCGAGACATGATCGCCCAAAGCGTGTATCACATGTCGCACTTAACTGACTGACTGAATATAATATTTGAAAACATGATTAAGGCTTCTACTGGGCATAAAGTGGGGGATCTGTTTTATATTGTTATGAAGTAATAAACTGATACCTCTCTAATTAATACTTAATAAAATAATATATCCCTTCTTCCTCTAGCTATGGATCAAATAATAGGACATATTGGGTTCTATAGCCTTGGATGGCAAGCAGTTTATCGCGGAGAGTACCACCACCTTTAAATGTGTTGTTTTTCATTTTTTTTTTATTTTTACTTTTTTCAGCGCAGTTTTATCGATTATTACATAAAATTTCCGATTATCAAAAAAATTTGAAAATATTTCAATATTTAAACAATTTTAGGCGGGGGGCTAAGTTTTTCATACAACGTTATAGTAAATCGATCCTTCATTTTTTAACCACTCGCGCTTTGTTTTTTGTTTGTTTTTTTTTTATTTGTTTTTATTTTGGACGAGTTGTTGCTCTTGTTATTGTCTTTTTCAAGTATTCTTACGATGGCATCATCCTTGGCATATCTCCTGCCAAGCAGCTTGTATTTGTTCCCAAAGTGTGTCTTGCGAGGTAACATTATATTTTCAATTTTTTCATCCAAATTTCCCATAGATGTTCAATAGGATTGAGATCAGGGCTTTGTGGGGGCCAATTCAAATTCCGGAGCATTCCTTCCTCTTCCTTTTTAGTTAAATAATTCTTACAAAGTTTTGGCTTTTCACTCTGTATTTGAAGTTTTTAGGAAAATCACCCCTGTCCTAATAATTTTGCATACTACCGCTAGTGTGCAAAAGGTAGGACATGGTTGATTTTAAACTTTATTTTGATGGCTCATAAAAGATAAAATAGTACTTGCCTTAATACCTTTGCATAGTACTGTATATAGATGTAAAGGTATCACTTGTATTTAGATGTTTTCGTAATTATGGACACACACACACACACACACACACATATATATATATATATATATATATATATATATAAAAGCAAACTTATCACTATACTCGTTTCGAAAAACAATCCGCGTATATACGCGGAAGGAAAAATGGTTGTGATAAATGAAAAAGCTAGGCTCATGAACATCAGCCAAAGCGATTTGGACCGAGCCAGTACGTAGCCCAAAGAAAAAACCCGAGACTAGTAATCAATAACAAAAAAGCGCTCAATACGTAAGCAGAGCAGAATAAGTAAATTAACCTAGTGAGGCAACAAACCTACCAAGGTTTCACTTAAACGAATCTTCAGGGAACGTTGGCTCCAACGTTCCCTGAAGATCCGTTTAGGTGAAACCTTGGTAGATTTTTTGGCTCACTAGGTTAATTTAATTCTATATATATATATATATATATATATATATATATATATATATATATATCGAAAGCAAGTCAGGATGTATACGCAGTGAGAACGATTTCCTGAAATTGTGGCAGAACTTCAAAGAAGAAACCCGACATTTTCACTCTGTACGCTGAACGCTTGATAGAATGGTCTTTGCTGATGAAAAAAAAAAATAAATAAGGTGACGTGAATTTGGAAGTGCAGGTTTGTACATAAGAAAAGTCAAAACAGGGCTTCGATGTTGGTAAGATTCAAAATCTTGAATATTTAAAGGAAAATCGAGAGAAGAGGGAAAAAAGAAAAAAAAAGGGAAGAAAAATCGAGATAAAAAAATTAAAAATCTTTGGAAAAGAAAGACCGAAGGAATAAGTAAAAAGAAAAGAGAAAAAGAGAAAACCGTAAAAAGAAGAAAAGAAAGATGTATGATAATCGAGAGAAACTAACAATGAAAAAAGAAAAAAGAGACAAAAAAATGAAGAGGAAAGTAAAAAGAAAGAAAAAGTGTATGAAAATAGAGACAAAATAATAAAGAAAGAAGAAAGAAAGAAAAAGTGAAGAGGAAAGTAAAAAAAATGAATAAGTGAATGAAAACCGAGACCAATAATAAAGAAAGAAGAAAGAAAAAGTGAGGAGGAAAGTAAAAAGAAGGAAAAAGTGTATAAACATCGAGACAAAATAATAAAGAAAGAAAGAAAGAAAGAAAGAAAGAAAGAAAAAATGAAGAGGGATGTAAAATGAAGGAAAAAGTGAATGAAAACCAAGACAAAATAAGAAAGAAAGAAAGAAAGAAAGAAAGAAAGAAAGAAAGAAAGAAAGAAAAAATGTAGAGGAAAGTAAAAAGAAGGAAAAAGTGAATGAAAATCAAGACAAAATAAGAAAGAAAGAAAGAAAGGAAGAAAGAAAGAAAAAATGAAGAGGAAAGGAAAAAGAAGGAAAAAGTGAATGAAAACCAAGACAAAATAAGAAAGAAAGAAAGAAAGAAAGAAAGAAAGAAAGAAAAAAAGAAAGAAAAAATGAAGAGGGATGTAAAATGAAGGAAAAAGTGAATGAAAACCAAGACAAAATAAGAAAGAAAGAAAGAAAAATGAAGAGGGAAGTAAAAAGAAGGAAAAAGTGAATGAAAACCAAGACAAAATAATAAAGAAAGAAAAAAGAAAAAGTGAGGAGGAAAGTAAAAAGAAGGAAAAAGTGTATAAACATCGAGGCCAAATAATAAAGAAATGGAAGAAGAGAGAAAGAAAAATCAAGAGAAATATAAAAAAAACGAAAGAAAAGAGGAAGAAAAATCGAAATAAGGACTAAAAAGAAAGAAAAGAAAAAGAAATAATAATAATCGAGAGAAAAACGCAAAGTTTATGAAGAAGAAGAAGAAAAAGAAGAAGAAGAAGAAGAAGAAGGAGAAGAAGAAGAAGAAGAAGAAAAAGAAGGAGAAGAAGAAGATAAAAATCGATAGGAATATTTCAAAGAGGGAACGAAGATAAAATATTAGGGTGAAAAAAGTAAAAAGAGAAACAAACAAAAAGAAAGAAAAAATGAGAAAAATTAAAAAGAAAAGAAAAAAGAAAGCAAAATATACAGCAATTATTTCGTTGAAAGAAGAAAGAGAACAAAAAAGAGAGAATAAATGACGAGAAAGGAAAAAATAAAAGTATATAAATAATGAAAGGTGGATTCGGTTGATTGATTTTTTATGTCTTATCAACCTTTTGCAGGTTAATTAAAACTAGAAAATATTTTTAGATTCTTTAGAATTACTGATGCAAGTGTTACTAATTAACCCATAGTTTGGAGGTAAGAACTAGTTTCATACATTTCTCAAGTGTGGTACAGTGGATATCAGCTTGGAACGAGAAACCGGCGAGCCGAGTTCGAATTCCAGCTGAATCCATTGTACTCACTTACGCGCAAATACCCTTGGGAAAGGTATTAATCCATCTCTTCCTTCCAGTTATGGGTTAAATAGCAGGACAGATTGGGTTCTATAGCCTTGGTCGGCAACCAGTCTACCGCAGAAAGCAATGGCAACCTACTGCGGGATAATCTTCTGCCCAGTCAGTCATGTCTCTTTAGAGACATGATCGCCCAAGCGTGTATCACGTATGGCACCTATACTGACTGACTCAAGAGTATTTGCGCGTGAGTTAATATATCGGACCCGAATGGAATTAGAACTGGGCTCTTCGATTTACAATTAAATGTCGTTACACCAACTGCAAATCCACACCTGTTATTTTAATCCGGTACTGACCAAGCTAGACGTTGCTTAACTTCAGTGATCTTACCAGAATTAGTATTTTAACATGATATACTCAAACGGGTGGAGACAGAGAAAGAGAAAGAGAAAGAGAACGATGGAGAGAGAGAGAGAGAGACGTGGAAGGAGTAGAAGCGAAGAATAAGAAGTGAGGCCAGATGGTTGGCGCAATGTTAGAGAAAAATGAGATGGAGAGAGTGAGGTGGGTATGAGGAGCAATAATAGGAGCAAAAACATGAAGAATAATAGTGCTGGTAGGAGGAGAGTGGTGATTGGCGCATGAAAGAGTATTGTTATGAAGAAAGATCAGTAAAGAGATGGGGTGGATAAAGAGAAGAGAGATGTGATGTAGGCGAGTAGTAGGGTGAGGAGAAATGATTGACAGATGAAAGGGGAAGTAAAAGAAAAAGCAAAAGAGGGGGATAAAGACACAGAAAACACTTCGGTAATGGAGATTTTAGAGACGAAGAAATGCTTGCATAGGAACACAAATAAGATAAATGCCAATGCCAACGTATAAATTTAAAAGGAAGAATTTTTTTGACAAGAGGTCATTCAGTTAACTGGCATACGTGATACACGCTTGGGCGATCATGTCTCCAAAGAGACATGACTGACTAGGCAGAAGATTATCCCGCAGTAGGTTGCCATTACTTTCTGCGGTAGACTGGTTGCCGACCAAGGCTATAGAACCCAATCTGTCCTATTATTTGACTCATAGCTAGAGAGGGAAAGGATGTATTATATTATTACGTAGTAATTAGTGGGGGATCAATTTATTACTTGATAAGAACAGAAAAACGACCCCCCACTTTATGACCAGTAGAAGACTTAATCATAGTTCCAACTATTATATTGAGTCAGTCAGTTAAGTGCCATACGTGATACATGCTTTAGTCTTTAGTTCTTTCGAGACATGACTGACTGGGCAGAAGATTATCCCGCAGTAGGTTGCCATTGCTTTCTTCGGTAGACTGGTTGACAGCCAAGGCTATAGAACCCAATCTGTCCTGTTATTTGACTCATAGCTAGAGAGGGAAAAGATGTATTATATTATTAAGTAATAATTATAAGGGTGATCAGTTTATTACTTCATAACAATATAAAACAGATCCCCCACTTTATGCCCAGTAGAAGCCTTAATCATTTATTCAACTATTATATTCAGTCAGTCAGTTAAGTGCCATACATGATACACGCTTGGGTGATCATGTCTCGAAAGAGACATGACTGACTAGGCAGAAGATTATCCCGCAGTAGGTTGCTATTACTTTCTGCGGTAGACTGGTTGCCAGCCAAGGCTATAGACTCCAATCTGTCTGTTTATTTGACTCATAGATAGAGAGAGGGGTAATGTATTATATTATCAATTAATAATTAGTGGGGGATCAGTTTATTACTTTTTTTTTTTAATCATATCACCCCGAGCAAGGCAAAAACGCCACTGATGCGATGGGGGCTACGTAAGAGTGAAAAGATTGGAAAAGAGAGAAAACCGGAAACCACATCCTCAACAGGAAACAATGGATGAGCCTCTTCACTTGTTCAATAGATGTGGGTGGAGTGTGAACCGGGTGATAGTTTAGTCTATCTACTCCAATTGAAAATAAAATAAAATAAAATAAAATAAAATAAAAAAAGAGTGAAAAGATTGGAAAAGAGAAAAACCGGAAACCACATCCTAACCAGGAAACAAGGGATGAGCCTCTTCTCCTGTTCAATAGAAGTGGGTGGAGTGTGAACCGGGCGATAGTTTAGTCTATCTACTCCAATTACTTCATAACAATATAAAACAAATCCTCCACTTTATGCCCAGTAGCAGCCTTAATCATGTTTTCAACTATTATATTTAGTCAGTCAGTAAAAGGCCATAGGTGATACACACTTTGGGCGATCATGTCTCCAAAAAGACATGACTGACTAAGCAAAAGATTATCCCGCAGTAGGTTGCCATTACTTTCTGCGGTAGACTGATTGCAGCCAAAACTATAGAACTCAATCTGTCCTATTATTTGACTCATAGCTAGAGAGACAAGAGATACATTATATTCCAATGTAGTGATTGATAAAGGAACAGTTTATTACTTTATAACAATACAAAACGGATCCCCCACTTTATGCCCATTAGAAGCTTTAATCTTTTTTTTTTTTCAACTATTTTATTCAGTCAGTCAGTTAAGTGCCATTTGATCATCCTGCATTAGATAGCCATAACTTTCTGCAGTAGACTGGTTGCCAGCCAAGGCTATAGAACCCAATCTGTCCTGTTATTTGACTTATAGCTAGATGGGGAAGAGATGTATTATATTAAGTAGTAATTAGTGGGGGATCAGTTTATTACTTCATAACAATATAAAACTGATCCCCCACTTTATGCCTAGTAGAAGCCTTAATCATGTTTTCAACTATTATATTCAGTCAATCAGTTAAGTGCGATATGTGATACACGCTTTGGGCGATCATGTCTCGAAAGAGACATGGCTGACTGGGCAAAGATTATCCCGCAGTAGTTTGTCATTGTTTTCTACGACAAACTGGTTACCAGCCAAGGCTATAGAACCCAATCTGCCATACTATTTGACTTATATCTCGAGTGGGAAAGTGATGTATTATATTATTTAGTAGTAATTAGTGGGGGATCAGTTTATTACTTCATAACAATATAAAAATGATCCCCCTATTTATGCCCCGTAAAAGCCTTAATCATTTTTTCAACTATTATATCCAGTCAGTCAGTTAAGTGCCATACATGATACACGCTTTGGGCGATCATGTCTCCAAAAAGACATGACTGACTGGACATAAGATCATCCTGCATTAGATAGCCATGACTTTCTGCAGTAGACTGGTTGCCAGCCAAGGCTATAGAACCCAAACTGTCCTCTTATTTAACACATAACTTGAGGAAAGAGACGATGAATACCTTTACCAAGGGGTGTACTCGGCTCCCCAAATTGCCGTTCCGAATCGATATCTACTTGACCACAACGCACATCCTAGAACGACACGAAAAAGGCAATTGTCAACTTAATGTTGACAATTGCCTTTTAACGAAAGTATCCTTATTTTTGTAATTATTAAGTGTAACATTGCGTTTTGGAGGTGCGATGCGGTGCAATGTATATCATTCCGGAACGAGAAATCGGAGAACACAGTACGAATACCAGTTTTCGTTGCATTCATTTATACCCTTGGAAAATGTATTAGTCTATCGCATCCTCCTTCCAACTATGGGTTAAATAGCAGAACAACTTGGATTCTGTAGCTTTGGTTGGCAACTCGTGAACTGCAGAATGTATGGCTATTTAACATTTTTGCAGAGCTCTTCAAATTCTGCGATCTGTATTTCTCAGTACCATATTTTTATTTCTTCAAGGAATGGACCAACAGAGAATCTGTAATGTGATAGATTTCGATTTCGGCTCAAAGTGGCTTCCTTGTGTCTCTTCTACAAATACTTTCACGGCTTCTGCCCCGATGAACTTAGCTCACTGGTGCCTCCTATATATGAATTTACACGAGCCAGAAGATTAGCAACCATCCTTTTACTGTGAAACCAATAAATTGTAAACACAAATTCTAATCCAGTAGCTCTTTCTCTCGCACTTCCCGCCTGTGGAATTCTCTTCAGTTTACTTGCTTCCCCGATAGCTAAAATCTCCATGAATTTAAATGTAAAATCAACAGTCATCTCCTATCTCACTGACTTGCATCCTCTCTCTCATGCTTCTTTAACCACCCACTCCACTCTCATCAGTATTTTCATCCTTCTCTTACCCACTTCCTGACAACCCCTAAAACCTGTCACTCTTTCACACATCATTCCTCTTGTGTAAATTCCTGCAAAACTGTGGCAATAAAATGACTTGCTTGGGGCGATAGGATTATAAAAACCATAAAATTTTCTTTACTATTATAATGTGGTTGTAAAGTGGGGAATCAATTGTACATTACAATCAATATATAAACTGATCCCTCACTTTATGGTCACAGTCATCCTTCTCTTACCCACTTCCTGATCGTTCCTATAACCTCTTACTCTTTCTTATTACTTTTCTCCTATTAACCCCCTGCAAAACAGTGGCAATATGGTGCCTTGCTTGGGACGATATGATTATATATATATATATATATATACATATAAATGACTTCATTGATTCTATCGGGACAGTTTCCTATCAATCCGATGACTCCAAATACAACGTTAATATTCTCCTGTACTACAGATTTTAGATTTCCACTTCAAGATCCTTGTATTTTGAAGATCTTCAAAGATACATTAAAACCTGCAGGAACTGCCTAGTCAATAGGAAAGCACATTTGTTCTTGTAGGCTTTGATCACCATGCCTATGCGATTAGTTTGACTGCTATCTCTGTGTGTGTTGTCATGTTCTAAAAAATCGTTACAGGTCTCATATCCGAACCGGCTCTGGGTGATTATCTTCTTCTTCTTCTTCTTCTTCTTCTTCTTCTTCTTCTTCTTCTTCTTCTTATTATTATTATTATTATTATTATTATTATTATTATTATTATTATGTTGTCATTTTTCATTATAAATCGATTTCTGCTATGGTAGTGCTACCTACCAAGGTTGCCGGAATACCTAAGGCAGGTCGCGGTGTGTTGTTATGGTTCCATTTCATTTCATGTTTTTCATATCTCCCTAACATCCCTAGTGTTACATAGACAAAGTTCTTCTTTCTGTATATCTCTTAAGCTGAGGTTTCCAGGGATTCTTTCAGTGCGTTGTTTTGTGCCACTTTTTATCATTCCAAGTGCACCTACTATCACTGGCACGATTCTTGTTTTCAATTTCCACATTTTTTCTATTTCAATTTCCAGGTCCTTATATTTTGAGCGTTTTTCGAATTCCTTGGTTGCTATGTTACAATCCGCTGGACAAACCATATCAATTTATAGGCAAATTTTTTTATTTTTGGCTTTTAACAAGAATGTCCAGCCTATTTGCTTCAGTTTTTCTGTCTGTGTAGATGATGTAATCCCATAGAATGGTGACATCTTCTATTTTTGTAACCGGTGCTGGGTGATGTTCATACCAGTGTTTGTTTACAGATTTTCCTAATGTCTGCCTATTGTCCAATGTAAATATTGCCCAACTCTATCATGGCGATTTTTATATTCATTTGGGGCAAGCACAGAACAGCCTGAGATTAGGTGGTCTATTGTTTCTTGGTGTTTATCACAAAACCTGCATTTTGGATCCATATTATTATGCATAATATTTGCCTGAAAGTTTCTAGTGAAAATATTTTCTTCTTGTGCTGCAAGAATAAAGCCTTCAGTTTCAGACTTTCATCCAGATGCGCGTCACCATCGATGAGTATTAACTTTGTCAACATTGGATTTATTGGCACGTACTGGATATTGGCCATGCAGAGGTTTGTCTTGCCAACGCTGTTTCATCTGTTCAAGAGCTTTATCTTTGGCTTTCATTTTCATATTTTTTGCCGCAATAGTTGGTTCTTGACTTCCGTTCTGCTTTTCTACAGAATCTACTAACTGTAAATCTTGTTTGTATTTACTGCCTTCTTTTATTATTGAATATTTTTTCTTTCTTTCTTCATGTTGCCTTACTAATTGTAACATCCAATCCTTTGTTGTTGCTATGTATGTTAGTAAGCCAATAGTTGTTGTCTTGTATGACAATTCCAGCTGAATAAGACCTCTTCCACCTTCTTTATGGGGTATGTATAGACGGTCTACATCAGCCTTTGGATGATGCATCTTATGCTTAGAAAGAGGCTTTCTTGTTTTAGAATCCATTCGCCTGATGTCGTTTAGAGACCAGTTTAAGATGTTGAAGCTACATTATTATTATTATTATTATTATTATTATTATTATTATTATTATTATTCATTCATTCATTCATTCACATCATCGTTATAGATATTTTGTGGTTATCACTGGAGAAAGTGAATCAATGAATAATTTCTCCAGCACCTTCCGCAGCACCACCGCAAGATTTAGCACTTTTGACAGTTACACTTCTCTATATAACTAAATCATTTATTCCTTACTCTTTTGTTTTTTGTTTTTTTGTTTTTTGCACTATTTTCCCGGCACCAACAAAGGAGTGAATCTTAAAGTTTTTTGCAAAGCTCATTCTTTATTGAACGATATGAACTTATGATACAGAATCGCAAAGTAGGGTACCAAACTACAGAAACCACATCATTTAAGGAATACCAACAGCAGCAACAATTAAAAGGGATAGTAAATCTTGTAGAGAAAATAATGACGCAATCAAGATATTGGAAGGTCCAATGTCTTCAAATAAAAGGCTAGGAAGAAAATCACCATCAATACTGGAAACATCTACTGAAATTGAGAAATGACTTGTAAAATAATTTACAGATGATGATTTTATGTGTTACACGGCTGCCCTCAGGTCAGATCCTGGTAGAGACGGCACCAGATGTGACGCCTCAGGCCGGGCTGGCCGTCTGTCTAATGTGACGCTCGTTCTCGCCGACGCTCGTGACGTTCCCAGTTGTGACACTGCCACCCGGTTGTACGGTTGGTTTGGTCCCTGTTGCTGGTCGTGACGATCCCGTCCGATGATGTCGCCACAAAAGCTGGATTACAAGACATCTGTTGCAACAACGGGCCACTGTCCCACGTTGTGATTAGATCCCAGAGATCACATCGTGCAATTTTAGTAGTCGCCTTCTTGAGCCAGTCCGGATACTAAATGAACAAGGTCGAATACACCTGGAGAGTTACGAAGAATGTTTTTATATAAAGAAAAAACAATGTCTTTTTTTCCCAGGAATACAGTCGCCGGAAATGTTGGTTACAACGGAGAGAGAAAGTTCGCTAAAAGCATCATAGCTTCCAATCTTCAAATAAAATGTTTTAAGTTTCGTTAGCCCTGAAGTAAACAGATTTTTTCACATTTTCACCAAAGTGTTTTTCACGTATTCATCAAATTTTCATTAAAGTCTCGATAATCAGGGTTGTCAATATTCTATGTAACTTCTAAAACAGCAAAGTTCTTTCGAGTCCTTATCGGAGTTTAACGGAGTTTGCCGAAGTTTTAGGGAACGAAGGATCAGAATTTTCGATTTTCCCGTGATTTAAAAAAAATAACAATAACGTTCTTTCGGGATTCATGTCGATGGCGCATTTTTACAAATTAACTTCTTTGAGTTAATTTGCGGCAGGCTTCATTCGAAATTAAATCTTTAGCCATAAGTTCTATGGTGGGCGTCCAGCCTTGGGTCATGACTTCCTGGCTGGGATCCTTTTTCCACAGTCGTTACATTTCGACTGCTACCATTTCGAGTACATATACCAGGCACTCGACAGGAATGGCGAAGCCCGAACCGTTGCATTGGATATATCTAAGGCGTTCGACAGAGTTTGTCATGCTGGCCTTCTATGTAAACTGCGGAGCTATGGTATAACTGGACATTTGTTTCAACTAATCCAGTCATTCCTCTCTAACCGCACAATGAAGGTGGTATTAAACGGACATGCCTCTCAGAACTACCATACAAACGCAGGTGTCCCCCAAGGCTCCATCTTAGGTCCTACACTCTTCCTGATATATATTAATGATCTCCCTGATTCCATAAGAGCCCAAATAGGTTTGTACGTCGATGACACCACAGTTTACTCTCGCCTCCAACAAAAATCTGGTGTAGGCGTCAAAGCTAACCTCGCAGCCGAGATTGAAAAAGACCTCCAATCCATATTGGACTGGGGTAAGAAATGGCTAGTAAATTTTAATGCTTCTAAAACGAAGCTACTCTCAATTAACCATCATCGACAATCTCACCTACCTCCCATTAGCATGGACCAGGCTTGCCTCCCAGAGAGTAAAACACTACGCCTCCTTGGTCTCACACTTTCAGCGGACCTCAAATGGAATGACTATATCGAATCCATTGCTAAATCCGCTGCTATGAAAGTCGGTTCTCTGTGTAGGGCCCGGAGGTTTTTTCCGTCTAAATCTATCCTGTACATTTACAAATCTACCATCCGCCCGTGCATTGAATACTGCTGCCATATCTGGTCGGGTGCCCCTGCTGTTCTCCTCGGGCTTCTCGATAAGGTTCAGAGGAGGGTCTGTAATGTGATCGATACCGACTTGGCAGACCGCCTGCAGTCTCTCTCCCACCGGCGCGACGTAGCTTCCCTGTGTCTCTTCTATAAATACTTTCACGGCTTCTGCTCCGATGAACTTAGATCACTGGTGCCCCCTAAATACGAATTTGCACGAGATACTAGATTAGCAACTAGATTCCACCCTTTTACAGTGAAACCGATAAAATGCAGCCGTAACTTCTACTCCAACAGTTTCTTTCCTCGCACTTCCCGACTGTGGAATTCTCTTCCAAACGATTGTTTCTTCCCCGACGGCTACAATCTCCAGGAGTTTCAATGTAAGGTCAATAGACACCTCCTAACACACTAACCTGCTCCCATTCTATCAAACACTCTTCCCATCTGCCCAACCCTCATCCTCGCTATCCTTACTCATCTGTCACCTTCCTCCTGACATTCCCTATGTCTAACCACTCCTTCTCTTTACCTTCTCCTATGTAACCCCATGCGCAATAGTGGCAGTGGAATGCCTTGCTTGGGGTGAGATGATTAAAAAGAAAAATCTCCAAGAGAAAGCTGAATATTGAGTAAAAACTCTCAGCAGTTCTCTCCAACTCTCTCCAACTGATTTTTCTCGCAGAGTCCGGATTTTTATAACCACTTTCGATCCTCTCTGGGGATCTAGCTGGCCCGAAGCCCTCGGCCAATGAAATCGTTTTCCGCCCACTCGATTTGCGGAAAGTTTAAGCTCAACGAATGAGATTTTGCCAACTCACATTCGATTTCGATTTCCTACGGGTTCCCACAGATTCCGGCTTTACCAGCGAGTCTGTTTGGTAACATTGGCCTTCGTGTGAGCTTATCCAATCATTCTGACACTTATTTTGTCTAAGCGTTTTCGGCTTAGCGAAATCAACATTTCAAACTTCGAAAGAAGAGAAATTTATATAAACACGAAAGAAGAGAAATTTATATTTTCCCAGAATAATTAGATTTTATGCTCCCCGGCTTTTAGAAGTACTTGATGGTACTAACATTGTTACTTTTTCCTAAGCTCACATCGCGTGCCGCAATAAAACATTAATAATATTGCCAGTATCAATTTCTCTCTCCGTCCTTTCAAACCAACCAAAGGAAAGTATCCCCGCGGGAGAAGGGAAAGTATCCCTGTGGTAGGTAGTGTCACATATGAATTTCAGCCGAAAGCAGTCCTGGCTGCTTCGGTCAATGAATGGCAAATGTTTCTTTATAATGACCATTACTATTGTTATACTATTGTTGTACATACGAGAAGTTATGAGAAAGAGTGACAGGTTATAAGGGGTGTCAGGAAGTGGGTAAGAGAAGGATGAGATTACTGATGAGAATGGAGTGGACGGAGAAAGGAGCATGAGAGAGAGGATGTAGGTTAATGAGATAGGAGATGACTATTGACTTTACTTTTAAATTCTTGGATATTGTAGCTGTCAAGATAACAAGTAAATGGAAGTGAATTTCACAGGCGGAAAGTGCGAGAAAAGAAGCTGAAGGAGTAGAATTTGCGTTTACAATTTATTTGTTCCACAGTAAAAGGGGTGTAAGCTAGTTGCTAATGTTGGGGCTCGAGTAAATTTATATATAGGAGGCACCAGTGAGCTAAGTTCATCGGAGCAGAAACCGTGAAATTATTTGTAGAAGAGACACAGGGAAGCCACATTATATACCTGATCCGAAAATTCTGTCATTTCACTGGTGTGTTCAATTTTGATATAAATGTTTTTGTGTGTCATACCATTTTGTCCGTCCAGAATAGCTCCTCTTTTGATTAATTTTAATTACTTATTTTCTTATTGTTGATATTATCTGTTTCCTTAGTTTAACAACATATTCCCACAGTCTTGAGAATATATCATCATCATCATCAGCATCAGCATCATCATTTTGTTCTTATTATTATATAGTGGAGTCCTTCGATATCTTCAATCGTGTCTGGCACAAGGACAATAGTTACCAGATTTACACTGATCGGGCCTGAAGAATATCTCCAAAATCCACCAGATGTATTTATACGAGGCTCATTCAATAAATAATGTGAATTTTTCGGTATAAGGACTTCTAATACAGATAGAAGCTTCCTTATTTTTTAATTTTTTTTCCTTTAGTTCTTTTTTAAATTTTTTGCAGGTTGAAAAAAAAAGCTTTGAGAGTTTTGAAGATTAACAAAGATGGCTGACCAAGAAGCATGCTCCAGGATTGAACAGAGGTCAGTTATCAAGTTTTTAGTTGCTGAAGGATGCAACCAGTTGAAATTCATAGGAGAATATTAACTGTGTATGATGCCATATGTTTCATCCACAAAAATGTCTACAAGTGGGCTAAATTCTTTACAGAAGGACGGAGCAATGTTGAGGATTAAGACAGGCCTGGGAGGCCGAGGGAAGTGAGGTCTCATGAGGTGATCGAATCAGTCAATGACCTCATTCAGTCTGACAGAAGGATGACAGTGAATGCCATTGCAAGGACTTTGAGCCTATCTGCTAGGACAGCACACAAAATTGTCCATGATCAACTTGCCTACTCGAAGATCAGCTGCCGGTGTGTGCCAAAGATGTTTAGTGCAGAGCATAAACAGAAGAGGGTCGAGTTGTCTCAGCAGTGTCTGTCCCGCTTACAGCCAAGACCTTGCCCCTTCAGACTTTCACCTGTTTGGTCTCTTAAAAGTGTTCACGAGAGGCACGAAGTTTGAAAATTAAGATGAAGTCAAAAGTGTTGTGAGCGATTGGCTGAGACATCAGTCCAAAGATTTTTACGATAAGGGAACACGGAAGCATGTGCACAGATGGGAAAAATGTGTGACACTGCTGGGAGACTGCGTTGAAAAATTAAAAAAAAGTAAGCTTCTATCTGTATTAGAAGTGATGACACCGAACAATTCTTATTTATTGAATGAACCTCGTAGAAGTTCTTATACCGAAATATTCACCGTATTTATTAAATGACCTTCGTAGAAGTCTTTATACCGAAACAATCACCTAGAAGTCCTTATGCTGAAAATTTGACCTTGTTTATTGAATGACCCTCGTAGAAGTCATTATACCAAAACATCCACCTTATTTATTGAATAACCCTCGTAGAAATCCTTATATCAAAAAATTCACCTTATTTATTGAATGACCCTCGTAGAAGTTTTTAAACCGAAATATTCACCTTGTTTATTGAATGAACCTCGTAGAAGGCTTTATACCGAAAAATTCACCTTTTTTTGAATGAGTCTCGTAAATGTCCTTTGTACCGAAGAATTCCCCTTGTTTATTGAATGACCCTCGTAGATGTCCTTATACCCTCGTATTATTCTTGTTATTGTTATTATTTCACGTTAAATTAAAGGTTTTCAGAGAAGGTGCATCATCAAATCTACAGCCTTTCTTTACCTCAGGAATAAAAATATTCATGCAGTTGATTTTTAATATCTGTCCTCCTATGGCAGCAAATGCAGGAAACTCTCCTCAAAGATTAAAGAGTGACTCAAAGAAATGAAAATGTGGTTCTGTAGAGGATGCTGGGGGATGCCATAGACCGAACAAGTGAACAGCAAGATTTTGGCGATAATGCATTGGTTCGCGACCAGTCAACCGCAGAAAGTAATAGCAAACTAGTGCAGGAAAATCTTCTGGCCTGTCAGTCAAGTCTCTCTCGAGACATGATCACCCAAAGCGTGTATCACGTATGACACTTAACTGACTGACTAAACATATTCAGTCTGTCAGTTAAGAGTCATACGTCTTAGAAATGATAAAACGAAAAGGAAATTAATATTGAGCATCAGGAAGATACCGCTGAATTTCCTGGGACATGCAATGAGGAAGGAGGGCTTGGAGAACCTGATACTAACATGCCAGATAGAGGGGAAAAGAGACAGGGGAAAGAAACGGATAACATATTCGAAGGACCTAATAAGGTGGATGATGGAACGAGGGTTGCATGGTGCCACCAGGGATAGAAAGACGAAGAAAGCCATGATCGCCTACGTCCTGAAAGAACAGGGCACACAGAAGAAGAATGTATATGCCAACTGTTTATAAGAAATAATGTGGATATAAAATGAGGGATCAATTCTTTATTATAATCAATATATAAACTGATGCCTTATTTTGTGACCATGCTAGTTTCTATACATTTATATTCTAGATTTATGTGCTTGAGTTACTGGAGGGCAGAGCTGGGTTTGAGTGGTGTAACAGGAGAAAGTCTGCTAAGAGCGACCAGGGATAGGAAGATGTGGAAAGCCATGATCGCCTACGTCCTGAAAGGACAGGGCACATAGAAGGAGAAGATATATGCCAACTGTTTATTAAAAATTATAATGTGGATATAAAATGGGGGATCAATTCTATATTATAATCAATATATAAATTGGTCCCTCATTTTGTGGCCATGTTAGTTTCTCTACATTTCTATTCTAGATTTATGGGCTTGAGCTAGTGAATGGCAGAGCGGGGTTTGAGTGGTGTAACAGGTGAAAGCGTGCTAAGAGCCACCAGGGATAGGAAAATGTGGAAAGCCATGATCGCCTACATAAGAGAAGAAGAATATTAAAATCCATTTTTATACTTTCATAGTATTTTGACCCCAGTTTGGAGGTTAACTCTTTAGTCATAGTTGGGATCCTAACAGGTGCTACCACCTCGGATCAGAGTGGATTTGGGAACTGCAGGAATTGAGGGGTGGTTTCAACAGAGAGTTGAGTTAGAGAACATAACTGATACTCATATTATAATAGAGGAAAACATGATTAAGGCTTCTACTGGGCATAAAATAGGGGATCAGTTTTATAGTGTTATGAAGTAATATACTGATATTCCAGTAATTACGACCTAATAATATAATACATCTCTTCCCCCTCTAGCTATGAGTCAAATAACAGGACAGATCGGGTTCTATAGCCTTGGCTGGCAGCCAGTCTACTGCAGAAAATAATAGCAACCTAGTGCGAGGAAATCTTCTTTCTAGTCAGTCATGTTTCTCTCGAGGCATGATCACCGAAGCGGGTATCACGTATGTCACTTAACTTACATACTAGTATTTGTCTTTTCTTCTATGACAGATACTACTTTGTGTTAGCACCATTTGTCGACATAGGCCAACCCAAAACGTTGCACTGCTCCCAATATATGATTGTGGTTACCCTACCATTCTTTTTAATTATTGTATTGAGACACCTTTTGCTACATAAACCTATTTTGTGATTTACCTTTGTATCTTTACTCTATTTGGGCCTTCCGTTTGTTTCTAAATTTGATCTACTTTACATTAGCGATCTCCTTCGGAATTTCCCAGATCATTGGTAAATAGATATACAGATCTTGTCGCTGTGTGTGTGAGCTTCTTTTATAGCGATGATGATCAGAGCCTAGCAGCTAATATTGATTCTGTCCTGGTTCAGTTAGCGAGCTATGGGGACGAAGAAAACTTTCTCCCATCTTTGACTAACTTCCTAAACAAACAAGAACAACTGCATCATCAGAGAAAGGAGGCTAGAGTTTCTTCAGAAATGGTGAAACATGAAATCTCTGAATTCTAATTTGGAACTCAAATAAACAATTCATCATTAAAGACGTTGGAAAAATATATGGCTCCTTGTTCTTCTTTATAAAGTACCTGACTAACATACATGGGCTATTGATATAAAATATCTAGTTTGGAATTTTCTTTTAACTCGATTACGCCCTAAGAAAAGGCATTAAAGCCACTCCGACGAAAAACTTTAAAGTGTGTGTAAGAATTAAGAATAGAAACATTACTAAAAAGCAAATTAAAAAGAGACGTAATCAGAATGATAGTAAATAGCGACTGACATTGCATTTAAATTTTTGCAAATTAAAGTTGGCTGGAAGGCACAGGGTCGAAAGAGAGTTCCACAATTGAGAAGTGCGGGAAAAAGAAATGGTTAGCATAGAATCTACGTATAAATTCTGGCTGCTCAACTCTAAATTGATAAGAACTCTTTGCAAATCAACTCAGTCAGTTAGTTAAGTGCCATACGTGATACACGCTTTGGACGATCATGTCTCGAAAGAGACATGACTGACTGGACAGAAGATTATCCCACAGTAGGCTGCCATTATTTTCTGCGGTAGGCTGGTTGCCAGCCAAAGGTATAGAACCCAAACTGTCCTTTTATTTAACCCATAAATGGAGGGAACAGATGGATTAATACCTTTCCTAAAGGTATGTGTGAGTAAGTGAATGCAAGGAATTCAACTAGAATTCGAACTCAGCTCCCTGATTTATCGTTCCGAGTCGATATCCATTGCACCACAACGCAAATCAGGTACTGCGCTTAAATTCATAAAGTCTAGCTACCATAGCAAAATTTCATCTAAACAATTACAATGAAAATATTTATAGAAAAGACACGGAGAGGCAACCTTACAGCGGTGTGAAAGTGACTGAAGCCGAGACGCCAGGCCAGGACTAATAATATTGCAGATTCTTCTTTTGGAGTCACAGGATTTGTGGTTGTTGAGTAAGTACGTAATTACTGGACCTTTGCCAAATTGATAGGCTCGATTCTGGATAGTGCGTTTAATTATAAATTTTAAATTTTATATTTTAAATAGACCAATTATAAGATGTATTTCTTGTTAAGAACACTCGCAGGCGCTTATAGTACAACTGTGTAAATTTTCAAGAAATCGGTTCAGCCGTTTCAGACTCTATAGGTAACGGACAAACACACATACACACACACACACACACACACACACACGGAGACAAAGTTCCATTTACAAATAAGTTTAGATTTAGAGAGATTATTATATATTTACAAACTCATTTGATGCAAATGTTATTGCTTAGTCACCTTCTTGTATATTATGATCAGAAAAATTTCTCTTAAAATTAATTGTAGAGGGCGTAATCATTTGTGTTCTGCAGAGCTTAAAAGTAATTTTTGAATTTCTTATTTAACCCATAGCTAACGGAAAAAGATGGATTAATACCCATCCTAAGGCTATTTGTGTATAAGTGAATGCAAGGAATTTGAACTCGGCTCCCTGATCTCTCGTTCTGAGTCGATATCCACTGCACCACAAGGCAAATCAGGCCAGTCAGTTAAGTGCCATACGTAAAACACGCTTGGGCGATCATGTCTCGAAAGAGACATGACTAACTGGGCAGAAGATTATACCGCAGTAGGTTGCCATTGCTTGCTGCGGTAGACTGGTTACCAGCCAAGGCTATAGAACCCAATTTGTCCTGTTATTTGACTCATAGCTAGAGAGGGAGGAGATGTATTATATATTTAAGTAGTAATTAGTGGGGGGATCAGTTTATTACTTAATAGCAATATATAACTGATCACCGATTTTATGCCCAGTAGAATTGTTAATCATGTTTCAACTATTATATTCAGCCAGTCGGTTAAGTGCCATACGTAAAACACGCTTGGACGATCATTTCTCGAAAGAGACATGACTGACTGTGCAGAAGATTATCCCGCAGTAGGTTGCCATTGCTTGCTGCGGTAGACTGGTTACTAGCCAAGGCTATAGAACCCAATCTGTCCAGTTATTTAACCCATAACTGGAGGGAATAGACGGATTAATACCTTTCGCAAGGGTATTAGAGCGTAAGTGAACTCAGGTACTGCACTTAAATTCATAAATTATACCTACCATAACAAAGAGCACATCTAAACAATTACAATGAAAATATTTATAGAAAAAGCACAGGGAGGCAAATTTAAGGCAGTGGAAAAGTGACTGAAACCGAGACGCCAGGGCAGGACTAATAATATTGCAGATTCTTCTTTGGATTTTATCAAGGGGATCTAAATAAATAGCAAGAACATCAGACCATATGTGGCAACAATATTCTAAGCATTGCCGAGTGGTAGACATATATATCCAATATAGATTCTGGAATGAAAAAAACTGTTTCACACGACACAGTGAATAGAATTGCTTTGCAGCTGACCTAGAAACTAGTTCAATCTAATCTTTCAATAGTCTGACAAGGCGCAATGAGTCCCTTTCATGCGATTAGCATCCTGACAGAAAACAGAGAGGGGTCTCACAGATGATTAATGGAGAGCAGATTTGGGGTCGTTAAAATAAACAATCCTTCCTTTGATCGATTTGCAGCCCTACTTACGAGACAGCAGTAAATAGTTGTGTCATCACCACAGGTACAAAGTTGCGTTCTGACGCCAAGGTTGTTGTTCTGTGGGACATCTACATTAGTACGTAATAATCGCGACAAATGGCTATTGAGTATGACTTTCATTTCAGGATTTTATAGAAAAAACCAGATATTTTATTTATAATCATTTCACTCAAAGTAAGTCGGGACCACAACTAGAATTTAGGGAGTTACAGTGATAAAAAAAAAAGACTGGGTACAAGGGGAATTAATGAACGGATCAAAGATGTACGGGTTTCAAGAATATAGAATATGGTAATTGGCATCACATTTATTTTTTTAACATTGTAGCTATCAGGAAAGCAAATAAACGGAAAGAAACTGTGAGAAAAAAATGTTGAAGTCGAAGTAGATGTTACATTTAACTATTTCAACGATAAAAGAGTGGGACCTAGATGCCAATCTAGTCACACGCGTAAATACATGTGGTCGGAACACTATAGATAAATTTTCATCAGAACAGTTGCCATAAGAATATTTGTAGAAAAGACAGAGGGAAGCCACGTCACGTTGGTGAGAAAGTGACTGAAGTCAAAATGTCTCGTCATGAACGATTATGTCGCAAATCAGTTTTTGGATTTTATCAAGAACCTCAAGATGAATAGCATGAGAACCTGAGCAGATATGGCAACAGTATTCAATGCACGGACGAATGGTAGATTTATAAATATGGGAGAAGAATTCTGACGAGAACCTCAAGATGAATAGCATGAGAACCTGAGCAGATATGGCAACAGTATTCAATGCACGGACGAATGGTAGATTTATAAATATGGGAGAAGAATTCTGACGAGAACCTCAAGATGAATAGCATGAGAACCTGAGCAGATATGGCAACAGTATTCAATGCACGGACGAATGGTAGATTTATAAATATGGGAGAAGAATTCTGACGAGAACCTCAAGATGAATAGCATGAGAACCTGAGCAGATATGGCAACAGTATTCAATGCACGGACGAATGGTAGATTTATAAATATGGGAGAAGAATTCTGACGAGAACCTCAAGATGAATAGCATGAGAACCTGAGCAGATATGGCAACAGTATTCAATGCACGGACGAATGGTAGATTTATAAATATGGGAGAAGAATTCTGACGAGAACCTCAAGATGAATAGCATGAGCATCTGAACAGATATGGCAACAGTATTCAATGCACTGACGAATGGTAGATTTATAAATATGGGAGAAGAATTCTGACGAGAACCTCAAGATGAATAGCATGATAACCTGAACAGTTATGGCAACAGTATTCAATGCACGGACGAATGGTAGATTGATAAATATAGGAGAAGGGGTCTGACGAGAACCTCAAGGTGAATAGCCTGAGAACCTGAACATGTATGGCAACAGTATTCAATGCACGGACGAATGGTATATTTATAAATATGGGGGAAGAATTCTGACGGGAACCTCAAGATGAATAGCATGATAACCTGAACAGTTATGGCAACAGTGTTCAATGCACGGACGAATGGTAGATTTATAAATATGGGAGAAGGATTCTGACGAGAACCTCAAAATGAATGGCATGAGCATCTGAACAGATATGGCCACAGTGTTCAATTCACGGACGAATTGTAGATTTGTAAATATAGGAGAAGGATTCTGACGAGAACCTCAAGATGAATTGCATGAGCTTCTGACCAGATTTGGCAACAGTATTCAATGTTCGGGCGAATGGTAGATTCATAAATGTGCAAGATTGTGGGATTACGTGTCTGCCAAACCTTGTCGAAAGTTTGAAATTTGTTTATTGTAACAGGCAGTGTTTCACCTTCATTAGAGCTCCTCGGCATGACGGGAAACTGCATCCAGCAGCAAGGCCTCTGATTGGGGAGGTTGTGACGAGAATGAAGCCCCCTCTTAATTTCTGTTGTCCCCAGGTCCACTCTGACCCGCAATGATAGCAGCTGTTAGGTTTCCAGCTATGGGCAAATAGTTAACCCTCAAATTGGGGTCAAAATACTATGAAAGTATTAAAATACACTTTAATAGAAATATATACATAAAAATAGAAAAATATACTTTTTGGAAGGAAAACGTTATTCCCAGCAAAACATTTTTGAATACAAATGTGGGAGGGATTTTCATTCTTAAAATGTTCATAATTTCATAAACAAATACCTTATAACCCCATCTTTTTGGCATTAAATATCCCACAGAGGTTATTCTCAGCAAAAATATTTGAATAAAAAACTAGAAGACAGCAAAAATATTTGAATAAAAAACTAGAAGAAATTTTCAGTTTCCTAAAGTAAAAAAAAACAATAAAAACAAAATATCTTCATTAAAATCTAAATAAAGCTTCTCATTATAAACGAACATTAAAAAAATATCTTAAAACCCCACTTTTTTTGGCATTAAATAACCCACAGAGATGTTGATATGCCGTTAAACAAAACTCGAACTCAAAATGACTAAATCAACTTTCTCACTATAACCGAACACTAAAAAACAAAACCTTAAAACCCCACTTTTTTGGCATTAAATAACCCACAGAGATGTTGATATGCCGTTAAACAAAACTCAAACTCAAACTACGTCTATAGCACGACTCGCAATTTCATGTACTATGCAATAATCAGGTGCTTATTGTGGACGGACCGTTTCAGGATTTTAATTTTTGGTTCTCGCGTTGTTCATGGTCGTTATATATTATAACTCTGGATGCTAATTTTTAATTGTATAATTATAGTTTTGGTGAAAACTTAAACTTGAAATTTGGATGTAAAATCTTATAGGTTAAATTAAAATTTAAATTAATTGTTAGAATATTTTTAGGGTATCTGAACATTAAAAAATACATTAAAACCTCGCTTTTTTTGGCATTAAATAGCCCACAGATGTATTGATATGCCGTTAAACAGAACTCAAACTCAAACCTTCATTAGAGGTTGATAGACTCTTTCCACAATTCTCGTGAGTATATCAGCAATTGACGCTTTCATGCTTTCTAAAAAATAAAATCCAAACTACTACAAGTCTAGGGTCTATCTTTATCTACTCTCTATATTCTAATAATACCCGCTTTTCCCTCTTAAGTTCACACTGTACAAATCATACGCCTTTAATTTGAGTGGCTCTTGGACCTTGATATTTATTGAACATTAGTAAAAATGAAAAAAATAAAAATAAAAGAGAGACGATGTTTGATGCTTTTTTTTTTTTTTTTTGGTAGGTTTCGCTTAGTTCCAAGTTTTTTACTTGGAACTAAAAGCTAATACAAAATAAGGAATACCAAAGATAACAATGTTCTACCCGTGAAGACATGAAGGAATACAGCAGAAATGACAGAGAGGAAAACGTCAAAGAATAACCGACAATAATAATAACGCAAATAATAATAATAATAATAATAATAATATTAAAATCTCGAAGAACATGTTTACGAAAAAAGAAAAAAAAAATCAGCTGAACTCCCAGAGAACTTCAAAGAAGAAATGTACGTAAAAAGTTAAAACGAAATGGAAGGAGAAGAAGAAACACGGATTACAGACGTTTTAAAATGTCGAAATTGTCGAAGAAAATTAAGAAAGAGGGCCGAAAAACATCGGTTTGAGAGAAATACTGAAAAATGTGTACCTTTTAGATGATTGTCTGAGCGCTCGCGTATGCTGGAAAAGTAATGGGCTTTTTTTTTTTGGAGTATTACTTACGTATGTAAGCGGCCATCTACATATCTATCTATCGGTAGATCTATATCTTCACAAGTATCTATATTATGGATACTCACAGACGGTGTATCAGTAACTTAGATGCATTAGCAAAGTTAATATCTATCTAGCTAACCATATTTGCTATCTGAAACATTCATACCTACTAGCCTCAATTTGTTCCGAATAACACACACACACATACACAACACACACACACATATATATATATATATAGTGTATCGAGGCAGCAGATATTTTTTTAAACGTATACTGTTAAATATAAGAGACAATGAATGCCTATTATGTTTAATTTGAATAATTTTTTATTAAGTTGGTTCTAAGCTTTCGGCTCACATGAGCCATCTTCAGAGAGGTTGCAAGGACGTTAAAATAAAAACATCCACCATCAGTGACGATTTCATCTTGTGTTGAGATAAAACTTTTCTAAGTAACGATAACAGTTACCAAAAATAGCAAACGCAGTTCGTAAATTTGTAATGCGGTTCTATGACGTCACACCACGTGAGAAATCGAAATGATAGCAGAACCATATATTTAAATGCAATGTAATGTGTTATGACCAGATTTTAAAATGATTTTATTAAGTGTGGGTTGTTTGGATTTAATGTAGATGGCCTCCAATATCTGAAGGTACATTTTACTGTGTGTATGGATGAGGATTATTGCATTGTTGACTAAAATATGTCTAATATTACCCACATGGCTATGTTTTTCTAAGAAATGTTGTTTAATTGTACTCTGATCAGAAAGGTGACAGGTATGTCGACGGGAGATCGTGGTTGTAGTAAAACGAATATATGTAGTGGGTTTATTATTAGTACCAACTATTATCGAAATGTTGGAGAATTTTTGTCTTTAATTTCACCTGAAATCAAAGCCAAAATACGATGTTTAGAACGGCTCATGATTAAACATAAGAGACATTCATTGTCTCTTATATTTAACAGTATATATATATATATATATATATATATATATATATATATATATATAAAAATTAAACAAGTTGTGTTAAAGGATATAGATATTGTATAAAAATTGTCCAAAACTTGTTCTAGTACTTACTAACGTCATCGTTCATCATCAGGGACTATATTACAGTTTATAATCAATTATTGCCTTGTAGCAGGAAAAGTGTTACAACATTTAAAAAGAAAATAAATAAACACTATGAAAAAGTTTTAAATTCAAAGGCAGTAATAATGTAAACAACATGCACACGTAAAGATATGTGCTCACTTAGATGAGTGAATTTTATGGAATACTTGGTTGTTAAAGATTTTAAATGCCGTAAAAATAAGTTAGAGAATTTGAACTTCGAAGGAACAAATTATGTAAATTAACAAATTACTTAGAGTCAAAGAATTATTTACCTTAATTATATTTCAAATAGATCCTCTAAACACAACCAAGTTCATGTCCAGAAGCTTGGTAAGCTGTGCGATTGATAAGAGGTTTTTTACTTCTGATATGTAGTGCCTTTAAAATTCATATATATATATTCAAATAAGACAGCTAGGAATATATATATATATATATATATATATAATTCCATTTTACTATAGTGAGTGCCCCGACATTTATTTTATTATGAACAGTGCTCAATATAATAAATATTATAGAGCTTAAAATAATTATATAGTTATGAATTAATTCTCCATTGCGACACGGATTTTAGCCCCAAAGAATGCATACTATCTAAATTCTGGGCTCAATTCCAAAATGAATCTTCGCTCTGATTAGTTAAAAGAAACACACACACACACACACACACACACACACACACACACACACATATATATATATATATATATATATATATTAATACAGGTTTCGTTGAAGAATATAGACAAGTTTTGTCGATTTATTTTGTGAAGGATCCTTTCGTATAGTCTGATGAGGTTGATGGTGCTATCGTTAAAAGACGACAAGAAATCACAGTAATTGTTGATTTTTTTTATCAGGTCTGAACTTTCGGCTTACATAAGCCATTATCAAAGAATGAACATTAACATATAGTGAACATAAAAAAATTAAGTTATTAACAAAGTGGAAAGAAACAAATAGAATTAAATCAAAGAGACAAGTCCATTTTTACCTTGGCGGATGGCCGCAGACAGTATATATATATATATATATATATATATATATATATATATATATATATATATATTAAGGCCAGAATTAAATGAAATTTAATACTTACGGTAATTGTGAAATATATATATATATATATATATATATATATACATATATATATAGTCATCCCCAGACAGATCTGTTTCGCTGTATCACAGCTCATCAGTACGGTCAGACTCCGATTTCTTTTTAACCCAGGATTGAAACCCGTCCGAATTGACAAAATATGACATGTGTCTTCAGGCGATTTGCAATAATTATTGCAATAATTTGTAATAATTATTGCAACTCGCCTGAAGACACCACTCATGGTAAAAACCTAGGCAGCGAAATAACTCGTTTAAAAATGAAAAATATTCAAAGGTTCTACAATATAACTGTATTGAACACTTTGTAATACAAATGGGCACTGGTTTAATCTTATTATGACCAGAAACTAAGTAATTAAACAGTCAATCACTCAATCAATATATATATATATATATATATATATATATATATATATAATCATCCGCAGACACTTCTGTTTGGATTTATTACAGGTCATTAGTACGGTTAGCCATCCGATTGCTTTAGCTAGGATTAAAACCCGACCGAAATGACATCAGTCGGCGATCCTACCTCTAAGCTATGGAAAGTAGATTTTAACGTGTTATATAAACGATATAAACACGCGCCAACAACTGATTAATTATATATTTATGTGTATATTTACACGAATGTATTTACAATTATATATAATAGATACATTTTAATTTGTTGATCAATAACGGAGTTAGGAAATCCATTATTAACTAGTGCTTGCTTAATCTTGTGTAATTCTTTATAAAATATAGATTTGGAAGAAGATATCATTTGTGTGCGTTGACGTAATGTTGGAGAATTTTTGTCTTTATTTTCAACTGAGATTAAAGCCAAAATACGACGTTTAGAACGGCTCATGATTAAACATAATAAACATTCATTGTCTCTTATATTTAACAGCATATGTTTAGAAAATACATATATATATATATACTATAGTCATCCGCAGACAGATCTGTTTCGTTGTATTACAGCTCATTAGTACGGCTTAGACTCCGGTCGCTTACCTAACCCAGGATTGAAACCGACCGAATTGGCGTCAGTCGGCGATTCTACTCCTAGACCACGAGCGTCCAGTAGCAGAAAGCAGGCTTTTTAGCGCGTATGAACACGCCCAATAGCTAGAGTGCTCCAATTCATTATCGAATGAGCGGTACGTTATAATATATATATATATATATATATATATATATATATATATATATATATATTATAACTTACACTTTGCAACATGTACAATTTATGATCTCCTACAAAGTGTACATTTTGTTTCTAAATTGAAAGGACAAAGTTTCATCAGGTAGTGTGAAAAGAAGACGAAAAATTCTTTACTGTATATTGGCCAATTAAGTGTGAAAGGTAAGTGGGATAGAAAATGGGAAATTAGAGTTGAAAGCAGGTACAAAAAATTAAATACCTGGGAAGTGTTCTAACAGAAGACGGAAAGTTCGACACAGAGGTCCGAAGGCGAATTGGCATGAGGAAGAAGCGTTCCAGAAGCTGAGTAAAGTATTAAGACACAGGAAACCTTCACTAGAAACAAAGAAGAGAGTACTAGATTGCTATATGATGTCAGTTCTTCAATATGGCAGTGAATGTTGGACAATATCAACAAAGATGAAGGGAAAACTAGAAGCAGCTGACATGTGGTTCTACAGAAGGATGCTGCGAATATCATGGATCGAGCATGTGAGCAATGATGAGGTTTTGGAAAGGATAGAAACGAAAAGGAAATAAATACTGAGCATCAGGAAGAGACAACTAAAGTTCCTGGGACATGCAATGAGGAAGGAGGGCTTGGAGAACCTGATACTGACAGGCCAGATAGAGGAAAAAAGAGACAGAGGAAAGCAGCGGATAACATATGACAGAATGGGAGTTGCGAGATGTTACAGGAGAAAGAGTGCTAAGAGCCACCAGGGATAGGAAGACGTGGAAGGCCATGATCACCTACGTTCTGAAAGTACAAGACACATAGAAGAGGAATATATATGCCAAGCGTTTATGAGAAATTTTAATGTAGATATAAAATGAGGGATCAATTTCATATTATAATCAATATATAAACTGATCCCTCATTTTGTGGCCATCGTAGTTTCTATACATTTATATTCAAGATTTGTGGGCTTGAGTTAGTGGATGGCAGAGCGGGGTTTGGGTAGGGTAACAGGAGAAAGTATGCTAAGAGCCACAAGGGATAGGGAGACGTGGAAGGCCATGATCACCTACGTTTCGAAAGTACAAGGCACATAGAAAAAGAATATATAAGCCAACTGTTCATAAGAAATTATAATGTGGATATAAAATGGGAAGATCAATTCCTTGTTATAATCTAAATATATACTGATCCCTCATTTTGTGGCCATGCTAGTTTCTATACGTTTATAGTCTAGATTTATGTACTTCAGCTAGTGGATGGCAGAGCGGGGCTTGGGTGGTGTAACAGGAGAAAGCGTGCTAAGAGTCACCAGGGATTGGGAAACATGGAAGGCCATGATCGCCTAGGTCCTGGAAGGACAAGGCACATAGAAGGAGAAGAAGGTGGCGTGGATGTTGGAGAAAACTTGTTTAAAATATCCTTCTTTCCAGAGAACGCATATATTATGGAGGAAAATTGACAAAAAAAGAGATGAATCAATATAGCATATCTTATGGTTAACACCAACCCACACATACACGCACTGATGTACATATCTTATACTACATAAATATTACAACGTCTATCCAGTCATTAGGTGAATATTATGAACTGATCGTTCCGGGATTTCAATTTTTGCTTCGCGAATTGTTCATATGGTAGTTATAAGTTATAATGTTTAGATACTGTTTTTTTTATTTAATTAAATATATATTTTTTTAATTTAATTAATATATCATCAAATCGTAAAACGGCGCCTACTATCACTTTAAAAAAAGAGGCGAAAAAGCCATATCCTAATACCGCGCACACTTACATAAGCCATACACACACACGAACTAACCCACTTACAAGTACACACTAACATACTCACTACAATTAACGACAGCAGTAGCAGCGAAAGAGAACGATTCAATTAAAGACATGGTCCAGCGGCGGACAACTTGAAACCAAGCTCTCCTATCATTCTGAAGATGAGCAATAAAAAAAATTCTGTGGAAGACCGATAGCTACAATCTTCAATTATTTAAATGTAAAATCAATATTCATCTCCTATCTCACTAAACTTCATCCCCTCTCTCATGCTCCTTTCTCCGTCCACTCCACTCTTATCAGTATTCTCATTCTTCTGTTACCCACTTCTTGACACCTCCTATAACCTGTCACTTTTTCTAATAACTTTCCTCCCATGTAAGCCCCAGCAAAACAGCAGCAGTAAACTGCCTTGCTTAAGGTGATTTGATAATAAAAAAGACGATAGATAGATAGATAGATAGATAGATAGATAGATAGATAGATAGATAGATAGATAATGCACAGACTGGAATAGATAGATAGATAGATAGATAGATAGATAGATAGATATGAACAGAATGAGATAGATAGATAGATAGATAGATAGATAGATAGATAGATAGATAGAACAGACTGAGATAGATAGATAGATAGATAGATAGATAGATAGATAGATATGAACAGACTGAGAAGATAGATAGATAGATAGATAGATAGATAGATAGATAGATAGATATGAAGAGACTGAGATAGATAGATAGATAGATAGATAGATAGATAGATAGATAGATAGATATGAAGAGACTGAAGAGATAGATAGATAGATAGATAGATAGATAGATAGATAGATAGATAGATAGATAGATAATGCACAGACTGGAATAGATAGATAGATAGATAGATAGATAGATAGATAGATAGATAGATAGATAGATAGAACAGAATGAGATAGATAGATAGATAGATAGATAGATAGATAGATAGATATGAACAGACTGAGATAGATAGATAGATAGATAGATAGATAGATAGATAGATATGAACAGACTGAGATAGATAGATAGATAGATAGATAGATAGATAGATAGATAGATAGATATGAAGAGACTGAGATAGATAGATAGATAGATAGATAGATAGATAGATAGATATGAACAGACTGAGATAGATAGATAGATAGATAGATAGATAGATAGATAGATAGATAGATAGATATGAACAGACTGAGATAGATAGATAGATAGATAGATAGATAGATAGATAGATAGATAGTATTCCTTTCCGTTTACTTGCTTCCCCGACAGCTACAATCTCCAAGAATTTAAATGTAATGTCAATAGTCATCTTCTATCTCACTGGATGTGCGTTGTGGCGCAGTGGATATCGGCTCGGAACGAGAAATCGGAGAACCGAGTTCGAATTCCAGTTGAATTCCTTGCATTCACTTACGCGCAAATACCCTTGGGAAAGGTATTAATCCGTCTATTCCCTCCAGTTATGGGTTAAATAATAGGACAGATTGGGTTCTATAGCCTTTGTCGGCAACCAGTCTACCGCAGAAAGCAATGGCAACCTACTGCGTGATAATCTTCTGCCCAGTCAGTCATGTCTCTTTCGAGACATGATCGACCAAAGCGTGTATCACGTATGGCACTTAACTGACTGACTATCTCACTGATTTATATTCTCTCTCTCATGCCCTTTTTTCCGTCCACCCCACTCTCATAAGTATTCTCATCCTTTTCTTACCCACTTCCTGGTACCCCCTATAACCTGTCATCCTTTCTCATAACATTCCTCTTATGTTACCCCCTGCAAAACAGTGACAGTAAAATGCCTTGCTTGGGGCGATATGATTATAAAAAAAAATTCTATACTATTATAATGTGGATATAAAGTGGGGGATCAATGCTACATTACAATCAATTTATAAATTGATCCCTAATTTTATGTCCACAGCCATCCTTCTCTTATCCACTTCCTGACACCCACTATAACCTGTTACTCTTTCTCATACCTTTCTTGCTATCTCGCCCCTGTAAAACTGGCAGTAAAATAACTTGCTTGGGGTGATATGATTATAAAAACGAATCCTTTACTATTATAATTTGGATACAAAGTGGGGGATCAGTTCTACATTACAAGCAATTTATAAACCGATCCCTCACTTTATGGCCACACTCATCCTTCGCTTAACCACTTCCTGACACCTCCTATAACCTGTCGCTATAACTAAGCCTTGCTTGGGGCGATATGATTAGAAAAAAAAATGTCACAAAATATATACTTTTATATATGTATATATATATATATATATATGTGTGTGTGTGTGTGTGTGTGTGTGTGTGTGTGTGTGTGTGCTAAGGGAAACTCGAAAGAAAGTGAAGGAAAAGAAATTGCTTTCTCTTTGATGTTGCTCTTTGGATTAGAAAAGCTATCATTTTCTTGAAATATGAGAGAGGATTTTTGTACTCAATTACCCTTGTATCTTTTTCCCTGTTAAAAGAATTGCGTCGTTTCTTTGACATATATAACAAACCAGGAAAAAATAAAATAAAAAGTGCATAAATACGAAGAAATTGACGCTGGAAAGGAAAGAACATTCAAATCCATGTCAGCGTTTCTCTATCTTATACACGATAGCTGAGATTGTTTTTACCAAAGCCAGAAGCAATTTGAATTCCGATTCTCAAAGGCAAATTTAAAGAAGTGCGCAATGCAATTCCTCCAATCCAATCGTAACATGTTTCTTTGAAACTAAAACCCCGCGATAATTTTACGTTCAATGCCGGTCTTCCACAGAATTCTTTTTATTGCTAATGAAATGAAACAAGTAAGCGGTGCCGATATCAGCAAGAGATTTTTTGGTGTCTGCAAGACATAATGAGGAAGGAAAGCCTGGAGAATTCATCACTTTCAAGGCACAATAAATGTAAGACGAGAATCGGAAAGCAACGGGTTACTTAAATATTTGAAACAGAACCCAGAAAAAAAATTATGAAAGTTTATGAAGTTTTACATAAAGCAAGAAAACAAGAGGGAACCATGGAGAGTAATTAATATTTACGCATTAAATATATATATATAAACTAGCAGTGTAGCCCGGCGTTGCTCGGGTGTAATGAAAACTTAAAAACTAATCCATGGTCCTGGAGCTCAGACTCAGCCTAAAGAATATTTGAAATAATAAAATAATTGCGACAATTTACCAATCGCACCTAATAAAATAATTGCGACTATTTAACAAACGCATATATATATATATATATATATATATATATATATATATATATATATATATATATATATATATATACTAGCAGTATAGCCCGGCATTGCTCGGGTGTAATGAAAGCTTTAAAACTAATCCATAGTCCTGGAGTTCAGACTCTTTGGACGTTGGCACGAAAGACTAAAAAGCAATAGTTGTTTCCAGTTAAGGCGAAACCGTAGACTGAAAGAAAAATGAATGGATGTAAAATTTTGATTTCCTGGTATCGATATCAAATAAGTTTTTGCCGTCGTAAACTGAATTTTGAAGGCTAAATAAGTCCTCTGAGTAAATAGTATCATGGTTGAGACTAAGAACTACAATTATACCTACGTAGAGCCAAACTCGAAGCAAAAACTAAAATAAAAGGGCTGAAAAATTACAGACATACAGGCAGATAAACACACATACACACACACACACACACACACACACACACACACAAACATCTTGCCTTATATATATATATATATGAATAGATATAGATATATTATCGATTTTCTGCACTATTGTAAGAACTGCAACCTTGAAACTTCTGAATATCATTTCTTATGTCTTTGTCTATGAGTGTATCAAGTTTGATTAAAATCGGACCATTCCTTCTATAACCCGATTTTTCCGATTATCAATTTTCGATATTTATCGGGGGTACCTCGACACAAAACCTAAATAAGAACACTCGCAGACGCTTATAGTACAACTGCGTAAATTTTCAAGAAAATCGGTTCAGCCATTTCTGAGTCTATAGGTAACGGACACACACACACACACACACACACACAAAGTTCCATTTATAAAGAAGTTTATATATATATATATATATATATATATATATATATATATATGTGTGTGTGTGTGTGTGTGTGTGTGTGTGTATCTATCTATCTATCTATCTCTCTCTATATATATATATAGATATGGATACATATATATATATATTCTAAACATATACTCTTAAATATAAGAAACAATGAATGCCCATTTTGTTTAATCATGAGCTAAACATCTAAACATCGTCTTTTGGCTTTACTTTCAGGTGAGAATAAAAACAAAAATTCTCCAAAATTTGGATAATATTTTGTTCTCACATGAGCCAACTTCAGAGAAGTTACAAGGACGTCAACACAAAAACATCCACCATCAGCTTTCGGCTCACATGACCCATTTTCAGAAGCTCATGTGAGCCGAAAGCTTAGAACCAACTTAATAAAAATTTATCCAAATGTTGGAGAATTTTTGTCTTTATTTTCACCTGAAATTAAAGCCAAAATACGATGTTTAGATCGGCTCATGATTAAATATAATAGACATTCATCGTCTCTTAAATTTAACAGTATATGTTTAGAAAATTATCTGCTGCCTCAATACACTAAATATATGTATCTGGCAGCGGATGACTACACTCTCAAACCCTGATTGCGCACTCTAGAATGAACTTAGATGATAGAGTAGACTTTGAAAATACAATAGCTACTCTATCATCTAAGTTCATTCAGTAATGAATTAGAACACTCTCACTACTGGTGTATGATACATCATGCGCTAAAAAGAAAGTAAAATATGGTCCACCAAAGGACGTAGAAACACTTGATGAGTAAACGGTCAGCTGACACCCGGTCTGTGTCTTAATAAACCACCGTTGAGGAAGCAACAGGAAACCACTTCACTATTAATCACAAGAAGCATCATGGCAACAAACAATCAACATATGAAATTTAACAGCGTGAAGTGGGTTAAGTCGAATGGAATTAACTCCTCGCCCGGTAAGGAGCGACTTGCGCAACAAGTGTCGTCTAAAAGGCGAAAAAGGGATAAAATTTCTCGGAACTGATCCCTCACCCGGAACAAAAAAGAAAAAGCGACATGAATGACAGGTATCACCAGACCGTTATCCAGTGACTTCTCGTATTAAACAAAACATAATTCGTGTTATGGAACTTTAGAACATTAAACAACAGTGGCCAAATGAAAAATGGAGATGAGTAGATTAAACGTCAACATTTTAGGTCCATATAAAACTAGGCGACTAAACAACGGAGACTTTTTTTTCAGTAACAAACCACTGGATTATATTGCAGTCGGAGAGAAGATGAAAAAATAAGTTGAATTTAATACTGGATCAAGATATGAAGAAATGAATTCTTGGGTACTTCCAGTTATCTGAAAGAATTCTTGTAGTTAAACTAAAAGGTAATCCTTTCCACATATCTGTTAAGTATATGCATCGACAACACAAAGTACGGAAGAAGAAACTGAATCTTTCTGCTCAACGCTATGCTAGAAATCAATGCCAAGACATGCAACGAAATAAAACAGTAAAAAATATGCAAGGAAATAAGGAACAGGGAAATATGGAACAAATACAGACTGAACGAAAAGTGTGCAGAAGTAGATAGATTGAATGCGACAAATAAAAGATAATATGCATAAAAAACAAGAGAACTAACTGGATAAAATAAATACTCATCAACATGATGCATAAAATCTAAGATCAAAATCTCCTATTAGAGAAAGAAAAATACTTTAGGGATGGAACGAATATAATAGAGTTCTGATTCAGTCTTTCCTATCTAACCGCATAATGAAGATCGTCTTGAACGGGTATGCCTCCAAATCCTATTGCCCGAACGCTGGTGTTCCCCATGGCTCTATCCTTGACCCTACGCTCTTTCTGATCTTCATGACTGATCTCAAAGACGTGATCAAATCTTAAGTAGGCATCTACGCAGGTGACACCACAATCTACTCCCGCATCAATAAGAAATCCGGCGAGGCGGACAAACATAACTTCGCCGCTGATCTTGAGAGGGATCTACACTCTGTGTTGGACTGGGGTAAGAATTGGCTTGTAAATTTCAATGCTTCAAAAACGAAACAGCTATCTGTCAACCAACATAAGCAATCTCTCCTGCCTCCCCAATAAGCATGGGCCAAGCGAGTCAACCTGAAAGCAATATATTGCGTCTCCTTGTGTAATATAACAATCTGGCCCCACCCGAGGAAGGCTGATGCAAGCGAGGGTGTTTCCGGTCGTTGAAAGGAACGGATGTCGTTTGACCTTATTTCCGGCAGCAGCGGAAATAACTACAGAGGCAAAAAGAACAGGTGTCTCTGAGAATTACGTGGGCGTGCGTGGGCGAGGCAAAACCGGAAGAAAAAGTCCCGGTTCTGGAAGATTTTAAAAAGACCTCGGCACACGGATTCGCCAGTAGAGGAGCAACAGAGATCGGCCGGTGAAGAGAGAGACACAACAGATAAGACTACACTCCCGTCAACCCATTAGAAGCGCGCTCTCTCAATTCTCTGTTCTCTATTCTAACCGGCTCAGTCATTAAGACGCATAATTGGTGCCTAGTGACTTGCTGTTTTGAGACAACAAAACAGATGCGAGCTGGTTGCCACGGCGACGATTGAAATTCATCGGACTTAAAACTACCAGATAGAAAGAAAAAAGAAGACGAAAATAGAAGCAGCCGCACGACTATAGACATCAGCCAAGGTAGGTGACTCTTTGATTTGATAGTGTGTGTGTTCTGCTCTTGTTTATAAGTCTAGTTAAAAAAAAAATGGAACAGCATACTTTTGCCGATCTGACCCTAGAATTGAGAAATGTGGATTGTTCGGTGTCGAACACATTAAGGGTAGAACGGAGGGGGTGCAGGACTACATGCAGAGAGTAGTACGCCTAGCGGAGAGCGCATAGGTTGGGGTTGACGGGAGGAATAAAGTTGAGATATTTACCTATCTGTAAGTATAAAACATCTGAGTTAATGATTTATTTTTTTGTTAATATTTTACCATATATGTGAAGTGAGTTTACTGGTATGTTGCTTAATTAATCTTACTTTTATTGAGTAAGTGAAATGTAAAATCATGTAAAGGAAGTTTCTTCTACTCTTTAAAGTGGATAATTGGATTAACTTGTTGATAACAATGTTTTCTTTGGTTTGTGCAGTGTTGGGTTTTCTTTTTTTGGATTTCTTTTCAATGACTGTACACTACAAAATGATTTACATTTCTATGTTTGTGAATTATGCTTTTGTGCAGGTTCCCATCAATTCAACATCCTCTGTGAATTTTCATTTATGTGACTTGGGAAATATCTTTTGAAGATATATTAATTTCTGAAAACTTTATATTGACACGGATAGACCTGCAGATTCCACAGTTGATCGGAACAAAAACAAAGAACAACTGAAAAGTCTTGTAGACTTATTGGCTGATATGCTATAGGAATGGGAAAGAAGCAGTGGGAGGATTAACGATAGTTTAAGTGAAATAGTTAGGAAGATACAAACGTGGAAAATTATTAATAGTATCTAAAGCATAAAGTAAATTATACGTCTCTGGTTCAGTGGTTTGGTCCCCAATTACGCAGAAATTTCCCAATTTTTCAGTGGACACCATGCCGGTAGAATTGCGCGATATGGAGGAGATTCCTATCCGCAAACTAGTAAATACCTTGGTACAGATAGATATGGAAAGATTTAGTGAAGGATATGAAGAACTCCCGAAGAAGTTGACGATAGGAGTCATTGCTGGCATAGTCGGCGTTATGATAATCCTTGGAATAATAGCTAGGAAGCGGATTTTTAAGTGTGAAAGAAGCAACAGTGCTTCGGGAAAGGAAAGGGAGTTATCCGTTGTGAATAGTACTCCGGGGTCAACGGGTGTTCAACACTCAAATGTCTCTGCGTTAAACAGAGAGATGTCAACAAATCAGATATGCTTGGATTCGAATCCAGAGGAAGTAGTTCAAGGAATAGAAGACATTGTACAAACTAAGGAACTACGAGTCACGGGTCCATTTTTTTAGACTAAATTAATATAGATGAAACCTCTAATCCTCCACAAGTAAATTGCATGCGGATTAACGTTGGAATCAGGGTAATTTTCTTCATTTTCTATTGAACATTTCTCGGTCAGACTATGAATGATATGTACTGCAGATAATGGCCTTTTTTCTGTGTTCAAACATAGTATGTTTGAAATTAAATTAAATTAAATGAAGTTACATGTGTAACAATAAACTCGAGCAGAATCACGCATGGTGTTGGTCAAAGGTCATTTACTCGATGTCAGTTTAGAAACTGGGGCGCGGTTACCGCCTATGATCATGTGGTCGTGCATCGAGGCGTCTACGCGTATGGACAGAGTCGAGAAAGAAAATGAACATTTTTAAGAACTTTGCCCAATTCTGTGAAAATGGATATTAAAAAAAAAAAAAAAAAAAGAACAATGAAACATCGAGCTGCTAGAACAATTTTCACGATGGACACGAACATTGTTGGGTTGCCGATGTAGGCTCCCCTATATATTTTTTTATTGTTTTTTTTGTTTCGGCATGCACATGTTCTGTTGTTTTGGCGTGCACATGTTTTATACAATTGTCGGGCTTGTGTGGCATGGGGAGGAGTGTGAGGGTGTTGCGCTTAAAATGTTCTTAGGTGAACATTTTGGAAAATGGGAGGGCGAGGAATGTAATATAAAAATCTGGCCCCACCCGAGGAAGGCTGATGCAAGCGAGGGTGTTTCCGGTCGTTGAAAGGAACGGATGTCGTTTGACCTTATTTCCGGCAGCAGCGGAAATAACTACAGAGGCAAACAGAACAGGTGTCTCTGAGAATTACGTGGGCGTGCGTGGGCGAGGCAAAACCGGAAGAAAAAGTCCCGGTTCTGGAAGATTATATAAAGACCTCGTCACACGGATTCGCCAGTAGTAGGGGAGCAACAGAGATCGGCCGGTGAAGAGAGAGACACAACAGATAAGACTACACTCCCGTCAACCCATTAGAGGCGCGCTCTCTCAATTCTCTGTTCCCTATGCTACACGGTTCATCGTCAATAATAAAAATATGTTGTTTGTCGATATATAACACTTGGCCTTAGCCTATCTTCCGACCTACATTGAGTCAATAGCTAAATCCACTGCTAGGAAGGTTGGGTAACTGTGTCGGGACAGGACGTTTTTTACACCTGATTCCATCTTGCATATATACAAATCAACCATCCGTCTGTGCATGGAATACTGTTGTCATATATGTTCAGGCGTCCCAGCTGTTCATCTCAGTGTTCTCGACAGGCGCCAAAGGAGAATCTGAAATGTGATAGGTCCCAATCTGGCAGCTCGACTCCAGCCACTTTCTCACCCGTGGGATGTGGCTTCCTTCTGTCTCTTCTATAAATAATCCTATGGCTTCTGCTCCGCCGAACTTAAGTCACTGGTGCCCCCGCCACTAGAATTTACTCGTGCAACCAGACTGGCAACAAGGTCTCACCCACTTACAGTTAGATCAACCAAATGCAGGCGACACTTCTACTTCATCAGCTTCTTTTCCCGCACTTCCCGCCTGGGGAACTCTCTTCCGTATTCTTGCTTTCCTGACAGCTAAAATCTCCAGGAATGTAAATGCAAAGTCAATACCCATCACTTATCCACCTGCCTCCAGTTCTTTCTACATCACCCTATATATCTTGTTCTATCTTCTTTTTCTTTCTCTCTGCCTTAGCAACTGTCTTCATACCTGTGTTTCCATCCTTCTCTTGTCCTTTCTCTGACACCAACTGTTGCTGGGCCGTCTTTTTATTCGCTCTCCTCTTGCCTAAACTTTTGCTCTTATGTAGCCCCCTGCGCATCAGTGGCGGTACCGCCTTTCTTAGCGTGAAACGATTAATTGTTTCGCATTTTAATCACCCCTTGTATTCTCTGTAGAATAAAACGAAAATCTAAACCTCAGATCGAAGAAATTGGGCGTAAAATAAAATCAATATTCAATGATAACAATGACGCCGTGTCTCTTGAGCATTGATCTCAAATCGATACAGTTACCCTGCCTTGTTTTGCGAAGCTACACCTGAATCTATTGATACAATGCATAGCAATGTCTTCTTCTGAACCGATAGACAATAATGATTGAGGTCCTGGGCATGACGGTAAACTGCATCCAGCAGCAAGGCCTCTGATTAGGAGGTTGTGACGAGCCGTGAATCACCTCTTAATTGCTGTTGTTCCCAGGTCCATCCTGACCCGGAGTGGTAGTACCTGTTAGGGTCCCAGCTATGGGAAAATAGTTAACACCCAAACTTGGATCAAAAGACTATGAAATTATAAAAATACACTTTTATAGAAATATATGCATAAAATACATTTTTATACAAATATATACACTTTTGAAGGAATATTCGTTCAAGAAAATATTTTTGATGGAAAAAAAAATAATTCTCTGCCAAACATTTTTTAATACAAAACTAGGAGACATTTTCAGTTTTCTAAAATAAATTAATAAAAAAACATTCCATTAAAATCTGACTAATCAAACTTCTTACTATAACTGAACATTAAAAAGTACCATAAACCCCCACCTTTTTGGCGTTAAATAACCCATAGAGGTGTTGATATGCCGTTGAACGAAAATCGAACTCAAACTCAATAATGATTGAGTTAGGCGTGAACCAAAAATAATTTATCGTTTCTCATTTAACTCACCCCTGTGGCGCAGTGGATATCGACTCGGAACGAGAAATCAGAGAGCCGAGTTCGAATTCCAGTTGAATTCCTTGCATTCACTTACGCACAAATACCCTTGGGAAAGGTATGAATCCGTCTATTCCTTCCAGTTATTGGTTAAATAACAGGACAGATTGGGTTCTATAGCCTTGGTCGGCAACCAGTCTACCGCAGAAAGCAATGGCAACCTACTGCGGGATAATCTTCTGCCCAGTCAGTCATGTCTCTTTCGAGACATGATCGCCCAAGCGTGTATCACGTATGGCACTTAACTGACTGACTCAATATAATAGTTGGAACCATGATTAAGTCTTCTACTGGTCATAAAGTGGGGGATCGGTTTATTACTTCATTGCAATAGGAAACCGATCCCCCACTAATTACTACATAATAATATAATAGATTTCTTTTCCCTTTACGTATGAGTCAAATAACAGGACAGATTGGGTTCTATAGCCTTGGTCGGCAACCAGTCTACCGCAGAAAGCAATGACAACCTACTGCGGGATAATCTTCTGCCCAGTCAGTCATGTCTCTTTCGAGACATGATCGCCCAAGCGTGTATCACGTATGGCACTTAACTGAATGACCAGCTTTGACCAATGATGTTTCCTTGCCGTTTAGCATTGGTAAATAGCACCAGACAATTCTCAATTGTGGTTGATTTGCTAATGATTCCAGTGTGGATATTGTGCTCAGTAAATATCAGCACAATATTCCGCCCTCTAGTGAGTGGAGAGAAAGGTCGCTTCCACCATCCGTCGGTCAGGATCAAAGTGTAGTATCTGAGAACAGATACTCATTGACTGTTCGCTGGCCGGAAAGCTAAGGCTAGCTTTGTACCCAGTTACCCCATAGATGGGGTTGGGTCATATTTGACCAGTGGCTTGAGGGTACGCGCTCAGATTTCCTACGTTAAAAACTGACCTTGTGTCACAACTCGATCCAGTGGGGGAGGAGGGTAAATAGCGAGTGGATAGAGAAGGACATGTATTGAGTTACAACCCTGTTTATTTTTGTCTGCCAACTGGACCCTAGTTGGAAACACTGTTGCGAAGATGAGTCTCATATTCTTAATTGTTGATACCCATTCAAGTGTAGCCTTTTTGCGAATAAAACTACACGATAAAATCATAGTTGATCATCTCCATCTTGAAAGCTGTTTTGGTACACATAATCATTGATTTAATTTCGGTATGATGGGGGAACTTTTCGCCACGACCGATGATTTCAGTCTAGAAAGCACTCCACCCAACTATGCCATATCATCACAGCACTTGCTTTATACATATGGGAACCTAATGTGCTGTTTATCTACATGAAATGCTCGCATTTGTCACTGAAAACTGCCAGTTTATGCCGGCAGGGTGACTCTCTGCCTTGAACGCTGAATTCAGTTTAGAAAGCCCGCCGCCCATTTATGTCGTGTCATCTATCGCTATCGAGATAAGTTCATGCCTTTTTCATAAATAGAAGCTGATACTACAATATCATTCAGTATCCCTTTGACGGGTCTTATTTTTAAAATACTGTTGGGTATCTAGTCAACCACATCATCAGAAATGCTAATTAGAGAAACTACTCTGTCCCAAGCATGCGTCAGGTTGTACTGGATTACACGGTACCAGAAAGCACTCGTAGAGTCATCTTAGACAAAGAAACATTTCTCTAGAAAAACGAACCAATAAGCATTTGGAATTGTTCTAAACCACAAAAGTAAGAGAGAGATTTGGAATAATAGACTTATCTGAAGGATGGCAGAGGATGGCGGAACAAAACGAAAACAGTTATTTAATAAAGTTAATGTCGAAAATAATATGTATTTTTTAAAAATTTTTACCTGATTAACCGAACTATTTTTTACATAACCCATCACAAGCATGCGTCATGCCTAATTGCTTCAGAAGAACGCCATTCGCGAAAGAATGAATTACTTTTGTCCATTTGCCAAAAACACTTTACTCAAGTTTAAAAATAAAACAAACAAAATAAAATTCCAATCTAATTAAATTTGGTTTTAACTATTTTTCTCTTTTCGAAACTATTTTATCGTGTTTTTTTTATTCGTTATCGATTTCCTGCGTATCTTATTTTCATTTTTAAATTATATTTTCGATTCTGGTTATATATTTTTTTCAATTTCCCGTGAATTTCTAAGATTAAAAAAAATCTTTTACATTTGGACGCTGTTATAGTGACTACATTTCTACTAATTTGATTTTTTCTTTTCTTTTTTAATTTGTTCCATCGATTTTGGCTTTTAAAATATCGATCGTTTCTTTTCTGCCTCTCTTTATTGTTGCGGTTTTAATTGTGATTTGTCTGGCTTTGTTGTAATCTGACTTTGATCTCGTTCTGACTCCCATATCAATTCTCGTGCTGATCACGAGACCGCAACGAGACTTGGCGGCCAGCTAGCACCGTCACGCTGCAAGTAGCGTCTAATGGCGCGTGCAGATTTACTGCTCATTTGCAAGCAACTATTCTTGGCCAGAGAAAGCATATGTGCGATGGAGTGCACATTGGGGGGAAATTCTTTGCCCACTGCTCTCTTCAAAATGGGTCAACTAAAGACTAGAATCACCATTTTATAAAAAAAAAACATTTTTAAAAATTTGAAACATTGAAATCTCCAAAATACAAAACAATTGATGCCAGATGTTTAGTCCTTGACATGATAATAAAATAAATCCGACAGAAAGAGATGTGACCTTGTAACCACCTCTGAATTGCAGTCGTTCCAAGGTTCAACTTGACCCGGTGGGTAGCACCTGTCACGGTCCGTGCAATGGGTAAATAAAGAACCCCCAAATAAAAACAAAACTATGAAAGAATAAAAATATGTAAACTTATTTATAAATAGAACATTGTCTCTGTGTGTGTGTATGTATGTGTATGTATGTGTGTCCGTTACCTATAGACTCCGAAACGGCTGAACCGATTTTCTTGAAAATTTACACTGTAGTACTATAAGCGTCTGAGAGTTCTTAGCTAGGTTTTGTGTCGAGGTACCACCGGTAAATATCGAAAATCGATAATCGAAAAAATCGGGTTATAGTACGAGTGGTCAGATTTTAATTAAATTTGATACACTCATAGACAAAGACATAAGAAACGATATTCTGAAGTTTCAAGGTTGCAGTTCTATCCTTGGATGATTTATTTGACTCCGATATTGGAAATCGATACCCCGATATCCTACGAGCTTTCATCAAAATCGGTTTTTCGGCCCTTTTATTTTAGTTTTTGCTTCGGGTTTGGCTCTAAGTAGGTATAATTGTAGTTCTTAGTCTCAGCCATGATACCATTTACCCAGAGGACTTCAAAATTCAGTTTACGACAAAAAAACTTATTTGATATCGATACCAGGAAATCAAAATTTGACTTACATCCATTCATTTTTCTTTCAGTCTACGGTTTCGCTTTAACTATTTTAACAACTATTGCTTTTTAGTCTTTCGTGCCAACGTCCAAAGAGTCTGAGCTCCAGGACCATGGATTAGTTTTAAAGGTTTTATACACCCGAGCAACGCCGGACTATACTGCTAGTATATATATATATATATATATATATATATATGTATATTAGGTGTGATTGGTAAATTGACGTAATTATTTTATTATTTCAAATATTCTTTAGGCTGAGTCTGAGCTCCAGGACCATGGATTAGTTTTAAAGCTTTCATTACACCCGAGCAACGCCGGGTTAACCTGCTAGTTAATAAATAAGTGCACGCTAAAAGAAAAAAGGCGAATATTTTTCGAAACAATTTTTGTAGCAACAGAAATTAAAATATTCATCTGAAAATATATGTAAAAGAAATTCTACAACTACCATGAATTATTTAAGCCGATCAAAATATTTACTGTAACATAAATAACAGTTACATTTATAATACGCAGGGGTTTTATATTTTTAGACTTTAGATGCAAAAATGAATAATGATCGGTGATTAACACAAATTCTTTTCAGTAAAGAATGGCATTTTATTGAAAATGTTTCTTTCTTTTTTTAGAATTCGTGGTTTTCGAATGGATTCAAATATATTTAACAGCCATTTACATTTTTCATGAATAGCTGAACAAATCTTTGACGGGAAAGTAACCATTTTATAATTTTTATTAATGATTTCGTTGCGATTTGCTAATCAAACACAAAAATCATTTTTTCCACATATTATTCATTAGTTTTACTAATTTCCCGCCAATTGAATCTATCAATCTATCTATCTATCTATCTATCTATCTATCTATCTATCTATCTATCTATCTATCTATTTATCTATCTATCTATCTATCTATCTCAGTCTGTTCATATCTATCTATCTATCTATTATCTATCTATCTATCTATCTCAGTTTGTTCATATCTATCTATCTATCTATCTATCTATCTATCTATCTATCTATCTATATATATATATATATAGTATATCGAGGCAGCAGATAATTTTCGATACATATATTGTTAAATATAAGAGACAATGAATGTCTATCATGTTTAATCATGAGCAGTTCTAAACATGTGGGCCGAAAGCTTAAAACCAAATTAATAAAATATTATTAATAAAATATTATCCAAATTTTGGAGAATTTTTGTCTTTATTTTCAACTGAAATTAAAGTGAAAATACGATGCTTAGAACGGCTCATGATTAAACATAATAAACATTCATTGTCTTTAAAAATATATGTTTAGAACGTATATTTATATATAAATAATTCATTACAAATTGTCGTTAAAATTCCTTACTTTCCGTAACATGTTTACATTTGTTGATATTACGATACATTTCGGAGCAGATATGCTTGCTTGCAGTAAGTCGAAAATTGTGTTATATAAGCATGATAAAAACTTCGTCTGATCAAGAGGCTATCCATGGTCGAGTGGTCAAGACGGTACCAGATCAAATGGTATGCTTCCCCTATGTAATAGGAGTCGCAGGTTCGAATCCTACTGGGTAGCACACATTTTCGTCATAAAAATTTATCGTAAATAATCAGGCCGGGAGATATAAATATAAAAATACTGTTTGATGAAAAACAGAATATCTACTTAAATACGAGTATCGGTAAAAATAACATATATATATATATATATATATATATATATATATATATACATAAACAGAAGTAGTAGGAGGATTTGAACAATTATTGAGTAATTCATCGAGCTTTATATTCGACCTCAACAGAATGCAGATAGCACTGGACGGCCGTTTCATCCTATATTTGGGACACTTCAGCAGAGCGCTTCCACTATCAGGGATCAAACCCAGACAGTTTCGGTTATTAAGCTGATGTTATACCAATTGTACCACGGGCCCTGGTGACGAATTAAACTCGATGAAGCGTCACCCGTTCACAAATTTCGTCGTGGAGCATATCCAAGCTCCTTTACCTTTATTAAAAGCTCTATGAATTACTTAATAATTATTCAAATCCTCCAACTACTTCTGTTCATATCTCTGTGCTTCAGCCAGCTTAACATTGTCTGGATTTAGCGGCTTGTGTTGGAGAAATCGTGGCTCTAGTAGGATCTGTCCTATGGGTAAAGGAGCTCGGATGAGCTCCACCACGTAATTTGTGAACGGGAGGCGCTTCATCGAGTTTAATTCGTTGACATTCTCCTATAAATTTCAACTGATTTGCACCCTTCAGCAACCAAAAACTTTTTGTCTTTCCAAAACACACTAAAGGATGAAATAAAAAAGATGTGTTGTATAACATTTAAAAAAATACAAGATTAATAAAAAATAAAGAAATGTTGGAAACCTTCGAGGAAAACAAAACTAAAATTAAAAGAGGCGAAATATATATGAAAATACGGAACGAAATGTTTGAAATACGAAACAGTGGAATGCAAATACATCAATAAAAAAAACGAATAAATAGGAAGAATGTTTGTGGAAATGTTTAGTTAAAAAGAAAAATATAACAAAGTAGAAAACACAGCACACAATAATTTCTTCCCCCCCCCCCCAAAAAAAAAATAACGGGGTATCAAAAGGACGGCTTTTCTTACGACACCGTTTTTATGTTAGTTACCGTCACCGGCGGATGTGCGTTGTAATGTAATGTTTTTGTTGATCGATCTTCATTGGCTAAGCAGGCTTCCTGCCAATTTAACTTGTTAAGCAGTTTAATATAATGGGATATTGGATGAGAAGGTTGTACAGTTTTAATAATTACGCCTGAGTAGTGCCGTTGTGGTGCAGTGGATATCGGCTCTGAACGAGAAATCGGGGAACCGAGTTCGAATTCCAGTTGAATTCATTGCATTCACTTACGCGCAAATACTCTTGGGAAAGGTATCAATCCTTCTCTTCCTTCCAGTTATGGGTTAAATAACAGGACAGATTTGGTTTTATAGCATTGGCTGATAACCAGTCTACCGTAGAATGCAATGGCAACCTACTGCGGGATAATCTTCTGCCGAGTCAGTCATGTCTCTTTCGAGACATGATCGCCCAAGCGTGTTTCACGTATGGCACTTAACTGACTGACCGTCACTTTCGGGTATTGTTTAATGCCTTCAAAAGTTATTAAAATTCTAGTAAAACCTTAACATATGACAAAATTGAATTTATACGTTTTTATTTCTCTTGAGATTTTACAAACATATTAAACGCTGTTTATTTAGATGACTCACGAGAAAAAAGGAAGAGCATATGTCATAAAATAAATAAATAAATAAATAAATATATAAATAAAAGTATCTGTTTATGAAAAAGAATATTTTTATACAACACAATGAAAAGAAGGAAGGATATCAGTGGATATCAGCATAACATAAAAAAACAAAAGAAAACATGTGTAAAAGATAGAAAGGGCAAAAGAAACGAAATTTAATACTGATTTTAAATAGAGTGTAGAATCACTTCTACATGCATGTACATACTTATATACATATCGCCATGTACGCACGTACACACACATATACGCAGATACTTATACATTAGTACCGCACGTGAAACCTCTTTTTCCCGCGCTTCATTCAGAAATATATAAGCTGATATTCACACGTGCTTAGACCAGTTGGAAATTATATTGCAAATGTTCTAGTGACGAATGTGCTTTTTTGTTCAGTTCACTGATTTTTCACCAGAGTTAACGTATCCGATATTTGTCCCAAATTAGATAGTCATAGATTACACCACCATCTTGTTATACATCACTGATGGGAGTGTTGCGTTGGGTCAACAAAGAACGGGGTGCGCGTTCATGACACAAATGACCACAGCTGTCTGTATTCTTCTTATTCTTGTTGTTATTATTATTATTATTATTATTATTATGCTGTCATTTTTCATCATATTTCCATTTCTGCTATAACCGCACCACCTACCAAATCTGCAGGAAGACCTAAGACAGGTCATGCTGTCTTGTTATTGCGCCATTTCATGTTTTTTCTATCTCTTCTGACAACTCTAGCGTTACATAGACAAAGTTCTCCTTAGTGTGTGGGCTGTACTTAACAAGACAATTTTTTGTATATCTCTTAAGCTGAGGTTTCCAAGGATTCTTTCAATATGTGGTTTTGTTCCATTTTTTATCATTCCAAGTGCACCTACTATCACTGGCACGATTGTTGTTTTCAATTTTCACAGTTTTTCTATTTCAATTTCCAGGTCTTTATATTTTGACAGTTTTACGAATTCTTTGGTTGCTATGTTACAATCCGCTGGACAAGCCATATCAATTAATAGGCAAGTTTTTTCTTTCTGGTTTTTAAAAATAATGTCCGGCCTATTTGCTTTAATTTTTCTTTCTGTGTAGATGGTGTAATTCCATAGAATGGTGACATCTTCTATTTCTGTAACCGGTGCTGGGTGATGTTCATACCAGTGTTTGTTTACAGCTTTTCCATAATGTTTGCACATTGCCCAATGTAAATATTGCCCAACTCTATCGTGGCGATTTTTATATTCGTTTGGGGCAAGCACAGAACAGCCTGAGATTAGGTGGTCTATTGTTTCTTGGTGTTTATCACAAAACCTGTATTTTGGATCCACATTATTGTGTATAATATTTGGCTGAAATTTCCTCGTGGTCTTGCGCTGTAATAATAAAGCCTTCAGTCTCAGACTTTAATCCAGATGCACGTAACCATCGATGTGTATTAATTTTATCAACAATGGATTTATTGGCACGTTCTGGATATTAGCCATGCAGAGGTTGGTCTTGCCAGCGTTGTTTCATCTGTTCAAGAGCTTTATCTTTGGCTTCCTTTTTCATATTGTTTGCTGCAATAGTTGGTTCTTAGCTTCTGATTTGCTTTTCTACAGAATCTACTAAATGTAAATATTGTTTGTATTTACTGCTTTCTTTCATTAATGAATATTTGTTCTTTCTGTTTTCTTGTTTGACTAATTGTATCATCCAATCCTTTGTTGTTTCTATGTATGTTAGTAAACCAGAGATTGTTGTCTTGTATGACAATTCTAGCTGAATAAGACCTTTTCCACCTTCTTTACGGGGTATTTATAGACAGTCTACACCAGTCTTTGGATGATGCATCTTATGCTTAAAAAGAAAGAAGCTTTCTTGTTTTAGAATCCATTCGTCTGATGTCGTTTAGAGTTCAGTTCAAGATGTTGAAAGTATATTGGACCACTGGGATAACAAGGCTATTAATGGCCACAATTCTGTCTGAGAATTCAATTCAGTTTTTAATATCAGTCATAGCCTTCTATAGTACTCTTTATGCACTATTTCTGTCATTTTGTTATGGTGAATTCTTTCACTTTCATTTACACCTAAGATTCGTCTGGCTCTAAATCTTTTATACTTACGGCAGGTTCTAAGCTAATTGAGGATGTTTGTTGTATCGATCCTCGTAAAACTGTAGATTAACACATTTATTCAAACTGAATTTCATTCCAATGTCTTCACTGAAGCATTTTACAGTTTGCAGAAGACCTTCCAGCTCATCATCATTTTTAGCATGCAACTTTAAGTCAAATAAGTAAAATAGATGACTTATTTTATTTTGAGCTATTTTATAACACATTCTGTTTTGTTAAGTTGGCTGGTTAATGCTATTAATGATATGCAAAATAGTAAGGGAAACAAAGAGAAATATACTTGAAATATACCTCTTTTGATGTTTATTTTACCAGACTTATAGGTTCCATTTATATGATTGAGGTAAAGTGTTGTTTTCCATATCGACATGCACTATTTGATGAAATTGATGATGACGGGTGATACCTTGTATATGTTTAAAGTCTTTAAGATCCATGAATGTGGTACACTATCGAATGCCTTACGATAATCTATCCAAGCAGTACTAAGATTTTTCTTTGCAGTTTTCCAAGATCATCTTATTAATAATTAACTGGTCTTCACATCCGTAACAGCCACGTTTGCACCCTTTTTGTTCAAGTGGTAGCATGTCAATTCTTTCCAAGAAGAAATATGTTTGTTTTGTTAAAATAGATGTTAATAATTTTTATGTTGTCGGAAGGCATGTTATTGGTCTGTAGATTTTCAGGTTATTTGCGTTACTATTCTTGGGTAGAAGAAATGTAATTCTTTTGGTTATCTATGCAGGAATTTTAGTTGGATCGTTAACCATTTCTTGAAGTTCTTTTTTTATGTGCTGTATTTAAATAATATAGCCAAAAATTATGAATTTTATCTCTACCGGAAAATTTCCAATTGCGTGCTTTTTCAGTGCACATTTAATATCATCGTCTGTGATTCCAACCTATGTCTGTTCTGGTTTATGTTTGATTCGTTCTGTCTGTTGTGCAATCCAATCTACTTTTTTGTTATGTACTTTAGGGCAAGCCCATATTTTTTCTCAGAACTGTGTAACTTCTTTCATTTTGGTGGGGACTGTCACTTCAATTCTTATTTTACCAATTTCCCTGTAAAATTCCTTTGCAAAAAGCTCGTTTTGGCTGTAGAGTCTTGATCTTTTCTCATAGCGACTTATTCTTTGAGCCATCAGTTATATTGTTTGCTTTATTTTTTCCTTAGTTGACAGGATTCATTTTCATTTTCTTTTGACTCTTCTGCTTTTCTGAGTTCTTACATTTATTCCTATAGTCAGTTCATCCAGTACTGATAATTCACTTCTAGGTTGTTCGATTTATTTTCTATTTTTTTTTCCAAGGTGGCTCTTCATGTCTGCGAGACTGCCTTGTTTTTAATTTGATGTTCAAGTTTTTGTTGATGCTATTGCTGATGCATATATTGCTTCATTGAGATTTGTTTGAGTGTCTTCTTCATCCCAAATTAACTTGAGTGCGACTTTGTTGAGCTTAATAGATTCTAGGTTATGCTTTGTTGATTGTAATTTTGGTAGTTGTTCTCGTTTCCCCATTGCAATATTTTTATCTGACTTATATGGTTCTTGATTTCTTTCTTGGCTTCTTGCATACTGTTCTTGTTTTCTGTAAAATAATTCTGTTCAATGTGTTTTGAATTCATTTTATTGTCGCCTTGTAACTGACTCAGATCTCACCTTTCCAGCACTTCTAAACTTACAGAATTATCTTCACAGTGATTTGTGTGTATCACGGTTTCTACATTATGACCTGTGGCTTGTTTGATGTTACTACTTTTTTTCTTATTCCGGTCATTTTTCATATTTTCTTGATTCGTCTATTCTGGTTGCAATTCTTTTTATTTCGCATGATGTACCTTCGTACATTGGCGAATTTATTTTCGTCAATGTACTTTCTTTTTTTTGTCCAGCCTTTACTCGCCAAATGTCATAATGAGAAAGACGCTAGTTAAAAAAACAACTTGGATGTAACAGCCGCTCAACGAAACAAAACATCTCTACACTTAGAGTATTTTGTTAAAAAAAATTACACTAGTCCTTGTAACAAAAAATTATTATTATTATTATTATTGTTATTATGATTATTATTATAATTTCCTTTGATTTCTGTTGTATTCTCATTTCCTTCTGGGTCATTTCCTTCTGGGTCCCAACCAGAGATCTAAGTTCAGAAATGGTTTCATTTATTATTATTATTATTATTATTATTATTATTATTATTATTTCATTTGATTTCTGTTGTATACACATTTCCTTCCGGGTCCCAACCTAAGACTTAAGGTCAGAATTAGTCTTGTGACACTTTTCCACCGATCATTTTTGTAAAAAAAAAAAAAAGAAAAAAAAGAAAAGAAACAAATGTCACAGACATTTTACTTAGACAAGAAGCACTTCGTCAGTAAGATATTCTGTATTTATCATTTATTTAAGGAATGGGCTACCAGAAACAAGTTCAATGAGTGTATCAAAATCTTTTCCAATCAATCCGAGGGAACCGACCCAAACTGGAATTATTGATTTGCTCATGAACCACGTTTCTGATATTCCCACTTCAAGAACATTTTCTTTTGGCAGTTGTTTTTTTAATTGTCAAAAATACATTAAAATCTGCAGAGTTTTCCATTTCGATTCTGTTTTTTTTGCGTGTGTGTGTGTGTGTGTGTGTGTGTGTGTGTGTGGTCACTGACTAAAATTCTTATTATTATGTGTCAGCTCTCTACGGAAAGATCCACCACTTGAACCGCCAACTATTATCAGTAATATCAGTATCTTATCCTGCTAAATATCAGTATCTTATCCTGCTAAAAACTACTTACAATCTAAAAATACTTGAAATTAACTTCAAATGATAGAGAAGCCGTGGACAATAAATCAATCAAATCTAAGACTAGATTTAGATTGTGGGAAGATCTTCCACTAATTCCAGGCCTCCATAATAGTTGCATTTCAGCAGGACTATATGAACATTTCGAGAAATACAAATCAGGTATTGATGAAATAACGTATATTCATTTTTGCGAGAGTAAATTCATGATTAATTTACTTTATGTATTTAAATAAGATAGAAACATGGTAATTAACATTTGATATATCTAAAAGACGGTGGAGTAACGGACTCCAAGTCGGATTCAAGAATAGGAGGTCAGAGTTCGAATTCTAGTAGGGGTTTTTACACTCACGATCTAATATCTTTGGGATAGCTATGAAGGCATCTCTTCTAACTATACGTAAGTAGCAAAACAATGTTTGGTTCTAAATCCTTAACTGTCGACTATTCTAGGAGAAAACATTCAAACTAGTCTGCAGAGGAAACGGTACGACGCCTGCTATATATGTAGTGCATCCTAATCAGTTACGAATTTTGTGATCATATTTTCTGAAAAGAACAGTAAAGAATTTGATTTTTCTGATGAGGGATGAGGAGTTATTACAGAAATTTCATACATTTTTTTAATCGTATCACCCCGAGCAAGGCGGTAACGCCACTGATGTGCAGAGGGCTATGTAATAGTAAAAAGATTGGAAAAGAGAAAGCCGGAAACCACATCCTAAATAGACGTGGGTGGAGTGTGAACCGGCGATAGATAGATCTATCTACTCCAATTGAAAAAAAAGTGAAAAGATTGGAAAAGAGAAAGTCGGAAACCACATCCTAAACAGGGAACAGGGGATGAGCCTCTTAACCTGTTCAATAGACGTGGGTGGAGTGTGAACCCGGCGATAGATAGATCTATCTACTCCAATTGAAAAACAAAACAAAGTGAGAAGATTTGAAAAGAGAAAGCCGGAAACCACATCCTAAACAGGGAACAAGGGATGAGCCTCTTAACCTGTTCAATAGACATGGGTGGAGTGTGAACCGTATTCGTATACTGGTTAGTTCCCTTTCCTTTTTGTGTAATGTAAGAAAAGCAAAAGCAATTTAGACTCGCTAAATTTGAAAATATATTATAAAGAAGTGGCGCATTAACGTCAGTTTTGTGATATTCCACAGGAACTATTTTTAATGGCCTATTTTTTCTTGCTTTTTGATATAACTAGATTAAAAAAAATTAAATACCTTGGAAGTGTTATAACAGAAGACAGAAAGTGCGACACAGAGATCCGAAGGCGAATTGGTATGGCGAAGGAAGCATTCCAGAAGTTAAGAAACAGGACAATTTCGCTAGAAACAAAGAAGAGAGTACTGAATTGCTATGTGATGTCAGTTCTTCAATATGGCAGTGAATGCTGGACAATATCATCAAAGATGAAGGAAAAACTTGAAGCAACTGAAATGTGGTTCTACCGAAGGATGCTGCGAATATCATGGGTCGAGCATGCGAACAATGATGGGGTTTCGGAAATGATGGAAAAGAAAAGGAAATTAATACTGAGCATCAGGAAGAGACAGCTAATGTTAACTGACGAAAGAGAGTTTGGAGAACCTGATACTAACAGGGGAAAACAGCAGATAACATATTTGAAGAGCCGAATCAGGTGGATGATGGAACGAGGGTTGCATGGTGTAACAGGAGAAAGCGTGCTAAGTGCCACCAGGGATAAAGAGAAGTGGAAGCCATGATCGCCTACGTCCTGAAAGGACGGGGCACATAGAAGGAGAAGATATATGACAACTGTTTATAAGAAATAATAATGTGGATATAAAATGGGGGATCATTTTTATTTTATAATCAATATATGAACTGATCCCTCATTTTGTGGCTATGCTAGTTTTTATACATTTATATTCCGGATTTATGGGCTTTAAGTAGTGGATGGCAAAGCGGGGTTCGGGTGGTGTAACAGAAGAAAGCATGCTAAGAGCCATCAGGGATAGGGAGACGTGGAAACCATCATCGCCTACGTCCTGAAAGTACAAGACACATAGAAGAATAATATGTATGCCAACTGCATATAAGAACTCATAATGTGGATGTAAAGTGGGGGATCATATCTATATTAAAATCAATAGATAAACTGATCCCTCATTTTGTGCCCATGCTAGTTTCTGGACATTTATATTCTAGATTTATGGGCTTGAGCTAGTGGATGGCAGAGGGGGGTTCGAGTGGTGTAAGAAGAGAAAGCGTGCTAAGAGCCACCAGAGATAAAAAAAGACGTGGAGAGCCATGATCGCCTACGTCCTGAAAGGACAAGGCACAGAGAAGAAGAAGATTTTATTTTAACACAAGAACAAGAAATCTGTTTTATAATACTATGAGCTTTCTCCGTCTTCGTTTTCGTCTCTTTATTCTATCAATTTGGTTATTTTACAATTGCGAAATTATACATATATTTCGAATATATCGATATAGGTACAAATTCGTATCACGTGAGTGTCTGCTGCCTTCATAAAATTGACAGTGTTTTGTAACAGAAGAATAACGTTTTTATATCATTATTTGTATATTTCGATATGGTCTTTTTTTTTCTTTTCGTTTTCAATTAAAATCTTGAAAAGCCAAAACAGTTCTGAAACTGGGCAAACTGTGGCCATTATTTTATTTTACATTTATCTCTGAAAGTCACGTCTCGCTTATACGTTCTTGCACTGATGGAATTTCTTTTTTTTTTTTACTTCATTGTTAATGAATTCATGTTTTAAGATTTGTAGATGTGTTTCCGCAAAATTATACAGTCTATTAGTCTCTTTGGACAAGGTTTTGTATTTGTGCTCTGTGAGATGATTTTTAAAAAGTCAATATCGATTTTGTTTATATTGCTTTCTTCCAATAAATATGTTTCTCCGACATTATAAATAACCAAATTTACATGTATATTCGGCTACTTGTAATACTAAATGCTACATTTTATGTAAGTTTATTTAATGATAGCACTAAGAGTGATGCTCCCATAAACAATATATATATATATATATATATATATATATATTGTTTTTTTATTTTCAGAGGTCAAACCAATTCAACATGGTCTGAACAACTTCAAATGAATCCAACGCCATTATTTGGAACTGAACTCTATTTCTTTCTTCCCTCCTTCCCTCTTTCCTCCTCTCTTTTCTTTCCTTCTCTTCTTTCCCCTCATATTTATTGTCATTCACTTGTTTGTTTTTAATTTTATGTTTATTATTATTATTTTTATTATTATACCTCTCTTCATTTTAAGAAAAGATTCAATCTGGCAGAAATTTTGTACCAGATGGCGGACATATTGTAAGGTCTGATGATATGAGCTAATTAAACTCATTGAAATGAGCTATAGTTTATAACTGAAATGACGTGTTGATTTTCCTTCATAAACTATCTCTCTCTCTCTCTCTCTCTCTCTCTATATATATATATATATATATATATATATATATATATAATCGATTTTCTGCACTATTTTAAGAACTGCAACCTTGAAACTTCTGAATATCGTTTCTTATGTCTTTGTCTATGAGTGTATCAAATTTTATTAAAATCGGATCACTCCTTCTATAACCCGATTTTTTTAATTATCGATTTTCGATATTTATCGGGGTGTACCTGGACACAAAACCTAGCTATGAACACTCGCAGACGCTTATAGTACAACTTTGTAAATTTTTTCAGAGGTCAAACCCTTTCAAGACGGTCTAGGCAACTTCAAACGCATACTACCCATATTTGGAACTGGACCCTATTTCTTTCTTCCCTCTTTCTTCCTCTCTTTTCTTTTCTTCTCTTCTTTCCCTTATATTTATTGTCATTCACTTGTTTGTTTGTAATTTTATGTTTATTATTATTATTTTTATTGTTATCTCTCTCTTCATTTTAAGAAAAGATTCATTCCGTCAGAAATTTTGTACCAGATGGAGGAAATACTGTAAAAAGTCTGATGATATGAGCTAATTAAACTCATTGAAATGAGCTATAGTTTATGACTGATATGACGTGTCGAGTTTTCCTTTATAAACTATATATATATAAATATATATATATATATATATATTTTCTGTTTTCTTTTAAGAAAAACTTTAAACACCGGTCATATTTCCGTAATAAATTTATTTCAGTCAATAATTGTTGTTGCCAACAATCACCGACTTCATCAGACGGAAGGCCCTATTCGACTTGTTTCATGTCGTATTACTACGGAATGAAAGTTCAGTCAAGGCCAGGCGGAGGGGGAGGCAACATAGGATAGCCCACTATAATAAGTATTTCCGTTTCCATTTGTCGGGATATAGTGGGAGGAGAAGTTTAATACAAACAAAACAACACGTGACTAATGTCACCAGCAAATTTATACATCAATTCATAATTCAAATTTCTAAGCCAAAATTTTATTTTTATTTTTATTTTCCTAGCTCTGTGATAAGTTAAATTAGATTAAGTTAAGGCTATTATTTCTTTTCTTTACTCAATTGTTGATAAGATAATTCCATTCTATTTGTTGCAAGACTATATTATATCCATGTTATATCTAAATTCCTTGAACTTCCATTCCGATAGGTGTCGTTGGTTACCAGCAGTCCTGTCTTATTTCCTACTACCACTCCTGCTAACTTTCCTGTTTTATATATATATATATATATGAACAAAAGGAACCCGATATGTAAAACCACAAATTTATTCCCCTGACGAGAGTCAATATTAGACTCGAAACACGAGTAGCGTCAGAAATAACATGGACACTTCAAAATTCATAACATGTATAATATTTTTAAACAACAATAAATATACATTTTAAATGAAACGTTCACGGCCTCTCACATTTTTTATTCTATACCAATTTCTCTCGTTGGAAAAGCCCTTTTCCTTTTCTGATATATACATATATATATATATATATATATATACAAGCATGCGGTGTAGATATAGAAGAATCCAAAGGAGTATCCTGTACATACAGTGATAGGATAACTCTCTAAGAGAGCTCTAAATATATACGTATATAAATACATATAGAGCAAATATAAGAAGAATTTAGGCAGACACGTTTGTTAATGGTACATTGGAAGTGTGGGCCTACTTCAGGCGAACCATCATTAGATTCCAAATTTATTGTACAAAAGATTTTTAACGATTCGTGTAAAATCTTTTGTACAGTAAAGACGGAAATTGATGATGGTTCGCCTGAAATTGGCCCAAACTTCTGATTTACCATGAACACCAATCCAACTTTATAAAATTTCTATCGAAGTACAAGATACGTCAATAAAGCTTTTCTTTAATTTTTCTTGCGTTCGTATAAATTATTTCTTTTCTCGCCGGAAAGTAAGTAAAAACTGTCTGAACATTGTTGCACTTTCGCCTATTTTATTGGTCATTATTAAAAGGGCTCGTCTTCAATTAGCAACAACCACTCACCTGCAAGACTTGAATTGCAGGGAACCAATATTCTTAAGCCAAAAAAATCTCTAATATTGTCATCATCTAATCTAAACTTTTTTATATATGGAACTTTGTCTGTGTGTGCGTGTGTATCTGTGTGTGTGTGCCTGTTACCTATAGACTCCGAAATGGCTGAACCTATTTTCTTGAAAATTGATACAGTTGTACTATAAGCGTTTGCGCGTGTTCTTAGCTAGGTTTGTGTCGAGGTACCCTCCCCCCGATAAATATCGAAAATCGAAAATCGAAAAAAATAGGGTTATAGAAGGACTGGTCCAATTTTAATCAAATTTGATACACTCATAGACAAAGACATGAGAAACGATATTCAGAAGTTTCAAAATAGCAGTTCTTACAATAGTGCAGAAAATCGATATTTTTTTTTTACTTTTTCAACCCTTTTATTTTAGTTTTTGCTTCGGGTTTGGCTCTAAGTCGGTATAATTGTAGTTCTTAGTCTCAACCATGGTACCATTTACTCAGAGGACTTATTTAGCCTCCAAAATTCAGTTTACGACGAAAAAACTTATTCAATGTCGATACCAGGAAATCAAAATTTGACTTACATCCATTCATTTTTCTTTCAGTCTTCGGTTTCGCTTTTACTGGAAACAACTATTGCTTTTTAGTCTTTGGTGCCAACGTCCAAAGAGTCTGAGCTCCAGGACCATAGATTAGTTTTCAAGCTTTCATTACACCCGAGAAACGCCGAGTTATGCTGCTAGTATACACACACACACACACACACACACACACACACACACACACACACACACGCATACATTTTTTTTTTTTTTTTTTAATCATTTCACCCCGAGCAAGGCAGAAACGCCACTGATGTGCAGGGGGTTACATAAATGTAGAAAGATTAATTAGAAAAGAGTGAGGAGTACAAGCTAGTTAGAAAGGAACAATAGAAAACTGAGAAAGCAGGTGCAATGACAGGTACATGGGCGGAGAGAAAGGGAAGGTTATACAGGGGAGGGGAGAGAGCTAGAAGCCAGTGGTTAGTAGGTGAGTATTAACTTTGCTTTTAAATTTCTGGAGGTCGTAGCCGTTAGGAAAGCAAGAATACGGGAGTGAGTTCCACAGGCGGGAAGTGCGAGAGAGGAAGCTGCAGGAGTAGAATTGTCGTCTGCGTTTGGCTAACCTGACTGTGAATGGGTGGGACCCAGTTGCCAGTCTGGTTGAACGGGTAAACACCTGTTGAGGAGGCATCAGTGACTTAAGCTCATCCGAGCAGAAGCCATGAAAGTATTTATAGAAGAGACAGAGGGAGGCCACATTTCGACGATGGGAAAGTGGCTGCAGACGAGTCGCCAGATCAGTACCTATCACATTACAGACTCTCCTTTGGAGCTTGTCAAGAACACTGAGGAGAACGGCAGGGGCACCTGACCATAAATGGCAGCAGTACTCCATGCACGGACGGATGGTTGACTTGTATATATGCAGGATGGATTCAGGTGGAAAAAACATCCTGGATCGACATAGTGACCCAATCTTCTTAGCAGTAGATTTTGCTATGGATTCAATATAGTGCTTCCATTTGAGGTCTGAGGACAGGGTAAGTCCGAGGAGGCGTAGTGTATTACTCTCCGGGAGAATCATCTGGTCCATGCTTATGGGAGGCAGAAGAGGTTGCCTGTAATGGTTGACAGACAACAGCTTGGTCTTAGAGGAATTGAAGTTGACAAGCCACTTCTTGCCCCAGTTCACCACAGAGTGTAGATCCCGCTCAAGGTCAGCAGCGAGATTATGTCTGTCCGCCACGACAGGTTTTTTACTGGAGCGGGAGTATATTGTAGTGTCATCTGCGTAGATGCCTACTTCGGACCTGATCTCATCTGGGAGGTCGTTGATGAAAATAAGGAAGAGCGTTGGGCCCAGGATAGAGCCTTGTGGGACACCAGCATTCGTGCTGTAGGACGAAGAGGCACGCCCATTCAGAACGACCTTCATTTTGCGGTTATTTAAGAAAGATTGGATTAGGTCAAGCAGGCGACCGGTAATACCATAACCGCGTAGTTTGCATAGGAGGCCAGGGTGCCAAACCCTGTCGAAAGCCTTGGAGATATCCAGAGCAACCGCGCGAGCCTCGTCAGACTCATCAAGGGCCTGTAGCATGTACTCCGTTACAGTAGTTAGCAGGTCGGCTGTGGACCTGTCAAATCGGAATCCATATTGCCTGTCGGAGAACAGTTTGTGGGCGGTGAGATGATGAACTATTTCAGCATTGATTATAGCCTCGAATACTTTCCCGAATATTGGTAGAAGACTGATAGGGCGATAGTTGGATGGGTCCGAGGGTTCACCACAGTTCTTAAAGACAGGGACGACTGAGGAGAATTTCCAGTATGCAGGAAAGCAGGAAGCAGAAAGGCAGTAGTTAAACAGTTTAGAGAGGACAGGGGAAAGTTCAGGGGCACACCTCTTAAGGACCATCACCGGGATTCCATCGTCTCCACACGCCTTATGGGGGTCGAGTTTTGAAATTACTCTGGATACTATTGTCGGGGTAATATATATGTCATGCAGTTTGGCCTCAGTTCTAATAGGGAAGTCGGGTGGGTGCACTGCGGACGAGTCGAGTGTGGAGTTGGATGAGAATCTGCGGGCAAAGCACTCAGCTTTCTCAGCAGATGACGTGAGAACGTCAAATCCATGGATTAAAGGAGGTATTGAGGATTTCCTATTGTTGAGCACTCGTTTACAAATCCTCCAATAGTCCTTGGAGCCGAACTTGCGGTCAGCTATGTGCTGTCGCATTCTCTCCGCAAACAACTGTTTGGCGTCATTTAGGGTTCTCTTGCACTCACTGCGAGCGGATGTGAACAGGCGCCTATTGTGATACATACATATATATATATGTATATATATATGTATATATATATATATATATATATATATATATATATATACTAGGTACGATTGGTAAATTGTCGCAATTATTTTATTATTTCAAATATTCTTTAGCCTGAGTCTGAGCTCCAGGACCATGGATTAGTTTTAAAGCTTTCATTATTACACTGCTAGTATAAAATAAGAATTAAAACTAATCCAGCCTAGCAAGAATCACCTAAACTTGTTAACATTTCTTTCTCGAATATCAGTGGTATCTGTACCAACTTCGACAGAGTTGAATGCTTCCTCTACGTAAACGCACCAGGCATCTTAGCCCCCTGTGAAACTAACCTTCAATCTTCTATTCCTTCTTCTGATTTATATATCTCTGGTTTACTTCCCCTACTTTAAGAAGGACTCCAATGTCAGCGCACATCTCCCTCTAGCTAGGGTGATATCTCTTGAACCTCCAGATTCTTCCCACATGTCTCTCCGTATGGAACTCCCTTCTGTTTACTTTCTTCCCTGATAGTTACATTCTCCAAAAATTTAAATGCACCGTCAATTGCCATCATCTATCTTCGTGAATCTCGTTCATCTTTTATCCTTTCCTGTATGCACCCTACCCAGTCTTGTCACTCAGCGTAACACCCTGCGCACTTGTCGCCACACCGCTTTCCTTGGGGTGAATAGATTTTTAAAGAAAATCTTTTAAAACCCCAACAATTAGACATTGTCAGTAGCATTTAAAACCCGAGAAAGGAAGTGAGAATGTAAGTCACTTCTCTCATTTCACATGATTCACATTTGCTGGATACTTTGAATGCACGCCCATTGAGGGGTAGAGTCGCCGACTGACGCCATTTCGGTCGGGTTTCAATCCTGGGTAAAAAAGCAATCGGAGTCTAACCGTACTGATAAGCTGTGATACGGCGAAACAGATCTGTCTGCGGATGGCAATATACATATATATATATATATATATATATATATATATATATTCTAAACATATGCTGTTAAATATAAGAGACAATGAATGTCTATTATGTTTAATCATGAGCCGTTCTAAACGTCGTATTTTTGCTTTAATTTCAGTTGAAAATAAAGACAAAAATTCTCCAACATTTGGATAATTATTTATTGGTTTTCTTCTAAGCTTTCGGCTCACATGAGCCATCTTCAGAGAGGTTGTTTAAACTGAAATATTATAAAATCCACCATCACCGACGATTTTATTTTGTGTTGACATAAAACTCCGCTTGGCAACGGCAATAGTTACCAAAAATAATAAACGCTGTTCTTAAGTTTGCGATGCGGTTTATATATATATATGTAAAATAAAACAAATTCAGATGTTCAAATTCGTTGAATGACCATTTCTACGATAAATTCCTCGTGTCATCGGCAAAGAATTTTTTTTTATTACAAAAAGCCAAATGACAAAATGAACAAAGATATTTTACCGGCGGAAGTTAAAAAAATAAATTTTCCGCGAGGAAAATTAAAGGGGCGGGATTAATAAGAAAGCAGACAGAAATCTATGTCTATTTTCATTTTTACGTTTTTTGAAAACCCCTACTCCTTAACTGAGTCGAGAGTTAAAAGTTGAAAATTAGCCTTGTCTGCTCAAAAGAAATGGTAGTGGGAAGAATAAAAAGAAAAGGAAGTGTAAAAAGGAGAAAGTAAAAATTGGGGAAGGCGTGGTTGACAGGGAAGTAAGCTAAGAAAACAAAAGAAAAGAAAAGAAAAAGAAAAAAGGAAAAAATCTGTTTCCATAGAAACAAGGGAAGTTGTTATCAATCGTGTTGAAAAATAAATCATGGAGGTTTTTGGTTTAAATAAATGGGATAAATATTATAGAAAAAAATTTTTTTAGGAAAATTTGACACACAATTTAAATTTAAATATAAAAGTAGATTTAAATTAAAAATTAAAAAATAATAGAAACTTAATGAAAATTAATAAAAACTTAAAAAAATGAAAATGAAAATATAAAAAAAATAATATATATATATATATATATATATATATTCTCTACATAACATTTCTTTCTTTTCAGCTTTGGAACCTGCCCGATATTTTTCCTATCAAGGAAAATGACAACACATTCCAGGTTTTTGATCTGTCAACTTGACCAACAATCCTTTTTGCACAGAGCAAGCAGTTTTCTTTTGTTTTTTTGCAAATATTTAGTGTCATCTCCGCACCACATATGACTAAGTCCTCATGTGAACTTTTTTCCGATTAACCGCCTTAAAGCTTTGGGACCCTTCACTCAATTGCCATACGTGATACACGCTTAGGTGATCATGTCTCTTTCGAGACATGACCAACTGGGCAGAAGATTGTTCCGCAGTAGGTTGACATTGCTTTCTGTGGTAGACTGGTTGACAGTCAAGGCTACAGAACCCAATCTGTTCTGTTATTTTACTCATATCTAGAGGGGGAAGAGATGTATTATATTTATAAGTAGTAAGTATGGGGGATCAGTTTTATATTGTTATGAAGTAATAAACTGATCTCCCACTTTATGCCCAGTAGAAGCCGTAATCATGTTTTCAACTATTATATTCAAACAGTTAAGTGCCATACGTGATACACGCTTTGGGCGATCATGTCTCGAAAGAGACATGACCGACTGGGCAGAAAATTGTTCCGCAGTAGCTTGCCATTGCTTTCTGCGGTAGACTGGGTGCCAGCCAAGGCTATAGAACCCAATCTGTCCTGTTATTTGACTCATAGCCAGAGAAGGAAAAGATGTATTATATTATTAAGTAGTAAGTACTGGAGGATCAGTTTGTTACTTCATAACAATATAAAAATGATCCCCCTATTTATACCCAGTAGAAGCATTAATCATGTTTTCAACTATCATATTCAATCAGTCAGTTAATTACCATACGTGATACACGCTTTGGGTGATCATGTCTCGAAAGAGACATGACCGACTGGGCAGAAGATTTTTCCGCAGTGTTTTGCCATTACTTTCTCTGGCAGATCCCAACATACATCACCTTAACAATAGTGTTAACTGACGTTATGTAGTTTTTACTGCCAGTTTTCTACAACATTCATTTAAATTTTCCCCCATGCTATTTGTCTCCTTTTCAGTCATTTTGAATTTATATACTGTAGTAAATTCTCTATCAAAGTGTGCGTTTTGGCGCAGAGAATATCGTTCCGAACGAGAAACCTAAGAGCCGAGTTCGAATTCTAGTTGAATTCGTTGCATTCATTTACGCTCAAACCCTCTTGGGGAAAGAAATTAAACCGTCTCTCCTCTCTCCAGTAATGAATTAAATAGCAAGGCATATTTGGTTCTGTATGTTAGCTAACAACCAGTCTACCGCAGACAGCAATGACATTATACCGCTAGAAAACCTTCTGCCCAGTAAGTCATGTCTCGTTCGACACAAGATCCTCTAAGCTTGTATGACCTATGGCATTTAACTGTCTATGTCAGATTTCTTGTCACCAACTCTCAGCTTTTTATAGCCTTTGACAACAAGCAATCTCTAAACCACTATGCCCCAGTAGGCTGGTAATGAGCTTTAAGTTGCCGTGGGGATGATTTGGCCAGTGTTGAGTCGGCGGTACTGAGTCGTCCAGAATTATTAATTTTGTGTTTATTCCTCCCGTTACATTCTCTGACACACACGCGATCACTTTCTCTGTAGAACCTCATAAAATCTGCTGCAAAATATTGTAGCAATTGTCTTCTTTAATTGTTCTCTGACAAAAAAGCCGTGTGAAATATTTCTGCTCTTATTTCTGTTTTAAGGGAGCCAAACCCTTAATTTTATCTACGTTAACAGCCAGCCAATAATGTCACTTGATTCCCGTTGTGACTTATTATAAATTCCCGCGTAAATAGCTTGGGGAGTTACTAGCCAACAGGTGTGAATCAGATAAGCTAGAAATGGACGCGAGAAAACGGGTTTCGGCGCGACTGGCGCGTAAAATTTTCCCTCTGGCGGCAACAGATGACAACGGTGGTACAATTAATCAGAAATACACATCATGGCGCCTGGTAAGTGGTGGAAACGGAAATCTACGCTTTTATTTATGATCGAATCTATCAATCAATCATTGTATTTTAGTCTCTTATCTATCGATCTATTTGTTTCCTACTTCTATGAACTAGTTGCTGTTATATTCGGGTCTTGTTTGCTAGAAGCCATAACAATAGTGTATTCTGACTTGGATGCCCTTGTTTCTACTGCTACAAATGGAAAGTTATCTACTGCCGAATTTCTTTTCTAAGGTTTGGCGTTGCATAATGTTTATGTTATATAGAGCTTCTGACAGACATTCAGATTGATTTCTTTATATATATATTTATATATATTCCCCCATAGCCCAACACTTCAGTCAACCGGGACACACATTAGAAAACTGCAATTGTTTACTAATAGATTCTGAAGAAGGGTAAAAGTTAGATGGGAATTAAGTAGATAAAAAGTTTTCAATTTACTTGCATTTAAAATTTTGGAGAATGTAGCTATCAAGAAAACATTCAAATAGAAGTGAGTTCCTCAAACGAGAAGTGCGAGAAAAGAAATCAGCGGATATGAAGAAGACTACCACCATCTTTAAATTTGTTGTTTTTTATTTTTATTTTTATTTTTTTTTTACTTTTTTCAGCGTGGTCTTATCAATTATAATATAAAGTTTACGATTATAAAAAAAAAATTATATTTAAACAATTTTATGGGGTGGGGGGCTCAGATTCTCATACAAAGTTATAGTAAATCGATCTGAATTTAATGCCAACTGAGTACCAGGAGTAAATACCTATAGTCAGGGTAACAGGGCAATAAAGATCATCAGAGCAGCTTCCATGAAAATACTTGAAGAAAAGATGGAGGAAAACCACATCATGTCGGTGAAAAAGATGGGCTGTCATATCAGGATCGATCATATTGCAGATCTTCCTTTGGATTTTGTCGAGAACCTCGAGGTGAATAGCAGGAGAACCCGACCTGATATGGCAACAATATTCAATGCACGGACGAATGGTAGATTTATAAATGTGCAAGATGGATTATGACAAGTACCTCAAGATGAATAGCAGGAGAACCCGACCTGATATGGCAACAATATTCAACGGACGGACGAATGGTAGATTTATAAATGTGCAAGATGGATTATGACAAGTACCTCAAGATGAATAGCAGGAGAACCCGACCTGATATGGCAACAATATTCAATGCACGGACGAATGATAGATTTATAAATGTGCAAGATGGATTATGACAAGTACCTCAAGATGAATAGCAGGAGAACCCGACCAGATATGGCAACAATATTCAATGCAAGGACGAATGGTAGATTTATAAATGTGCAAGATGGATTGTGAAAAGTACCATGAGATGAATAGCAGGAGGACCCGACCAGATATGGCAACAATATTCAATGCACGGACGAATGGTAGATTTGTAAATGTGCAAGATGGATTATGACAAGTACCTTGAGATGAATAGCAGGAGAACCCAACCTGATATGGCAACAATATTCAATGCACGGACGAATGGTAGATTTATAAATGTGCAAGATGGATTGTGCCAAGTAACTTGAGATGAATAGCTGGAGAAACCTACCTGATATGGCAACAGTATTCAATGGACGGTCGAAGGGTAGATTTATAAATGTGCAAGATGGATTATGACAAGTACCTCGAGATGAATAGCTGGAGAACCCGACAAGATATGGCAACAATATTCAACGGACGGACGAATGGTAGATTTATAAATGTGCAAGATGGATTATGACAAGTACCTCGAGATGAATAGCAGGAGAACCCGACAAGATATGGCAACAGTATTCAACGGACGGACGAATGGTAGATTTATAAATGTGCAAGATGGATTATGACAAGTACCTCAAGATGAATAGCTGGAGAACCCGACCTGATATGGCAACAGTATTCAATGGACGGACGAATGTTAGATTTATAAATGTGCAAGATGGATTATGACAAGTGCCTCGAGATGAATAGCAGGAGAACCCGAACTGATATGGCAACAGTATTCAATGGACGGACGAATGGTAGATTAATAAATGTGCAAGATGGATTATGACAAGTACCTCGAGATGAATAGCAGGAGAACCCGACCAGATATGGCAACAATATTCAACGGACGGACGAATGGTAGATTTATAAATGTGCAAGATGGATTATAACAAGTACCTCGAGATGAATAGCAGGAGAACCCGACCTGATATGGCAACAATATTCAATGCACGGACGAATGGTAGATTTATAAATGTGCAAGATGGATTATGACAAGTACCTCAAGATGAATAGCAGGAGAACCCGACCTGATATGGCAACAATATTCAATGCACGGACGAATGATAGATTTATAAATGTGCAAGATGGATTATGACAAGTACCTCAAGATGAATAGCAGGAGAACCCGACCAGATATGGCAACAATATTCAATGCAAGGACGAATGGTAGATTTATAAATGTGCAAGATGGATTGTGAAAAGTACCATGAGATGAATAGCAGGAGGACCCGACCAGATATGGCAACAATATTCAATGCACGGACGAATGGTAGATTTGTAAATGTGCAAGATGGATTATGACAAGTACCTTGAGATGAATAGCAGGAGAACCCAACCTGATATGGCAACAATATTCAATGCACGGACGAATGGTAGATTTATAAATGTGCAAGATGGATTGTGCCAAGTAACTTGAGATGAATAGCTGGAGAAACCTACCTGATATGGCAACAGTATTCAATGGACGGTCGAATGGTAGATTTATAAATGTGCAAGATGGATTATGACAAGTACCTCGAGATGAATAGCTGGAGAACCCGACAAGATATGGCAACAATATTCAACGGACGGACGAATGGTAGATTTATAAATGTGCAAGATGGATTATGACAAGTACCTCGAGATGAATAGCAGGAGAACCCGACAAGATATGGCAACAGTATTCAACGGACGGACGAATGGTAGATTTATAAATGTGCAAGATGGATTATGACAAGTACCTCAAGATGAATAGCTGGAGAACCCGACCTGATATGGCAACAGTATTCAATGGACGGACGAATGGTAGATTTATAAATGTGCAAGATGGATTATGACAAGTGCCTCGAGATGAATAGCAGGAGAACCCGAACTGATATGGCAACAGTATTCAATGGACGGACGAATGGTAGATTAATAAATGTGCAAGATGGATTATGACAAGTACCTCGAGATGAATAGCAGGAGAACCCGACCAGATATGGCAACAATATTCAACGGACGGACGAATGGTAGATTTATAAATGTGCAAGATGGATTATAACAAGTACCTCGAGATGAATAGCAGGAGAACCCGACCTGATATGGCAACAATATTCAATGCACGGACGAATGCTAGATTTATAAATGTGCAAGATGGATTATGACAAGTACCTCAAGATGAATAGCAGGAGAACCCGACCTGATATGGCAACAGTATACAATGGACGGACGAATTGTAGATTTAAAAATGTGCAAGATGGATTATGACAAGTACCTCAAGATGAATAGCAGGAGAACCCGACCAGATATGGCAACAATATTCAATACACGGACGAATGGTAGATTTATAAATGTGCAAGATAGATTGTGACAAGTACCTTGAGATGAATAGCAGGAGAACCCGACCAGATATAGCAACAATATTCAATGGACGGACGAATGGTAGATTTATAAATGTGCAAGATGGATTGTGACAAGTACCTTGAGATGAATAGCAGGAGAACCCGACCAGATATGGCAACAATATTCAATGCACGGACGAATGGTAGATTTATAAATGTGCAAGATGGATTGTGACAAGTACCTTGAGATGAATAGCAAAAGAACCCGACCTGATATGGCAACAATATTCAATGGACGGACGAATGGTAGATTTATAAATGTGCAAGATGGATTGTGACAAGTACCTCGAGATGAATAGCTGGAGAACCCGACATGATATGGCAACAGTATTCAATGGACGGACGAATGGTAGATTTATAAATGTGCAAGATGGATTATGACAAGTGCCTCGAGATGAATAGCAGGAGAACCCGAACTGATATGGCAACAGTATTCAATGGACGGACGAATGGTAGATTAATAAATGTGCAAGATGGATTATGACAAATACCTCGAGATGAATAGCTGGAGAACCCGACCAGATATGGCAACAATATTCAACGGACGGACGAATGGTAGATTTATAAATGTGCAAGATGGATTATAACAAGTACCTCGAGATGAATAGCAGGAGAACCCGACCTGATATGGCAACAATATTCAATGCACGGACGAATGCTAGATTTATAAATGTGCAAGATGGATTATGACAAGTACCTCAAGATGAATAGCAGGAGAACCCGACCTGATATGGCAACAGTATTCAATGGCCGGACGAATCGTAGATTTATAAATGTGCAAGATGGATTGTGACAAGTATCTTGAGATGAATAGCAGGAGAACCCGACCAGATATGGCAACAATATTCAATACACGGACGACTGGTAGATTTATAAATGTGCAAGATGAATTGTGACAAGTACCTTGAGATGAATATCAGGAGAACCCGACCAGATACGGCAACAATATTCAATGCACGGACGAATGGTAGATTTATAAATGTGCAAGATAGATTGTGACACGTACCTTGAGATGAATAGCAGGAGAACCCGACCAGTTATAGCAACAATATTCAATGGACGGACGAATGGTAGATTTATAAATGTGCAAGATGGATTGTGACAAGTACCTTGAGATGAATAGCAGGAGAACCCGACCAGATATGGCAACAATATTCAATGCACGTACGAATGGTAGATTTATAAATGTGCAAGATGGATTGTGACAAGTACCTTGAGATGAATAGCAAAAGAACCCGACCTGATATGGCAACAATATTCAATGGACGGACGAATGTTAGATTTATAAATGTGCAAGATGGATTGTGACAAGTACCTTGAGATGAATAGTAGGAGAACCCGACCAGATATGGCAACAATATTCAATGCACGGACGAATGGTAGATTTATAAATGTGCAAGATGGATTGTGACAAGTACCTTGAGATGAATAGCAGGAGAACCCGACCAGATATGGCAACAATATTCAATGCACGGACGAATGGTAGATTTATAAATGTGCAAGATGGATTGTGACAAGTACCTCGAGATGAATAGCAGGAGAACCCAACCTGATATGGCAACAATATTCAATGCACGGACGAATGGTACATTTATAAATGTGCAAGATGGATTGTGCCAAGTACCTCGAGATGAATAGCTGGAGAAACCTACCTGATATGGCAACAGTATTCAATGGACGGTCGAATGGTAGATTTATAAATGTGCAAGATGGATTATGACAAGTACCTCGAGATGAATAGCTGGAGAACCCGACAAGATATGGCAACAATATTCAACGGACGGACGAATGGTAGATTTATAAATGTGCAAGATGGATTATGACAAGTACCTCGAGATGAATAGCAGGAGAACCCGACAAGATATGGCAACAGTATTCAACAGACGGACGAATGGTAGATATATAAATGTGCAAGATGGATTATGACAAGTACCTCGAGATGAATAGCTGGAGAACACGACCTGATATGGCAACAGTATTCCATGGACGGTCGAATGGTAGATTTATAAATGTGCAAGATGGATTATGAAAAGTGCCTCGAGATGAATAGCAGGAGAACCCGACCTGATATGGCAACAGTATTCAATGGACGGACGAATGGTAGATTTATAAATGTGCAAGATGGATTATGACAAGTACCTCGAGATGAATAGCTGGAGAACCCGACCAGATATGTCAACAATATTCAACGGACGGACGAATGGTAGATTTATAAATGTGCAAGATGGATTATAACAAGTACCTCGAGATGAATAGCAGGAGAACCCGACCAGATATAGCAACAATATTCAATGCACGGACGAATGGTAGATTTATAAATGTGCATGATGGATTGTGACAAGTACCTTGAGATGAATAGCAGGAGAACCCGACCTGATATGGCAACAATATTCAATGCACGGACGAATGGTAGATTTATAAATGTGCAAGATGGATTGTGACAAGTACCTTGAGATGAATAGCTGGAGAACCCGAACTAATATGGCAACAATATTCAACGGACGGACGAATGTTAGAATTATAAATGTGCAAGATGGTTTATGACAAGTACCTCGAGAGGAATAGCAGGAGAACTCGACCAGATATGGCAACAATATTCAACGCACGGACGAATGGTAGAATTATAAATGTGCAAGATGGATTATGACAAGTGCCTCGAGATGAACAGCAGGAGAACCCGACCTGATATGGCAACAGTATTCAATGGACGGACGAATGGTAGATTAATAAATGTGCAAGATGGATTATGACAAGTACCTCGAGATGAATAGCTGGAGAACCCGACCAGGTATGGCAACAATATTCAACGGATAGACGAATGGTAGATTTAGAAATGTGCAAGATGGATTATAACAAGTACCTCGAGATGAATAGCAGGAGAACCCGACCTGATTTGGCAACAGTATTCAATGGACGGACGAATGGTAGATTTATAAATGTGCAAGATGGATTGTGACAAGTACCTTGAGAAGAATAGCAGGAGAACCCGACCAGATATGGCAACAATATTCAATACACGGACGAATGGTAGATTTATAAATGTGCAAGATGGATTGTGACAAGTACCTTGAGATGAATAGCAGGAGAACCCGACCAGTTATGGCAACAATATTCAATGCACGGACGAATGGTAGATTTATAAATGTGCAAGATAGATTGTGACAAGTACCTTGAGATGAATAGCAGGAGAACCCGACCAGATATAGCAACAATATTCAATGGACGGACGAATGGTAGATTTATAAATGTGCAAGATGGATTGTAACAAGTACCTTGAGATGAATAGCAGGAGAACCCGACCAGATATGGCAACAATATTCAATGCACGGACGAATGGTAGATTTATAAATGTGCAAGATGGATTATGACAAGTACCTTGAGATGAATAGCAAAAGATCCCGACCTGATATGGCAACAATATTCAATGGACGGACGAATGGTAGATTTATAAATGTGTAAGATGGATTGTGACAAGTACCTTGAGATGAATAGCAGGAGAACCCGGACCAGATATGGCAACAATATTCAATGCACGGACGAATGGTAGATTTATAAATGTGCAAGATGGATTGTGACAAGTACCTTGAGATGAATAGCAGGAGAACCCGACCAGATATGGCAACAATATTCAATGCACGGACGAATGTTAGATTTATAAATGTGCAAGATGGATTGTGACAAGTACCTCGAGATGAATAGCAGGAGAACCCAACCTGATATGGCAACAATATTCAATGCACGGACGAATGGTAGATTTATAAATGTGCAAGATGGATTGTGCCAAGTACCTCGAGATGAATAGCTGGAGAAATCTACCTGATATGGCAACAGTATTCAATGGACGGTCGAATGGTAGATTTATAAATATGCAAGATGGATTATGACAAGTACCTCGAGATGAATAGCTGGAGAACCCGACAAGATATGGCAACAATATTCAACGGACGGACGAATGGTAGATTTATAAATGTGCAAGATGGATTATGACAAGTACCTCGAGATGAATAGCAGGAGAACCCGACAAGATATGGCAACAGTATTCAACAGACGGACGAATGGTAGATTTATAAATGTGCAAGATGGATTATGACAAGTACCTCGAGATGAATAGCTGGAGAACCCGACCAGATATGGCAACAGTATTCAATGGACGGTCGAATGGTAGATTTATAAATGTGCAAGATGGATTATGACAAGTGCCTCGAGATGAATAGCAGGAGAACCCGACCTGATATGGCAACAGTATTCAATGGACGGACGAATGGTAGATTAATAAATGTGCAAGATGGATTATGACAAGTACCTCGAGATGAATAGCTGGAGAACCCGACCAGATATGGCAACAATATTCAACGGACGGACGAATGGTAGATTTATAAATGTGCAAGATGGATTATAACACGTACCTCGAGATGAATAGCAGGAGAACCCGACCTGATATGGCAACAATATTCAATGCACGGACGAATGCTAGATTTATAAATGTGCAAGATGGATTATGACAAGTACCTCAAGATGAATAGCAGGAGAACCCGACCTGATATGGCAACAGTATTCAATGGACGGACGAATGGTAGATTTATAAATGTGCAAGATGGATTGTGACAAGTAACTTGAGATGAATAGCAGGAGAACCCGACCAGATATGGCAACAATATTCAATACACGGACGAATGGTAGATTTCTAAATGTGCAAGATAGATTGTGACAAGTACCTTGAGATGAATAGCAGGAGAACCCGACCAGATATAGCAACAATATTCAATGGACGGACGAATGGTAGATTTATAAATGTGCAAGATGGATTGTGACAAGTACCTTGAGATGAATAGCAGGAGAACCCGACCAGATATGGCAACAATATTCAATGCACGGACGAATGGTAGATTTATAAATGTGCAAGATGGATTGTGACAAGTACCTTGAATTGAATAGCAAAAGAATCCGACCTGATATGGCAACAATATTCAATGGACTGACGAATGGTAGATTTATAAATGTGCAAGATGGATTGTGACAAGTACCTCGAGATGAATAGCTGGAGAACCCGACCTGATATGGCAACAGTATTCAATGGACGGTCGAATGGTAGATTTATAAATGTGCAAGATGGATTATGACAAGTGCCTCGAGATGAATAGCAGGAGAACCCGAACTGATATGGCAACAGTATTCAATGGACGGACGAATGGTAGATTAATAAATGTGCAAGATGGATTATGACAAGTACCTCGAGAAGAATAGCTGGAGAACCCGACCAGATATGGCAACAATATTCAACGGACGGACGAATGGTAGATTTATAAATGTGCAAGATGGATTATAACAAGTACCTCGAGATGAATAGCACGAGAACCCGACCTGATATGGCAACAATATTCAATGCACGGACGAATGCTAGATTTATAAATGTGCAAGATGGATTATGACAAGTACCTCAAGATGAATAACAGGAGAACCCGACCTGATATGGCAACAGTATTCAATGGACGGACGAATGGTAGATTTATAAATGTGCAAGATGGATTGTGACAAGTACCTTGAGATGAATAGCAGGAGAACGCGGCCAGATATGGCAACAATATTCAATACACGGACGAATGGTAGATTTATAAATGTGCAAGATGGATTGTGACAAGCACCTTGAGATGAATAGCAGGAGAACCCGACCAGATATGGCAACAATATTCAATGCACGGACGAATGGTAGATTTAAAAATCTGCAAGATAGATTGTGACAAGTACCTTGAGATGAATAGCAGGAGAACCCGTCCAGATATAGCAACAATATTCAATGGACGGACGAATGGTAGATTTATAAATGTGCAAGATGGATTGTGACAAGTACCTCGAGATGAATAGCAGGAGAACCCGACCAGATATGGCAACAATAATCAATGCACGGACGAATGGTAGATTTATAAATGTGCAAGATGGATTGTGACAAGTACCTTGAGATGAATAGCAAAAGAACCCGACCTGATATGGCAACAATATTCAATGGACGGACGAATGGTAGATTTATAAATGTGCAAGATGGATTGTGACAAGTACCTTGAGATGAATAGCAGGAGAACCCGACCAGATATGGCAACAATATTCAATGCACGGACGAATGGTAGATTTATAAATGTGCAAGATGGATTGTGACAAGTACCTCGAGATGAATAGCAGGAGAACCCAACCTGATATGGCAACAATATTCAATGCACGGACGAATGGTAGATTAATAAGTGTGCAAGATGGATTATGACAAGTACCTCGAGATGAATAGCTGGAGAACCCGACCAGATATGGCAACAATATTCAACGGATGGACGAATGGTAGATTTATAAATGTGCAAGATGGATTATAACAAGTACCTCGAGATGAATAGCAGGAGAACCCGACCTGATATGGCAACAATATTCAATGCACGGACGAATGGTAGATTTATAAATGTGCATGATGGATTGTGACAAGTACCTCGAGATGAATAGCTGGAGAACCCAACCAGATATGGCAACAATATTCAACGGACGGACGAATGGTAGATTTATAAATGTGCAATATGGATTATGACAAGTACCTTGAGATGAATAGCAGGAGAACCCGACCAAATACGGCAACAATATTCAACGGACGGACGAATGGTAGAATTATAAATGTGCAAGATGGATTATGACAAGTACCTCGAGAGGAATAGCAGGAGAACTCGACCAGATATGGCAACAATATTCAACGCACGGACGAATGGTAGAATTATAAATGTGCAAGATGGATTATAACAAGTACCTCAAGATGAATAGCAGGAGAACCCGACCAGATATGGCAACAATATTCAATGCACGGACGAATGGTAGATTTATAAATGTGCAAGATGGATTGTGACAAGTACCTTGAGATGAATAGCAAAAGAACCCGACCTCATATGGCAACAATATTCAATGGACGGACGAATGGTAGATTTATAAATGTGCAAGATGGATTGTGACAAGTACCTTGAGATGAATAGCAGGAGAACGCAACCTGATATGGCAACAATATTCAATGCACGGACGAATGGTAGATTTATAAATGTGCAAGATGGAGTGTGCCAAGTACCTCGAGATGAATAGCTGGAGAAAACTACCTGATATGGCAACAGTATTCAATGGACGGTCGAATGGTAGATTTATAAATGTGCAAGATGGATTATGACAAGTACCTCGAGATGAATAGCTGGAGAACCGGACAAGATATGGCAACAATATTCAACGGACGGACGAATGGTAGATTTATAAATGTGCAAGATGGATTATGACAAGTACCTCGAGATGAATAGCAGGAGAACCCGACAAGATATGGCAACAGTATTCAACAGACGGACGAATGGTAGATTTATAAATGTGCAAGATGGATTATGCCAAGTACCTCGAGATGAATAGCTGGAGAACCCGACCTGATATGGCAACAGTATTCAATGGACGGTCGAATGGTAGATTTATAAATGTGCAAGATGGATTATGACAAGTGCCTCGAGATGAATAGCAGGAGAACCCGACCTGATATGGCACCAGTATTCAATGGACGGACGAATGGTAGATTAATAAATGTGCAAGATGGATTATGACAAGTACCTCGAGATGAATAGCTGGAGAACCCGACCAGATATGGCAACAATATTCAACGGACGGACGAATGGTAGATTTATAAATGTGCAAGATGGATTATAACGAGTACATCGAGATGAATAGCAGGAGAACCCGAACAGATATAGCAACAATATTCAATGCACGGACGAATGGTAGATTTATAAATGTGCATGATGGATTGTGACAAGGACCTTGAGAAGAATAGCAGGAGAACCCGACCTGATATGGCAACAATATTCAATGCACGGACGAATGGTAGATTTATAAATGTGCAAGATGTATTGTGACAAGTACCTTGAGATGAATAGCTGGAGAACCCGAACTAATATGGCAACAATATTCAACGGACGGACGAATGTTAGAATTATAAATGTGCAAGATGGATTATGACAAGTATCTCGAGAGGAATAGCAGGAGAACTCGACCAGATATGGCAACAATATTCAACGCACGGACGAATGGTAGAATTATAAATGTGCAAGATGGATTATGACAAGTGCCTCGAGATGAATAGCAGGAGAACCCGACCTGATATGGCAACAGTATTCGATGGACCGACGAATGGTAGATTAATAAATGTGCAAGATGGATTATGACAAGTACCTCGAGATGAATAGCTGGAGAACCCGACCAGATATGGCAACAATATTCAACGGATGGACGAATGGTAGATTTAGAAATGTGCAAGATGGATTATAACAAGTACCTCGAGATGAATAGCAGGAGAACCCGAGCTGATATGGCAACAATATTCAATGCACGGACGAATGGTAGATTTAGAAATGTGCAAGATGGATTATAACAAGTACCTCGAGATGAAGAGCAGGAGAACCCGACCTGATATGGCAACAATATTCAACGGACGGACGAATGGTAGATTTATGAATGTGGAATATGGATTATGACAAGTACCTTGAGATGAATAGCAGAAGAACCCGTCCTGATATGGCAACAATATTCAATGCACGGACGAATGGAAGAATTATAAATGTGCAAGTTGGATTATAACAAGTTCCTCAAGATGAATAGCAGGAAACCCTACCTGATATGGTAACAGTATTCAACGGACGGACGAATGGTAGATTTATAAATGTGCAAGATGGATTATGACAAGTACCTCGAGATGAATAGCTGGAGAACCCGACCTGATATGTCAAGAATATTGAACGGACGGATGAATGGTAGATTTATAAATGTGCAAGATGGATTATGACAAGTATCTCGAGATGAATAGCTGGAGAACCCGACCTGATATGGCAACAGTATTCAACGGACGGACGAATGGTAAATTTATAAATGTGCAAGATGGATTATGACAAGTGCCTCGAGATGAATAGCAGGAGAACCCGACCAGATATAGCAACAATATTCAATGCACGGACGAATGGTAGATTTATAAATGTGCATGATGGATTGTGACAAGTACCTTGAGATGAATAGCAGGAGAACCCGACCTGATATGGCAACAATATTCAATGCACGGACGAATGGTAAATTTAAAAATGTGCAAGATGGATTATGGCAAGTACCTCGAGATGAATAGCTGGAGAACCCAACCAGATATTGCAACAATATTCAACGGACGGACGAATGGTAGATTTATAAATGTGCAAGATGGATTATGACAAGTACCTTGAGATGAATAGCAGGAGAACCCGACCAAATACGGCAACAATATTCAACGGACGGACGAATGGTAGAATTATAAATGTGCAAGATGGATTATGACAAGTACCTCGAGAGGAATAACAGGAGAACTCGACCAGATATGGCAACAATATTCAACGCACGGACGAATGGTAGAATTATAAATGTGCAAGATGGATTATGACAAGTGCCTCGAGATGAATAGCAGGAGAACCCGACCTGATATGGCAACAGTATTCAATGGACCGACGAATGGTAGATTAATAAATGTGCAAGATGGATTATGACAAGTACCTCGAGATGAATAGCTGGAGAACCCGACCAGATATGGCAACTATATTCAACGGATGGACGAATGGTAGATTTAGAAATGTGCAAGATGGATTATAACAAGTACCTCGAGATGAATAGCAGGAGAACCCGACCAGATATGGCAACAATATTCAATGCACGGACGAATGGTAGATTTATAAATGTGCAAGATGGATTGTGTCAAGTACCTCGAGATGAATAGCAGGAGAACGCAACCTGATATGGCAACAATATTCAATGCACGGACGAATGGTAGATTTATAAATGTGCAAGATGGAGTGTGCCAAGTACCTCGAGATGAATAGCTGGAGAAAACTACCTGATATGGCAACAGTATTCAATGGACGGTCGAATGGTAGATTTATAAATGTGCAAGATGGATTATGACAAGTACCTCGAGATGAATAGCTGGAGAACCGGACAAGATATGGCAACAATATTCAACGGACGGACGAATGGTAGATTTATAAATGTGCAAGATGGATTATGACAAGTACCTCGAGATGAATAGCAGGAGAACCCGACAAGATATGGCAACAGTATTCAACAGACGGACGAATGGTAGATTTATAAATGTGCAAGATGGATTATGACAAGTACCTCGAGATGAATAGCTGGAGAACCCGACCTGATTAATGGTCAAATGCAAGAGGTAATTCAATGGACGGACCGAATAAGGTAGATTAATAAATGTGCAAGATGGATTATGACAAGTACCTCGAGATGAATAGCTGGAGAACCCGACCAGATATGGCAACAATATTCAACGGACGGACGAATGGTAGATTTATAAATGTGCAAGATGGATTATAACAAGTACCTCGAGATGAATAGCAGGAGAACCCGACCAGATATAGCAACAATATTCAATGCACGGACGAATGGTAGATTTATAAATGTGCATGATGGATTGTGACAAGGACCTTGAGAAGAATAGCAGGAGAAACCGACCTGATATGGCAACAATATTCAATGCACGGACGAATGGTAGATTTATAAATGTGCAAGATGTATTGTGACAAGTACCTTGAGATGAATAGCTGGAGAACCCGAACTAATATGGCAACAATATTCAACGGACGGACGAATGTTAGAATTATAAATGTGCAAGATGGATTATGACAAGTATCTCGAGAGGAATAGCAGGAGAACTCGACCAGATATGGCAACAATATTCAACGCACGGACGAATGGTAGAATTATAAATGTGCAAGATGGATTATGACAAGTGCCTCGAGATGAATAGCAGGAGAACCCGACCTGATATGGCAACAGTATTCAATGGACCGACGAATGGTAGATTAATAAATGTGCAAGGTGGATTATGACAAGTACCTCGAGATGAATAGCTGGAGAACCCGACCAGATATGGCAACAATATTCAACGGATGGACGAATGGTAGATTTAGAAATGTGCAAGATGGATTATAACAAGTACCTCGAGATGAATAGCAGGAGAACCCGACCTGATATGGCAACAATATTCAATGCACGGACGAATGGTAGATTTAGAAATGTGCAAGATGGATTATAACAAGTACCTCGAGATGAAGAGCAGGAGAACCCGACCTGATATGGCAACAATATTCAACGGACGGACGAATGGTAGATTTATGAATGTGGAAGATGGTTTATGACAAGTACCTTGAGATGAATAGCAGAAGAACCCGTCCTGATATGGCAACAATATTCAATGCACGGACGAATGGAAGAATTATAAATGTGCAAGTTGGATTATAACAAGTTCCTCAAGATGAATAGCAGGAAACCCTACCTGATATGGTAACAGTATTCAACGGACGGACGAATGGTAGATTTATAAATGTGCAAGATGGATTATGACAAGTACCTCCAGATGAATAGCTGGAGAACCCGACCTGATATGTCAAGAATATTGAACGGACGGATGAATGGTAGATTTATAAATGTGCAAGATGGATTATGACAAGTATCTCGAGATGAATAGCTGGAGAACCCGACCTGATATGGCAACAGTATTCAACGGACGGACGAATGGTAAATTTATAAATGTGCAAGATGGATTATGACAAGTGCCTCGAGATGAATAGCAGGAGAACCCGACCAGATATAGCAACAATATTCAATGCACGGACGAATGGTAGATTTATAAATGTGCATGATGGATTGTGACAAGTACCTTGAGATGAATAGCAGGAGAACCCGACCTGATATGGCAACAATATTCAATGCACGGACGAATGGTAGATTTATAAATGTGCAAGATGGATTGTGACAAGTACCTTGAGATGAATAGCTGGAGAACCCGAACTAATATGGCAACAATATTCAACGGACGGACGAATGGTAGATTTATAAATGTGCAAGATGGATTATGCCAAGTGCCTCGAGATGAATAGTAGGAGAACCCGACCAGATATGGCAACAATATTCAACGGACGGACGAATGGTAAATTTAAAAATGTGCAAGATGGATTATGGCAAGTACCTCGAGATGAATAGCTGGAGAACCCAACCAGATATTGCAACAATATTCAACGGACGGACGAATGGTAGATTTATAAATGTGCAAGATGGATTATGACAAGTACCTTGAGATGAATAGCAGGAGAACCCGACCAAATACGGCAACAATATTCAACGGACGGACGAATGGTAGAATTATAAATGTGCAAGATGGATTATGACAATTGCCTCGAGAGGAATAGCAGGAGAACTCGACCAGATATGGCAACAATATTCAACGCACGGACGAATGGTAGAATTATAAATGTGCAAGATGGATTATGACAAGTGCCTCGAGATGAATAGCAGGAGAACCCGACCTGATATGGCAACAGTATTCAATGGACCGACGAATGGTAGATTAATAAATGTGCAAGGTGGATTATGACAAGTACCTCGAGATGAATAGCTGGAGAACCCGACCAGATATGGCAACAATATTCAACGGATGGACGAATGGTAGATTTAGAAATGTGCAAGATGGATTATAACAAGTACCTCGAGATGAATAGCAGGAGAACCCGACCTGATATGGCAACAATATTCAATGCACGGACGAATGGTAGATTTAGAAATGTGCAAGATGGATTATAACAAGTACCTCGAGATGAAGAGCAGGAGAACCCGACCTGATATGGCAACAATATTCAACGGACGGACGAATGGTAGATTTATGAATGTGGAAGATGGTTTATGACAAGTACCTTGAGATGAATAGCAGAAGAACCCGTCCTGATATGGCAACAATATTCAATGCACGGACGAATGGAAGAATTATAAATGTGCAAGTTGGATTATAACAAGTTCCTCAAGATGAATAGCAGGAAACCCTACCTGATATGGTAACAGTATTCAACGGACGGACGAATGGTAGATTTATAAATGTGCAAGATGGATTATGACAAGTACCTCCAGATGAATAGCTGGAGAACCCGACCTGATATGTCAAGAATATTGAACGGACGGATGAATGGTAGATTTATAAATGTGCAAGATGGATTATGACAAGTATCTCGAGATGAATAGCTGGAGAACCCGACCTGATATGGCAACAGTATTCAACGGACGGACGAATGGTAAATTTATAAATGTGCAAGATGGATTATGACAAGTGCCTCGAGATGAATAGCAGGAGAACCCGACCAGATATAGCAACAATATTCAATGCACGGACGAATGGTAGATTTATAAATGTGCATGATGGATTGTGACAAGTACCTTGAGATGAATAGCAGGAGAACCCGACCTGATATGGCAACAATATTCAATGCACGGACGAATGGTAGATTTATAAATGTGCAAGATGGATTGTGACAAGTACCTTGAGATGAATAGCTGGAGAACCCGAACTAATATGGCAACAATATTCAACGGACGGACGAATGGTAGATTTATAAATGTGCAAGATGGATTATGCCAAGTGCCTCGAGATGAATAGTAGGAGAACCCGACCAGATATGGCAACAATATTCAACGGACGGACGAATGGTAAATTTAAAAATGTGCAAGATGGATTATGGCAAGTACCTCGAGATGAATAGCTGGAGAACCCAACCAGATATTGCAACAATATTCAACGGACGGACGAATGGTAGATTTATAAATGTGCAAGATGGATTATGACAAGTACCTTGAGATGAATAGCAGGAGAACCCGACCAAATACGGCAACAATATTCAACGGACGGACGAATGGTAGAATTATAAATGTGCAAGATGGATTATGACAATTACCTCGAGAGGAATAGCAGGAGAACTCGACCAGATATGGCAACAATATTCAACGCACGGACGAATGGTAGAATTATAAATGTGCAAGATGGATTATAACAAGTACCTCAAGATGAATAGCAGGAGAACCCGACCTGATATGGCAACAGTATTCAATGGACGGACGAATGGTAGATTTATGAATGTGGAAGATGGATTAGGACAAGTACCTCGAGATGAATAGCTGGAGAACCCGACCAGATATGGCAACAATATTCAACGGACGGACGAATGGTGGAATTATAAATGTGGAAGATGGATTATGACAAGTACCTTGAGATGAATAGCAGAAGAACCCGTCCTGATATGGCAACAATATTCAATGCACGGACGAATGGTAGAATTATAAATGTGCAAGTTGGATTATAACAAGTTCCTTGAGATGAATAGCAGGAAACCCTACCTGATATGGCAACAGTATTCAACGGACGGACGAATGGTAGATTTATAAATGTGCAAGATGGATTTTGACAAGTACCTCGAGATGAATAGCTGGAGAACCCGACCTGATATGGCAACAATATTCAACGGACGGACGACTGGTAAATTTATAAATGTGCAAGATGGATTATGACAAGTACCTCGAGAGGAATAGCAGGAGAACCCGACCAGATATGGCAACAATATTCAACGGACGGACGAATTGTAGATTTATAAATGTGCAAGATGGATTATGACAAGTACCTCGAGAGGAATAGCAGGAGAACCCGACCTGTTATGGCAACAGTATTCAATGGACGGACGAATGGTAGATTTATAAATGTGCAAGATGGATTATGACAAGTACCTCGAGATGAATAGCAGAAGAACCCGACCAGATAGTGCAACAATATTCAACGGACGGACAAATGGTAGATTTATAAATGTACAAGATGGATTATGACGAGTACGTCGAGATAAATAGCAGCAGAACAAGACCAGATATGGCAACATTAATCAATGCACGGACGAATGGTAGATTTATAAATCTCCAAGATGGATTATGATGAGAACCTCAAGATAACCAGCAGGAGAACTCGACCAGATATGGCAACATTATTCAATGCACGGACGAATGGTAGATTTATAAATATGCAAGATGAATTATGATGAGAACCTAAAGTTGAGCAACAGGAGGACTCGACCAGATATGGCAACATTATTCAATGCACGGACGAATGGTAGATTTATAAATGTGCAAGATGAATTATGATGAGAACCTCAAGATAACCAACAGGAGGACTCGACCAGATATGGCAACATTATTCAATGCACGGACGAATGGTAGATTTATAAATGTCCAAGATGGATTATGACGAGAGCCTCATGATGAATAGCAGGAGCATCCGACCTGATATGACAACATTATTCAAAACACAAATGAATGTAAGATTTGTAAATGTGCAGAAAGAGATCTTGACGAGGGGAAATTTCTGACCCGACAGAGAAACTTCCTATCAGAAAAAAAATAAATAAATCAGGTAAAACATATAATAAAGCAGGTATATATATATATATATATATATATATATATATATATATATATATGCACGGTATATTTGAAGTAATAAGGCAAAGCAACTGAAATGTGAAAAAAAAGGTTCACATATTAAATTTGGCGTCGACACGCAAGAGCAATTTAGGACAAGCAAACATAGCAGTATGACTTCAACACAAGACAAATTTACTATACATTTTGCAACGTAAAAGTGTGTCATTCGGCAGTATTCGAACCTGCAACTCCTATGAACATAGATCTGGTGCGTCTTACACCGCTCAACCACGAATGATTCCACAGACTAATCGAAGTCATAACAAGCCTTACATAACACAATTTTCAATCCAATAACCATATCTGCACTGAAATATATCCTCATGTCAACAGATGTAAATATACAATGTTACGGAAAATCCTGAAGATTAACAAAATTGTTTTAAGAAACCACTTATCTACTTTATTTGTTTGTAACAAAGTTTGCCGTAAATAATCAAGCCGGTAGAAATGAATATATAAATATACTTTTGGATTAAAAACACAATATCTACTCAAATACGAGTATCGATTAAAAATAATGTTCAGACAAATAAATTAAATATGTCGGATGTTAAAACCATTTTGTTAATCTTCGGGATTTTACGTAACATTGTACGTTTACATTTGTTGACATTTTGATACGTTTCAGCGCGGAGATGATTATTTAAGTAGAATCGAAAATTGTGTTATATAAGGCGTGATTTGACTTTGATTAGACTGTGGAATCATTCGTGGTCGTGTGTGTGTGTATTGTAAGTTAGGTTATTGTAAATCGACTGAAGATACTCAAAGGTTGAAACCTAGGTTGTGGAAATAACTAATTTCTAAATGAAAAAAAAAAGCAGACGTATTTTTTCTGCGTTCAACTGTACATCATTTTCACCGAAATAAGTTGAACATTGCTTAATGGCGAGATAAAAGATTTGAATCTCGGAAGATAAAAATTTCCTTGTCGTAAAGTAAATCTAATTAATTTTAAATAAACAACAAATTTAATTATTATTATATTTCGTACTACAATCTATGTCATATTGAGCACCTTTTTAAAAAGTAAATATCGGAGAACTCTGGATTCTAAATCTATTGGTTCACTTCATCTGGATATATATATATATATATATATATATATATATATATACACAAAAATCTAAAGTGAGCCAAAACCTATATATATATATATATATATTGTAACTAAGTTGTTGAACTCGTAGGTTTATTTACCTTTTTGTTCATGCATTTACTTTTATAAAGAATGCTCGATACAAATGTAGAGCGTTATACTGTAATGGTTGTTACAATGTTTTTAAATTCATAGTATCACTACACAAAAAATTTTTCACGTTTCGAAGCCAGCCCATTATGTTTTGGCTTCATCCTCAGGTGAGTTTTTTAGAAAGATTATCCAACACAAATAAACGGACTTTTCAACTGGATAATTCTTATTTCTAAAAATATCACCTGAGGATGAAGCCAAAACATAATGGGCTGGCTTCGAAACATGAGAAACTTTTTGTGTAGTGATACTATGAATTTAAAAACATGGTAACAACCATTACAGTGTGTGTATATATATATATATATATATATATATATATATATATATATATATATATATACACACACACACACATCACACCCAGTTGGTACATAAGGCAGCAAAATTTTGTTGCTGTAACAAACTCTTTTTTTACGGGGCAGGGTTGTTAGCCCTGCAACCAAACCCCAAACCTGGAGGACCGGTGGACCATTCTTGTTCCTTACGTTTACGGCACGTGGTATTCCCAAATGGTCACCCATTAAGGTACTGACCAGGCTCGATGTTGCTTAACTTCGTGATCGGACGGGAACCGGTGTATTCAAAACGATATAGCCGTAGTACCCTACGAGCCAAACGAACCTACCTACGTTTCTCTTAAACGGATCGTCAGCTTCCCCTGACGATCCTAGGTAGGTGTGTTTGGCTCATTAGGTTCCATTAAGTTCGCTCTACCTTTGTAATGAGCGCTGTCTGTTAGATGGTTACTCGTGTCGGATTTTTTTTCTTTGGCATCGTGCTGGGTTCTGTCTGAACACTTTTGACTGACTTTCATGTCCTAAGCTCTTTCTTTTTCGTTCGAAAGTTTTCAAGGAAGGTTTTCGAGACGAGTATAAAAATAATCACCTTTATATTTATATATATATATATATATATATATATATATATATATATATGGTAAAATAAAATGAAGACAAGAGGAAAACTGTATTTTAAATCGCCTACGTGTTTCGTTCTGTGATGGACTTTTTCAAGGCAAAAAGACGAAATGAGCTTTATTCTAAATTACGTATCTATAGACAAACAGTGTTGGCAACCACAAAGACGCTCACAAATCATTTCAAAAGATCAACAGAATATTTTTGTTTTTAGAATTTCTTCACGTGTAGCGCAAAGTCAAGAGATGTTAAAATGAAGGGAATCTAACCGTTTTCTTTGAGATTTTTATTATGTATGTTAGTCTGTTTTAGTATAATTTCCATAAGTAAAGGTGAGATTGGAAAAAATCCGGGGCGTAAATTGATATTTTGGTAGTACTGGATGAGGGCGCTCTCGAGAACACTCCTTCTAAATAAATTGTTTACTCTTTTTATTAGTGTGGCATTTTTAATATCGAAATTTTGGTTAAATTTATTTCTGTGAATCACTAATGCATTTGTAAGATTACTATTAGTGATGTCTCTTTTATGTTCATATATACGTTTTTTTAGATTTCTACTTGTTTCTCCGATGCAGATTATAACAGTATATTTTTACACACACACATATATATATATATTATATATATATATATATATATATATATATATATATATATATATATATATATATATTATTCACACATATAATAACGTTACCGACGTATAAATACACTTAATTCGGCTATAGTTCAAATGCACTTGACACATACATTATTTTTATATACATTTTTAAATAAGCATATATTGCTTTATCACACGTGACACGTATCTAAAAAATGAAATCAAACCTTAATCAACATACTGTCACTTTAGAGTTTTAAAATTTAAAAATATAAAATAAACCATTCGTCTTTAAAAATCTTTGAAAAAGCTTAATAAAGTGAAACATTTTAGATTAAAGACGCTTTTTTCCTGACTGTTCTTTACTTATATATATATTATACCAATTGAAATCACTCACTAATTAACAAAGGTTGTTCAAAATTAGTTTCTTTTATCTTAATAATTCTAAAAGTTAATTTCATTGTTGAACAGGAAAACTTATAATACTTTGATTAGAGATTTTTCAATAATCTTTCGTATTCACCACGTTTTGTACCCGACAGTCTCACTTTTGTCCTCATTGATGTTTATATGATGTTTATATGCATTTTGGTGCAGTGGATATCGACTCGGAACAACACAGCAGGGAACCGAGTTCGAATTCCAATCGAATTCATGGCGCTCACAAATATGCTTGGGAAAGTTATTTAATCCATCTCTTCCATCCAGGTATCGCTTAATAATAGGAAAGATTGGGTTCTATAGCCTTGTCTGGCAACCAGTCTACCGCAGAAAGTAATGGCAACCTAGTGAGGGATAATCTTCTCCCCAGTTAGTCATGTCTCTTTCGAGACATGATCGCCCAAAGTGTGTATCAAGTATAGCACTTAACTGACTGAATATAATAGTTGAAAACATAATTAAGTCTTCTACTTGGTATAAAGTAGAGGATAATTTTTATATTGCTATGAAATAATAAACTGATACCCCACTAATTTCTACATAATAATGTAATATATCTCTTTCCCCTCTAGCTATGAGTCAAATAACAGGACAGATTGAGTTCTATAGCCAAGTTTGGCAACCAGTCTACCGCAGAAAGTAATGGCAACCTACTGCGGGATAATCTTCTGCCCAGTTAGTCATGTTTCTTTCGAGACATGATCGCCCAAGCGTGTTTCACGTATGGCACTAAACTGACTGACTGAATATAATATTTGAAAACATGATTAAGGATTTTACTGGGCATGAACTGGGGGATCATTTTTATATTGTTATGAAGTAATAAACTGATCCCCATAATTACTGCTTAATAATACATCTCTTCCCTTCTAGTGATATCTTTAATGTGAAAATGTAATCAATTCTTTGAAAGATTTCAAAAGAACTTTAGGAGAAAATAAGTGTTTTTAACTAAGACTAATTTTTTATGCAAGGCCAAGAACGTTTAAATTGTTTAAAACAGAGAAGAATATAAGGCAACACTATATATATATATATATATATATATCTTAGTCAGTTTCCCATTGGTGTTATGTGGTTACCCTGTTCCTTTTCTATAAATAAGTTCATATTAATTGTTCTGAGGATATTTTTTATGGTAACTAGATTTTATGAATTGAAGCGCGGAACTAGATTGGCGGCAAGGTCACATCCTTTTATAGTTGAAAGGGTTAGATGTGACCGTAAGTTCTATGCTTACAGTCTCTTCTCTCGCATTTTCACTCGTTATCGTTTATCTTCTTAAATACTTTTCTTTTAGATGTTTTCATTCCTTAATGTTTTATACAATATATATATATACTAGCAGTATAGCCCGGCGTTGCTCAGGTGTAATGAAAACATTAAAACTAATCTATGGTCCTGGAGCTCAGACTCAGCCTAAAGAATATTTGTGTGAAGTTTGGTGAGAATCGGATAAAAATTGTGGATTTGTATAAAGGACATACAAACAGATAAACAGACACACACACAAACACCTTGCCTTTTATATATATATATATATATATATATATATATATATATATATATGATCGATTTTCTGCACTATTGTAAGAACTGCAACCTTGAAACTTCTGAATATCGTTTCTTATGTCTTTGTCTATGAGTGTATCAAATTTGATTAAAATCGGACCACTCCTTCTATAACCCGAATTTTTCGATTATTGATTTTCGATATTTATCGGGGGTACCTCGACACAAAACCTAGCTCAGAACACCCGCAGAGGCCTATACTACAACTGTGTAAATTCTCAAGAAAATCGGTTCAGCCTTTTCGGATTCTATAGGTAACGGACACACACACACACACACACACACACACACACACACACACACACACATACACACAGACAAAGTTCCGTTTATAAATAAGTTTAGATATATACACTAATGGCCATAATTATTAGGCCACACCAATTTTTTTAAAAGAAATTATGTATTTCATACTATTTTTAGTATTTACTGCCAAATGAAAATAGAATGTTTTTTTTGTTATTATTAATTTGCAAAAGTTTACAAGACAAGGAAACAAAGATGAACTCGTCCGAATCACCATAAATTTTCTTCATTCTTTCAGTGATGAAACTGCAATATGGGTAATTATTAAATATTTATAAATTCATTTGATGCACATGTTATTGTGCCGTATTAACAAAAGTACTATTCTATTTTCATTTACAATTATTCACTTGGCAATAAAGACTAAAAAATAGTATGAAATTCATATATATATATATATATATATGTGTGTGTGTGTGTGTGTGTGTGTGTGTGTGTAATATTTTAATATCTTAGTGGCTTTATTGCCTTGCTTAGATGTTAATAACTGAAAAACATACAGTCAATATTAGCCAAAAATGCCGTTCATATTTTCTGATTTTTTAGGAATCTGAGGAAGTCCTAAATTCGTTTAATGGTAGGAAATAGTATTGACGAAATTCTTGAAGGCATATAGTTCCTTCTTAAAAGAAAATGAACACGGAATAATTAAAAAAAAACATTTCCCTCGTTGACTTCTCGGTTTTAGAAATATCAGGTTACCCCTAAATCTCTTCTGGTAACTCGAAATCATATTCTGACTACCGGAAGGTAAAATAGAATTCAATTTCAAATTATTGCTTGAAGGTGATTTCAGCAAACATACTATCTCAGATTTTCCCCTTCAAACATTTTGTTTTTGTTTATTTGGGTCTAAAGTTAGCTGAAACTGATTTCATTTCAACACTCAATGACACTTAGATTTCAGCTGGTAAAAAAATAACATTGGGAAACATATATCGATTTTAATTTCTAATCAAGTACATGTGAAAATATCCTGTGATAAATCTCTTAGATCCAATCCGATAATAATGCATTCTAAGAAGATCCCTCTCCAAATTTATAGACAAATCATATCACATACCAAGATTTCTTCGTGGCTAATAAGATAAATCACTTCTCGGTTTCGCCCGGAATATTTTTGTTCTTTCTTGTCTTCTCGCAAGAACACTTCAATCAATTGTCTGTAACCCTTTTGCTTGTTAATACTGTTCTTACTTTATACGAGGATCGCCTTATAACTGTTGATTTACATACAGTTGTCTTTCATATATATCTTCTTCTTTAATGTGCCTTGTCCTTTCAGGACATAGGCGATCATGGCTTTCCACATCCCCTATCCCTGGTGGCTCTTAGCACGCTTTCTACTGTTACACCACCCAAACCCTGCTCTGCCATCCACTACCTCAAGCCCATAAATCTAGAATATAAATGTATAGAAACTAGCATGGTAAAAATATGAGGGATCAGTTTATATAGAGATTATTATATAGAATTGATCTCCCATTTTATATCCACATTATAATTTCGTATAAACACTTAGCATAGTATATTATCCATCTATGTGCCTTGTCCTTTCAGGACGTAGGCGATCATGGCATTCCATGTTTCTCTATCGCTGGTGGCTCTTAGCACGCTTTCGATTGTTACACCACCCAAACCCCACTCTGCCATCCACTAGCTCAAGCCCATAAATCTAGAATATAAATATATAGAAATTATATGGCCAGAAAATGAAGGATCAGTTTATATACTAATTATAATATACAATTGATCCCCCATTTTATACCCCATTATAGTTTCTTATAAACAGTTGGCACATATATTCTTTTTCTATGTGCCTTGTCTTTTTAGGACGTAGGCGATCATGGCTTTCCACATCTCCCTATCCCTGCTGGGTCTTAGCACGCTTTCTACTGTTACACCACCCAAACCACGTTCTGCCATCCACTAGCTCAAGCCCATAAATCTAGAATATAAATGTATAAAAATTAATATGGCCAGAAAATGAGGGATCAGGTAATATATTGATTATATTATAGAATTGATCCCCGATTATATACCCACATTAAAATTAGTTATAAACAGTTGGCATATATATTTTTCTTCTATGTTCCTTGTCCTTTCAAGAAGTAGGCGATCATGGCTTTCCACATCCCACTATCCCTGATAGCTGTTAGCATGCTTTCGACTCTTACTCTACGCGACCCTCGTTCCGTCATCCACCTGATCAAGTCCTTCAAATATGTTATCCGCTGTTTTCCCCTGTATCTTTTCCCTCTATCTGGCCTGTTAGTATTAGGTTCTCCAAGCCCTCCTTCCTCATTGCATGTCCCAGAAACTGCAGCTCTCTTCTCCTGATGCTTAGTATTAATTTCCTTTTCGTTTTCATCCTTTCTAAAACTTCATCATTGCTCACATGCTCGATCCATGATATTCACAGCCTCCTTCTGTAGAACCACATTTCAGTTGCTTCAAGTTTTTCCTTCATCTTAGAAGATATTGTCCAGCATTCACTGCCATATTGAAGGTTGGACAGCACGTAGCAATCCAGTACTATCTTCCTTGTTTGTAGCGAAATTGTCCTGTTTCTTAATACTTTACTCAACTTCTGAAATGCTTCCTTTGCCATGCCAATTCGCCTTTGGATCTCTGTGTTGCACTTTCCGTCTTCTCTTAGAACACTTCCCAAGTATTTAAATTTTTGTACCTGCTTGATACTAGTATCCCCGACCTGTATTTGGCATATTGGGCTGCCCTTTTTACTGATGACAATGCATTCGGTTTTCTTGCAGTTTATTTGGAGTTCTTTCTTGTCACTCTCTTCAGCTACCTTCTGTAAGAGGTCTTAGATAACTCAAAAGGAAAGCGATGATTAAGATTCTAAAATGATATTGTTTTAAGTGAAAGTATTTCTTGAAATTTTATTTTAGTTTTAATTTCAAACAAATCGATTAAATTTAATATTCCTAATAAGCAAAATAATCTGCTGTATTTTAAAATTGATTAAAATTGATTGGAAAGAATTATTTCTAAAATCTCCACAGATCAAAGATTTTAAACAATTCTGTCAGCACAATATTTTTTCTTTATTTAAAAATATGTTTTAAAAATAAAATCTACTTTCTCAAACATCATTTGAGGAATATTAGCTGAATTAAAGTTAAATTAATCTCATTTAAATTAAATGTTACTTACTTTTAGTTTAATCTATCGCAGAAATGCATTTTTTAACGCGAAAGTGGGTGAGTTTGTAATGCGTAAAAAAGTATGTTGACCACCTGACAACCGGAAATTAAACAATTTTTCTACAAGGGACATACCTGTGAAAATTACTTGATTTATTATACTAAACCTTAAATTTATTTTGTAACAAGTATTTTTTTCCTTGTTAAAGCATTTGTTGAGTAAATCAATTAAAATTAAATTGTTTATCTTCTGTCAATATGCCCCATAAAAGATAAAACAGTTCTTGTCATAATACTTTTGCACATTACTATATATATATATATATATATATATATATATATATATATATATATTGTAACTTATCACCCGATGAGAAGCGCACGTAGAAGCTTCGAAACGCGAAAATTTTTGTGTAGCGATATTATGAATTTATAAACCATTTTAACAAGCATTACAATATAATGCTCTACGTTGTATCGAGCACTCTTTATAAAAGTAAAAGCATGAACAGTAGGTAAAAAAAAACTACGTGTTCTATAACTTTGTTACGATATATATATATATATATATATATATATATATATATATATATATATATATCTTTAAAAAGAACAGACGTCATATTATTTAAACCCGAGGAACCTTTCGGCCAACTCTTATCAAGGGTTCTCATTGGCTTTAATTTTAAGGGAATTAAGGAAAAGGACAAGGCAAAATAAATAAATTACTTACAATGCTGGGAGACGATGGAACTCATTTAAAAATAAATTTATTGAAAAAAAAAAACACATAAAATGTAAGTGGGGTGTACACATACAATTCCACAAGAGAGTTTATATATATATATACTGTGAAACATAAGAGACGATGAATGTCTATTATGTTTAATCATGAGCCGTTCTAAACATCGTAGTTTGGCTTTGATTTCAGCTGAAATTAAAAACAAAAATTCTCCAACATTTAAATATATGGTTCTCTTATCATTTCGCGCTATCACGCGGTGTGACGTCATAGAACTGCATTGCAAATTTGCGAACTGCGTTTGTTATTTTTGGTAACTATTGCCGTTGCCTACCGGAGTTTTATGTCAACACAATATATATATATATATATATATATATATATATATATATACTGTTAAATATAAGAGACGATGTATGTCTATTTTGTTTAATCATGAGCCGTTCTAAACATCATTAAAATTAACATCCGAAAAAGACACTTGAAATGTCTAAGGAAAATATTGAGGAAAAACATATTAGATAATGTGACCCTGGCAAGACATATAGCAGGTGGGAGGGTGGATGAAAATACCGCATAACCAACCTAACAATCTTGTATAAATGGCTAACAGAAAAACAGTTTAGAAGATATAGAAAAAGACAAAATTGTTCTGTTATTCAATTTCTGGTTTTTCATTATATATCAAACTATACGTAGGTTTTCGTGAGGTTTATACTCGAATCTGTAGACAAAGATTGGTTGGTTTTAATCTTGAGACTATAAGTAAAAATTTATTAGACATATACATAATTTATCAGTAAATATTGATAAGTGTGTACTTGAGTCTATATAAAAATATGTCGAATTTAAACTCGAGTCTGTAAGTAAACACTAATCGGATTGAGATTAGTAAATGTTGATTAGGCTTATACTAAAGGCTATAAATAAAACTTTTTGCCATTTTATACGTGAGCTTTTATTGTACAGCTAAGTACACAGGTCAACAAAAAATTTAAAAATAATTGAATTGGTGTCGAAACACTAAACATCTTTACTTAGCTAATTTATAGTCGCTTAATCTGAAAATTACCTTTTTTTTTTCTTAGTTAGATACCGTTTTTGCTATTCGGAAATGCCTTCTTTTTCTGTTTATATTATATTGACCGATGACATTATGTCTCAAAGTAAAATCATAGAAACCTTTCAGTTGGTATTTAAACCAACAAATATTGGTCTGATTTTTGAGAAATACTATTTTTACTATGACAATCAGACCCAAAGTCTTTAAAAATAACATGACTGAATATACCAAGACAAACAATATTAAAAAACTTTAGTAAATATATTATCTTATTTAATCGTCTGTCATATTCAATGTTATTTAAGTCTCTTTTGATACACCAGTACTAGTTATCTGTCAGTCGTTTATCCAACCGTTCCTGGTAGCGTTCTTTCATTGTTTTGATATCTTGATGGAATAATTCTCCTTGCTCATCACTCACAACGCCGCCATTATACAGAAATTTACTAAGATGGCTATGTCAAAGATGAACCTAAATATTCATATTAGTATATAAAACCCGATATAGGCATATACGCTGACGACACTACGGTTTACTTTTGCATCGATCAAAATCTGACAAATCAAACCTCGCTGCCAAGCTTGAAAAGGACCTTCAATTAATAGTGGACATGGGTAAGAAATGGCACGTGAATTTTAATGATTTCAAAATGAAGCTGCTATCTGTTAACCATCACAGACAATCACTCTTACTCCCATTAGCATGGATCAGGCTAGTCTCAGTGAAAGAAAACACTTAGCCTCCTCGGGGCAACTCTCACAACAGACCTCAAGTAGAATGAGTATATAAAATCCATAGCTAAATCCGCTGCTAAGAAGGTCGGTTCTTTGTGTAGGGCCAGTAAGTTTTTCCCGTCCGAAACAATCCTGCACAGATATAAATCTATCATCCGCCCGTGCATTGAATATAGCTGCCATATCTGGTCGGGTGCTCCTGCTATCCACTTAGGTGTCCCTGACATAATCCAACGGAGAATCTGTAATGTAATAAATCTCGACTTGGCAGTTCCGATACAGTCACTTTCTCGCCGGCGCAATGTGGCTTCCCTGTGTCTCTTCTACAAATACTTTCACGGCTTCTGCTCCGAAGAACTTAGCTCACTGGTGCTGTTCATATATGAATTTACTCGAGCCACAAGATTAACAAAGGTCTCACCAATAAAATGTAAACGCAAATTCTACTCTACCAGCTTCTTTTCTCGCACTTTCCGCCTGTGAAATTCCCTTCCATTTACTTGCTTCACGACAGCTACAAATCAACAGTCATCTCCTATCTCAATAACCTGCATCCTCACTCTCATGCTCCTTTCTCCGTCCACTCCACTCTCATCAGTATTCTTATCCTTCTCTTACCCACTTCCTGACTCCCCCTATAATCTGTCACTCTTTCTCATAACTTTCCTCCTAGGTAACCCTCTGCGCACCACTAGCAGTAAACTGCTTTGCTTGGGGAGATATGATTATAAAAAAAGATAGATAGATAGATAGATAGATAGATAGATAGATAGATAGATAGATAGTATTCTCATCCTTCTCTTACCCACTTCCTGACTCCCCCTATAACCTGTCACTCTTTCTCATAACTTACCTCCTATGTAACCCCTGTAAAACAGTATGAGTAAAATGCTTTGCTTGGAGACTATAAAAAAATATTAATGATAAAATGTTTACTGATAACACAATTTGAATCAGCCAATTTGAATTTTGGCGATAAATTCGAAAAATTGGTTACTTTTATTTTACAGTTATTGACGCAAAAGGCTTTCCTTTCTTAGAAAATAGTTTAAAAATTAATAGGTTTCTACGACTTCTATTAATTAAATGTTGCAATCAGCCATGATCGTAAGTTGAACTTTTTCCCAAAAATAAGTAATTTCAGTCGAGCAAAAACGGTAGCTAACCATAAAACTCTAAGGTCACTTTAGGAATCGGCACCATCAAAATGGCTAAAAAACATATTTGTTTCTTAGCACCGAAAATCATATTGACCAGTGTTATTAGTCGAGTTTATACAATAATCGTGATGGTTAACAGACACATTTGGATAACCATTTAAGTCCTTGCAGATTTTTACCCAGAACTATCTAACCATCAACAAATGAGAAAAAAAAAACAAATGTAACCATCCATATTCAATACAATAAAAGGGGTTTGTGCATTGTTCGGTATTTTGCTAAACGTTTTCATATTAATTTGCTCAGATGAAAAACAGTGAAATATAAACTACATATGCTAACAATATTAATTAGGAATTAAACAATGTTGAAATGTTGTTAAGAATCTTATTGATGTTATTTCCATAAAATGTTTCGTGTAAATTAAGACAATAATTTTTCAGTTAAAAGAATTATGATGATAATGATATAGAAGAGAATACTTGATTTCTATGTGATGTCAGTTCTTCAATATGGCAGTGAATGCTGGACAATATCATCAATGATGAAGGAAAGACTTGAAGCAACTGAAATATGGTTCTACAGAAGTAGAATGGATATAAAGTGGGGGATCAATTCCATATTACAATCAATATATAAACTGATCCCTCACTTTGTGGTCACATCAGTTTCTATACATTTATATTCCTGTGATACAAAAGCACAAGGATGCATTCCATGAGCTGAGTAGAGTAATAAGAAACATGACAATTTCACTAAAAACAAAGAAGAGAATACTGGATTTCTATGTGATGTCAGTTCTTCAATATGGCAGTGAATGCTGGACAATATCATCAATGATGAAGGAAAGACTTGAAGCAACTGAAATATGGTTCTACAGAAGGATGCTGCGAATATTATGGACCGAGCATATGAGCAATGATGTAGTTTTGGAAAGGATTGAAACGAAAAGGAAATTAATACTGAGCATCAGGAAGAGATAGCTGAAGTTCCTGGGACATGCAATGAGGAAAGAGGGTTTGGAGAACCTGATACTAACAGGCCAGATAGAGAGGAAAGAGAGACAAAAAAGGAGAGCAGCGGATAACATATCTGAAGGACCTGATCAGGTGGATGACGGAACGAGGGTCGCGTAGAGTAACAGGAGAATCCGTGCTAAGAGCCAGCAGGGATAGGGAGTTGTGGAAAGCCATGATCGCCTACGTTCTGAAAGGACATAGAAAATAGAAGAAGAATATATATGCCAACTATTTATAAAAAAATTATAATGTGGATATATAATGAGGGATCAATTTTAAATTATAATCAATATAGAAACTGATCCCTCATTTTGTGGCCATGCTAGTTTTTATACATTTATATTCTAGATTCATGAGCTTGAGCTGATGGATGGCAGAACGGTGTTTGGGTGGTGTAACAGTGGAAACTTAAAGGAGATTAATACTGAACATCAGGAAGATACAGCTTAAGTTCCTGGCACATGCAATGAGGAAAGAAAGCTTGGAGAACCTAATACTAACAGGCCAGATAAAGGGAAAAAGTGACAGGGGAAAGCAGCGGATAACATATTTGAAGGGACTGAGCAGGTGGATGAGAGAACCGGCGTTGCGAGGTGTAACAGGAGAAAGCGCGTTAAGGACCACCAAAGATAGGGAAACGTGGAAAGACAAGATCTCCTACGTCGTGAAAAGACAACGCACATAGAAGAAGAAGTACTTTGATATCAATGAACGTTCTTTGTACTACCAACTGCGGTATCTATTAATATTATTTCCCGTAGTCACTTCAGTTTCCATGTGTTTAAATTGTTTATCGCTTGAAACTATATAGCTCACATTCATGCCAAACAAAATTGTATGATTTATGAAAAATTTGTAAGAGCGTTACTAGTTTTAATCTCATCGGCTTTAAGCAGTACATGTTCCGGTGTCTAGACTGCGATGTCTAGACGTGAGAATTTTTACATCACAACGCTTAAAAAAACAAACAAAAATTAAAATTGTCATTGATACATGGCGTCAGTATAATGGCTTCTGCGTCATAGGTTTATGAGTCACAAGGCAAAGTTAAACACACCCACACATCTATCTGTTAATCTCTCTCACTCTCACTCCTTTATCTTTCTCTCTCACTCTCTCTCTCTCTCTCTCTATATATATATATATATATATATATATACATTATATACGCTCTCATACCGCAATGGATGAATGGAAGACTTTGAAAAAAGAGTAACTACTCATTAGGGTCAATAGACACCTATCACACTTACTCCCAATTATTCTCAGAAAACTCATCTACCCAACACTCATTCTCGGTATCCCTAACCGCCTATCACCCACCCTCTGACATTTCCTATATTTAGCCATTCTCGGTATCCTTACCCGCCTATCACCCACCCTGTGACATTTCCTATATTTAACCATTCTCAGTATCCCTAACTGCCTATCAGCCACCCACTGACATTTCCTATATTTAACCATTCTCGGTATCCTTACCCGCCTATCACCCACCCTCTGACATTTCCGATATTTAACCATTCTCGGTATCCCTACCCGCCTATCACCCACCCTCTGACATTTCCTATATTTAACCATTCTCAGTATCCCTACCCGCCTATCACCCACCCTCTGACATTTCCTATATTTGGCCATTCTCGGTATCCCTACCTGCCTATCACCCACCCTCTGACATTTCCTATATTTAACCATTCTCAGTATCCCTAACCGCCTATCACCCACCCTCTGACATTTCCAATATTTGGCCATTCTCAGTATCCCTACCCGCCTATCACCAACCCTCTGATATTTCCTATATTTAACCATTCTCAGTATCCCTAACCGCCTATCACCCACCCTCTGACATTTCCTATATTTGGCCATTCTCAGTATCCCTACCCGCCTATCACCCACCCTCTGACATTTCCTATATTTAACCATTCTCAGTATCCCTAACCGCCTATCACCCACCCTCTGACATTTCCTATATTTGGCCATTCTCGGTATCCCTACCCGCCTATCACCCACCCTCTGACATTTCCTATATTTAACCATTCTCAGTATCCCTAACCGCCTATCACCCACCCTCTGACATTTACTATATTTAACCATTCTCAGTATCCCTAACCGCCTATCACCCACCCACTGACAATTCCTATATTTAACCATTCTCGGTATCCCTACCCGCCTATCACCCACCCTCTGACATTTCCTATATTTAACCATTCTCAGTATCCCTACCCGCCTATCACCCACCCTCTGACATTTCCTATATTTGGCCATTCTCGGTATCCTTACCCGTCTATCACCCACCCTCTGACATTTCCTATATTTAACCATTCTCAGTATCTCTACCCGCCTATCACCCACCCTCTGACATTCCCTATATTTAACCATTCTCGGTATCCCTACCCGCCTATCACCCACCCTCTGACATTTCCTATATTTAACCATTCTCAGTATCCCTAACCGCCTATCACCCACCCTCTGACATTTCCTATATTTGGCCATTCTCGGTATCCCTACCCGCCTATCACCCACCCTCTGACATTTCCTATATTTAACCATTCTCAGTATCCCTAACCGCCTATCACCCACCCTCTGACATTTACTATATTTAACCATTCTCAGTATCCCTAACCGCCTATCACCCACCCACTGACAATTCCTATATTTAACCATTCTCGGTATCCCTACCCGCCTATCACCCACCCTCTGACATTTCCTATATTTAACCATTCTCAGTATCCCTACCCGCCTATCACCCACCCTCTGACATTCCCTATATTTAACCATTCTCAGTATCCCTAACCGCCTATCACCCACCCTCTGACATTTCCTATATTTAGCCATTTTCGGTATCCTTACCCACTTATCAGCCAGCCTCTGACATTTCCTATATTTAACCATCCTTTCTCCACTCTATGTAGCCCCCTGCTCGGTGTGAAACGCTTATAAAAAAATCATCTTCGCATCGTTCGTTCAGTAATGAATTTGAACACACTCAGCTGCTGGCGTGTGTTTACAATGTATATATATAGCGCTAAAGTCTGCCTTCTCCTACCGAGCGACCAGAGCTCAGTGGTAGAATTACCGACTGATGTTAATACGATCGGATTGCAATCCTGCTGAGAAGCAATCGGATGTCTAAGCGTACTGATGAGTTGATCAGCGAAACAGATCTGCCTGCGTATGACTATATATATATATATAGGTGTGTATAATGATAATATACACGCTAAAATGCCTGTCTACTTCTACCGAGCGCCCATAGCCCAGAGGTAGAATCGCCGACTCACGCCAATTCGGTCGGTTTTCAATCCTGGGTTAAAAGCAATCGGAGTCTAGCCGTACTGATGAGCTGTGATACAGCGAAACAGATCTGTCTGTGGATGAATATATATATTTGCAAGTTTCATTAAAAACGAAATAGAAGTTTTTATATAATTTTTCATGTCATCTTACAATTCTTTTATTTATTTTCAGGGCATAGATTATGCAAAATTATCAGAATATTTTCTTTCTCAAAAAACGCTTTCGGCTATACTTTTAGCCATTAACAAGGATGAAATTTGTATTTATAGCATGTTGTGCTGTAGATGATCAGGAAATGTACTGCTGGATTGAGTGTAGACTGTTTTTCAATATTATCCAAGTCGCACTCCTTATATCATCTAAAAGATCTGGAGTCCATTTACATCCAGTCTCGCAAGCTTTCTCCCTGCAAGCAGAGAGACTGCATGTTGGGTTTGAATGTGGTTGGACTCTAGTTCTTTTGCATATTTTTTCTCCCATTTTCGTTAGAATTTTTTTTTATTTTCTAAGATTAAATTTTCCAGGAACTAAACTTGTAGAAATCTGGGACAAAACAAGTTGTTTATTTTAGTTTTTATTGTATAGCATGTCATCAAAATTCCGCTTATTCCTTGCTGTTATTAAATTTTTTACCACCAAGAATCTTTTCATTTATATTTACATATATATATATATATATATATATATATATATATATATATATATTAGAAGTGGGTACAAACTAATGGGTTAGCAGTTCACTGCTTGAGGCGATTTACTTTTTTAAGAGTGATCTATATTTAGTAGAACATGCATATAGTTTTATATATGTTTATAGATTTATTTTTATAAGTTTATAATAAAAACATAATTTACAGAAATACAAGAGCCGTTGTGTTTTGACGGTCTGTTAATAAGCATCCTTGTGTTGCAGTAAACTATGTGTTTTTTTTAAATAAATTTACAATATATATATATATATATATATATATATATATATATATATCAGCATGCAGTGTAGACATAGAAGAATCCAAAGGAGTATCCTTTACATATAATGGTAGGATAACTCTCTAAGAGAGCTCTAAACATAAATGCATATAAATACATATAGAGCAAATATAAGACAGACGTGTTATTTCATGGTGAATCGGAAGTATGGACCTATTTCAGGCGAGCCATCGTCAGCTTCAGTCTTTATTTAACGAAGGATTCTACACGAATGAGATTCACAAAAACCTAAAAAAAAAAACGAATAAAAAAATAACGGTCGCTCCCTTAAAAGAGAAAATTAAGATAAATGCATCAGCTTGGCGAACACATACACATAGTCACACACAATCATATATAGACGCCACATATGACACAAAACAGATGACACGCAAAACCGATGACTCGCAACAAATGAAACAAAGCAGATGCCACGCGTATCGGCCAATGTCAACAAAAGTTCGAAGATACATTCGTCTAACATTTACGTAGAAGACACGTGGATTTGAACTGTAAAGAAAGTGGGTTAAGTGAGAAAGAGAGAGTGAGTGAGAAAAAGAGAGAGAGAGAGATAAGATAGAGCTTTACATTTTTAATTTAAAGGAAACCTAATTATTCTATTTAAATTTATTTGTTTAAACTTAATTTTTAAGTTTAAAAATAAAATTACATATTACTAATGGAAGGATAAGAAATTGGATTTTTTTTAATCAACTCACCAACTAAATAATCAAAATTATACCAATTCAAATATTCGAAGATGCATTCTTCGAACGTTCACGTAGCAGACACGTGGATTTGAAATGTAAAGATAGTGGGTAAGGTGAGAAAGAGAAAGTGAGAGAGAAAGAGAGAGAAGGGGGTAGAGCTTCACATTTTAATTTAAAGGAAACCTAATTATTCTATTTAAATTTATTTGTTTAAACTTAATTTTTCAGTTTAAAAATAAAGTTACATATTACTAATGAAAGGATAAGAAATTGGAAATTTCTTTAACCACCACACCAACTATATTATCAAAGTTATACTATTTGGTTAACAATACAACAAAAATAATAATGCCGTGTACTTTTCGTACTATAAGAAACCTATATTTGCATACATACACCACATATACACACATAAATGCGTACATAATTACCTTCATACACACATACGTATACCCATATATGTAGACGTACACAGATACATATATACATATACACACATACGAACGCACACATATATATATATATATACACTCAAACACCAGCAAAAACAAATATGTAACCAATACATTAGACATATATAAAAAAAAACAAAAAAAACATCAACATATATAACAACGGTTTACAATTAAACAATATATTACATATATCCATTATTCTACAAAATATATATTGTTTAATTGTAAACCGTTGTTATATATGTTGAAGGGTTTTTTTTAAATATATTTTCCTTTCTCTCTACCTTGGAAGCTGTCTTCACTCCTGTGTTCACATCCTTCTCTTGCCCTTTCTCTTTCATCCCCTGTAGATGGTTCATCTTTGTCTTCACTCTCCTCCTGCCTAATACTTCAACTCTCTTATGTAACTCCAGCCCTTTCTACATCACCCCGTGTATCTTGTTCTTTTCCTTTCTCTCTACCTTCGAAACTGTCTTCACTCCTGTGTTCACATCCTTCTCTTGCCCTTTCTCTTTCACCCCCTGTAGCTGGTTCGTCTTTCTCTTCACTCACCCACTGCCTAATACTTCAACTCTCTTATGTAACTCCAGCCCTTTCTACATCACCCCGTGTATCTTGTTCTTTTCCTTTCTCTCTACCTTCGAAACTGTCTTCACTCCTGTGTTCACATCCTTCTCTTGCCCTTTCTCTTTCACCCCCTGTAGCTGGTTCATCTTTGTCTTCACTCTCTTCCTGCCTAATACTGCAACTCTCTTATGTAACTCCAGCCCTTTCTACATCACCCCGTGTATCTTGTTCTTTTCCTTTCTCTCTACCTTCGAAACTGTCTTCACTCCTGTGTTCACATCCTTCTCTTGCCCTTTCTCTTTCACCCCCTGTAGCTGGTTCGTCTTTGTCTTCACTCTCCTCCTGCCTAATACTTCAACACGCTTATGTCACCCCAGTACATCAGTGGCGTTGATGCCTTGCTTGGGGTCATTCAGTTAGGTGTCATACGTGATACACGCTTTGGGCGATCATATCTCATTCGAGACATAATTGTCTGGGCAGAAGATTATCCCACTGTAGGTTGGCATTACTTTTTGCGATAAACTGGTTGCCAACCAAGGCTATAGAACCCAATCTGTCCTGTTATTTCATTCATAGCAAGATGGGGAAGAGATGTATTATATCATTAAGTAGTAATTAGTAGGGGATCAGTTTATTACTTCATAACAATATAAAACGGATCCCCCACTTTATGCCCAGTATAAAGCCTTAATCATGTTTTCAACTGTTATATTCAGTCAGTCATTTAAGTGCTATACGTGTGACACGATAACTAGACATATATGTATTTTATTATAATAGATTAAAATAGAAAATATATTAGAATAGAAAATAGTTTAAAAACATATTTAACAAAAGTGAAAAAGAAGAGGAAAAAATAAATAAATAAACGCTTTTTCTTTCATGAGGAAAATTGTTCTCCGGTAAATATTTGACTCAGTGATGAAGTTCAGCAGGTAGGTTTTCGATGACCCGGTCAAATGCTGTCCTTTACTGTATCTTGACCACACATTAAGCCTTTTCCGGCGGAAGCCTTATTAAGATAAAAAAAAAGATAACTGAAATTTCAGACTTACAGTCGCCGGTGTTTGTCACCGGTGGTCTAAAGCATTTCCGGATTTCCGGATTTTCGGATTCATATTAAATAAATAGAGTCAGTTAACAAGTGAGTTGAGTTAAGACGAGTTAAGTTAAGAAAGGAGTTCAGCCGGGTGCGAGCTTGAAGTAAGGATCCCCGTTCGTCTTGTTTCGTCCAGTTCGGATTGGTTGATCTCAATTAGAGTTAGAGCTGTGTGTCACATTCGCCTGCCCCAACCGAAAAAGCTAACTCTAAACAAGTAAAGCATCCTTTTCAACTCATCCAAGTTGTGGAAGTTCGTTCCTTATAGTTCAATCTTGTACCTCCAGCTGTTCGTCCGACATTTTCAACAAATTCGGCAACATCACAGCGTGGAGAACGGCCGCCGGAGAAATTGTTCGGATGGGACCAGTGTGGTGTTACATACGCGATACATGCTTCGGGCGATCATGTCTCGAAAGAGACATGTCTGACTGAGCAGAAGATTATCTTGCAGTAGGTTGCCGTTACTTTTCGCGGTAGACTGGTTGCCAGCCAAGGCTATAGAACCCAACCTGTCCTGCAATTTAACACATAGCTTGAGGGAGAAGAGACGGATTGGTTTACATTATTATGGTTGTCAACATCGGCTTTAGAACGCAATCTGACCTGCTACTTAACTCATAGCTGAAAAAGATAAACGGCGGATTATTAGCTTTCTCAGTGGTATTTGTGCGTAAGTTAACGCAACGAATTCAACTGGGATTCGAACTCGGACCTTCGTTTTCTTATTTCACTGCACCACCCACGCACCAAACAAAAAGATAAGTCACAGATTCAATTAAAAGAAAAAAAAGAATGATATCTATGACCATATCTAAGATAAAAAAATTATGAAATGTGCTTCCAGACATCACATCAATATAAGGACACTACTCTCTTCAGAATAATCAATTAATATTGACTCCAGTCCTGAGCATGACGGTAAACTGCATCCGGCAGCAAGGCCTCTGAGTGGAAGGTTGTGAGGAGCATAGCACCACCTCTTAATTGCTGGTGTTCTCAGGTCTACCCTGACCCACAGTGGTAGCATCTATTAGGGTCCCAACTATTGGCAAATAGTTAACCCCTAAACTGGGGTCAAAACACTATGAAATTATAGAGATACACTTTTCTGAAAAATATCTACATAAAAATAGACTTTTATAGAAAACTATAAATTTTTGAAGGAAAAATATTACCATCAATACGTTTTTTAAGAAAACATTATTGCCATAACACATTTTTGAAGGAAAAAATATCCTCAGCAAAACCTTGTTTGAATACAAAACTAGAAGACTTTTTTAGTTTTCTGAAATAAAAAGAATAAAAACAACAAATTTTCATTAAAATCTGCCATTTATGGTCAGGTGCCCCTGCCGTTCTCCTCAGTGTCCTTGACAAGCTCCAAAAGAGAGTCTGTAATGTGATAGGTACTGATCTGGCGACACGACTGCAGCCACTTCCCCATCGTCGAAATGTGGCCTCCCTCTGTCTCTTCTATAAATATTTTCATGGCTTCTGCTCGGATGAGCTTAAGTCACTGATGCCTCCTCAACAGGTGTTTACTCGTGCAACCAGACTGGCAACTGGGTCCCACCCATTCACAGTCAGGTTAGCCAAATGCAGACGACAATTCTACTCCTGCAGCTTATTCTCTCGCACTTCCCGCCTGTGGAACTCGCTCCCGTATTCTTGCTTTCCTGACGGCTACAACCTCCAGAAATTTAAATGCAAAGTCAATACTCATCTACTAACCACTGGACTCTAGCTCTCTCCCCACCCCTGTATAACCTTCCCTTTCTCTCCACCTATGTATCTGTCATCGCACCTGCTTTCTATTGTTCCTTTCTGACTAGTTTGTACTCCTCACTCTTTTCTAATTAATCTTTTTACATTAATGTAACCCCCTGCACATCAGTGGCGTTTCCGCCTTGCTCGGGGTGAAATGATTAAAAAAAAAAATTAAATAGACCTTCTTACTACAACCCAACATTAAAGAAAAATACCTTAATACCCCACTTTTTTGGCATTAAATAACCCACAGAATTTGATATGCCGTTAAACGTAACTCAAACTTAATACTGACTCTTCAAAAGCCTGCTTTGCAAATATTTTCATTAATGCATTTATTTATAAGTGGGTATAAATGTAAAGAGTTGACATGAAAAACCTTTCAGTTGGTTAAAACGGGATAATCCATTATTCCTGAGGTATTGACAGGGCGTAATGGTCGTGCCAACTAATTCAAAATCTTATTAACGAAGAGAGGAACAAGCTAGAATTTGTTGAATAGCCGGAGATGGCGTTCTTTATAGGGTTGTCAGTCGATAGCTACCATAACTTCAATTGATAAACATCATTATTTGGGTTTTATTTTATCATCAAGAACCTGCAAAAAGATTATCAATATTGGCTATGCAGACGACCAGGCTATCACTGAGGACACCATTACTAATGATTCAGCTCTTCTATAACATCCAGAAAATGTTGCTGACGATGTTAGATTCTAATTTATAAAAATTAATTCAAGTTTCAAAACCAAGAAAGCTGCTCAATAGACACTGTCTTAGATGAAGCAATAAAATATGTGGAATATTTTATACACTTAAGAAGCGAAATAAATTCTACTGAAAAGTATCTGAAAATTCACATTGCTAAAACCTGAGCCACTTTGAATAAAATGGATGCAATCTAGATATCTGATCTACAAGAAAACCTCAAGCGAAAATTCTTTCCCGCCAGTAAAGTGTCGATATTAATGTGTCGTGTCACTGCATTAGCTAAAACCTTTGAGTCACAATTTAATGGAACCTACACTCGGATTTTATACTTAACATCTCTTGAAGACAACATCTAAATAAGTCACACAATTATGAACCTATCTGATACTTCTAAAATCTTTGGCGAACGCAGATTACGCTTTTCAGAACACTGCTGGCCAGCACATATGAACGATCAACAGTTTTCGACACCAACCCCGACGTAAGGCGCTTTCGTCGCGCATCAACCACTTAGAAGGAGCAACCATGTTAGGACACAGAATGCCGTACCAAACACCTTCCGACGTTGAAACAAAACCGGGATGGTTGACGGGATAAACTCATGAATGTCCGAGAGAGATCAATCGACTAAAAATGCTTGAATCAATATTTAATTTTGAAGTACAATTTCCTTAAAGGTAAATGAATCATTTCTCTTGAACAATATATTGGCACAGTTCAGTTATATTATCCGATCTTTCGATAAAAATGTAAAATGTGATTTAGGAAAACTATTATAATGCTGCAAAGAGGATGTGCGTTGTGGTGCAGTGGATATCGGTTCGTAACGAGAAATCGGGTAATCGAGTTCGAATTCCAGTTGAATTCCTTGCATTCACTTACGCACAAATAACCTTGGGAAAGGTATTAATCAGTCTCTTCCCGCCAGTTATAGGTTAAATAATAGGACAGATTGGGTTCTATAGCCTTGGTCGGCAACCAGTCTACCGCAGAAAGCAATGGCAACCTACTGCGGGATAATCTTCTGCCCAGTCAGTCATGTCTCTTTCGAGACATGATCGCCCAAGCGTGTATCACGTATGACACTCAACTGACTGACTGTTGTGATATATATTTAATAACAAAGCAAGGCAAAGACATTTGTAAACCAAAGTTTGGTTATCAGATATTTTCACATGGTAAGATGGTAACATATTAAGATATACGATTTCAACTTCCAGTCAGTCATGTCTCTTTCGAGACATGATCACCCAAGCGTGTATCGCGCATGGCACTTAACTGACTGACTGATTATAATGCTGAGCAATATTCTAAAACCAAAATCTATTGGAAAGAGTGTACGCGAGGAACATGCTAAGTTAATAAGTGGATGGGTCACTGGCAAACTACTGGAAGCCAGTGACATCAAGAAATACTAACGAAAACCAAGAAATGCAAGAACTGCACCATTTCGACCCAAATCAACATCAAGATTATCTCTCGTTAGTAAAACAAATATTTTCTCAAGGTAATGAATTTTTGCACATTGGATGAACTCGACTAAGGTGTACATATAATCCTGCCTATACAGAGAGCGGGAGTTGAGTTGAGTAGTTCTACTATATTATGACACTATCAAATATTTGCTTTCGGGTAGAGAGCGCACTCTGCTCACGACTGGAGAAAAATAGAGAGATATCTTCGGCCTGGCTATATGGCCGGGAAGATCCACATTAAAAAGGCCTTGTGTCACTTCTTGCCTTACGTGGGAAGTTTGGTAAATATCGTTGAGTTGAGTAGTGGTAATCTACTATTGACACTGTCAGGTCTCTGCCTTCGAGAGGAGAGCGCACTCTGCCTTCGGGAGGAGAGTGTTCTCTGCCTTCGGGCGAAGAGCACTAACCCAGTCGTGGTTCCGCCGAAGGGTAGAATCACGACTGGAGAAAAATAAACACATATTTTTGGCCGAGCTATATGGCCCGGAAGACCCACATTAAAAATACCTTGTGTCAGGCTTAAGTGAGAAAGTGGTTAAATACCGTTGAGTTGAGTAGTTGTACCGTCGCTAGATGGTCAGTAAGGATATTGACTCATTACCCGGACATACATCTTCACTACAAGATTATATATATTGATTCCTACTAACAGTATTCCTAGTATTTCCAAAGTTGACTAATCCGTGTTCCAGTTCCGTGTTCCTAGGTCGCGTAATAACTCGTTTACAAATGGAAAAATATTCAAACGTTCTACAATATATTTGTATTATACACTTTTTCATAAAAATAAGCACTGGTTTAAGCTTATTATGACCAGAAACAAATTAAACAATTGACTATATATATATATATATATATATATATATATATATAATCATCCGCAGACAGATCTGTTTCGCTGTATCACAGATCATCAGTAGGTTTAGATATCAGATTTGAAACCTGACCGAAATGACATAAGTCGGCAATTCTAACTCTGAGCTATGAGCGCTCGGTAGAGGAAGGTAGAATTTTAGCGTGTTATATACAATGTAAACACACGCCAGCTGAGAGTGTTCTAATTCATTGATGAATGATGCTTAGATGTTTGAGTAGCTACTGTTTTTCAAAGTCTACCATTCTTCCAGAGCGCTCAATCAGGATCTTTTGTATATATATATATATATATATATATATATATAACATATTGATGATCCAGGTATACTGTCTTAATATGTATAGGAAAGAATATTAAAAACTTTTGAATTTAAAAATGTATTTTTGGACAGTATTTGCTTATTTTTATTATTATTTTGTTTCTGATGAAGGACCGAGGGCGGTCTGAAATATAAAATACAACAAATAAAATAAACAAATACTGTCAAAAATACATTTTTAAAACTTTTTAATATTCTTTTCCATATATATATATATATGTATATAAATTAAAGCAAAAATACGACGTTTAGAACGGCTCATGATTAAACCTAATAGACATTCATTGTCTCTTATATTTAATAGAATATATATATATATATATATATATATATATATATATATATATATATCCGCAGACAGACCTGTTTCGCTGTATCACAGCTCATCAGTACGGCTAGACACCGATTGCTTTTAACCCAGGTTTGAGACCAGACCGAATTAGCATCAGTCGGCGATTCTACCTCTGAGCTATAGACGCTCGGTAGAATGTGGTAGACTTTTTAGCGTATGATGTATCATAGGCCAGTAGTTAGATTGCTCTAATTCATTACTGAATGAGCGATATGTGTGTGTGTGTGAGTGCGCGTGCGCGCGTGTGTGTGTATTTGGGCAGCAAGCTTTCTTTTGTGCAGGTTTCACTAAAAATGAGTCAAGGTATTATGGCTAATTTTTTTATGTAATGTTTCATGTGATGTTTTTTTTCTTTTGAACATATCTAAACTTATTTATAAATGGAACTTGTCTGTGTGTGTGTGTGTGTGTCTGTGTGTCTGTGTGTGTGTGTCCGTTACATATAGACTCTGAAACGGCTGAACCAATTTTCTTGAAAATTTACAGTGTGGTACTATAAGCGTCTGCGAATGTTCTTAGCTAGGTTTTGTGTCGAAGTACCCCTGATAAATATCAAAAATCGATAATCGAAAAAATCGGGTTATAGAAGGAATGGTCCGATTTTAATCAAATTTGATACACTCATAGACAAAGACATAAGAAACGATATTCAGAAGTTTCAAGGTTGCAGTTCTTACAATAGTGCAGAAAATAGATAATATATGTCTATAAAAGAAAAGATGTTTGTGTGTGTGTCTGTTTATCTGCCTGTATGTATTTTTCAGCCCTTTTATTAGTCTTTGCTTTGGGTTTGGCTCTAAGTAGATATAATTGTAATTCTTAGTCTCTGCCATGATACCATTTACTCAGAGGACTTATTTAGCCTTCAAAATTCAGTTTAAGACGAAAAAACCTATTTGATATCGATACCAGGAAATCAAAATTAGCCCTGCGCCCAAATTTCCAATCCCGGAAAACCGGTGAAGCATTCTTGGTCCTTACGTTTACAGCACCTGGTATTCCCAAATGGTCACCCATCTACGTACTAACTAGGCTCAATGTCATTTAACTTCGGTTATCGAACGAAAACCCCGTGTATTCAACACGATATAGACCTTTTAGCCATTACTGTGGGTTAATTTTGTTTTACGCGTAACTGGATATGTGTAAAATTTATGCATATAGTACCATCTATTTCTTATATTCCGAACACGGTAAGCACAATGTGGCCGTGTTTATTATTAACATTATTAACTGTAGGATTTCTCTTTTTTATTAGAAATCCCTCTATTATTTTTAATCTTTTTTTGAATGTGCATGCTGCTATTATATATGTATTTGTCAACAAGTGTGTCGTAGAAATCTGTGTGACTTTAAATGAGGTCGGATTGAACTGCAGTTAATAATGCAGCATTCACCAACTTAAATAATGAGACCGTCCAGAAGAGTTGCAGGGGATTCCGAAATCGTCTGGAGACTGTGGCTGAACTGAAGCCAATGGCAATTTTATTAGATACATTTTACACTTTATAGTAATTCAAAATATTTTTGGTAAATTTAGCCATTAATCTGTTAAAATGAGATGTCAATGGCATATTCATTTTTGCGTATATATATATATATATATATATATATATATATATATATATATATATTATATTTTAGAACATGTATATAATCATTCTATATATATTTGCGTATCGAGCACTGTTTTAAATTAATGTTTTGGACGTTGTAAGAATTATTTCTTTATTCTGTATTCACCCGGATATATATATATATATATATATATATAGATAGATAGATAGATAGATAGATAGATATCCGGGTGAATACAGAATAAATAAATAATTCTTACAACGTCCAAAACATTATATATATTCGTGGTCGAGCGGTCTAAGACCGTTACCAGATCAAATGGTAGCTTCCCCTATGTAAATAGGGGTCGCAGGTTCGAATCCTTCCGAATGGCACACATTTTCGTAATAACAATCTGTCGTAAATAATCAGGCCGGTAGATATAAATATATAATACTGTTTAATTAAAAAAAAACACAGAATATCTACTTAAATACGAGTATCGATAAAAAATAATGTTCAAACAATTCATTTCATATAGATAGATAGATAGATAGATAGATAGATCTGGACAGACTTAGATAGATAGATAGATAGATAGATAGATAGATCTGGACAGACTGAGATAGATAGATAGATCTGGACAGACTGAGATAGATAGATAGATCTGGACAGACTGAGATGAGATAGATAGATAGATAGATAGATAGATAGATAGATCTGGACAGAGTGAGATAGATAGATTGATCTGGACAGACTGAGATAGATAGATAGATAGATAGATCTGGACAGACTGAGATAGATAGATAGACAGATCTGGACAGACTGAGATAGATAGATAGATAGATCTGGACAGACTGAGATAGATAGATAGATAGATAGATCTGGACAGACTGAGATAGATAGATAGCGGGAGAGAGAGAGAGAGAGAGAGAGAAGAGAAAGATTGAGAGATATATAGGTAAAGATGTGTATGTGTTTGGTGACTGAGGTATCATATTGCTAAATGCATAACCGCGTACCTAACACTGTACAAGGCCCGCGTAATCATAGTGACGCCAGAAACAAATCATATTACGCCATGTTATATTGCATTATATCGAATCGTGTCGTGTGCACACTGCGCACGCTTACTGGTCGATGTTGATTCCACAAGGCGGGAATATGGAAAGGGGTAAAAGAATTGTATTCGATATTCTGTGGAAACAATAAAGAAACAGCGTCACCGAGTATTGATTTTACGTGTCCTTTGTCCCAACCCAGAAACAAGTATAATAGATAGAGATGGCAGACATTATGAAAATATGTGAAAACAATGCAATTTTATAGAGTAGAAAGAATGAAATAGTTTGCCTGTAAATTAAGTTTGGAAATTGTGTAAATAAAGAAAAAAAAAGAAATTCGAAATATAGACACAAATCAATTAATGCACAAATAAATACAGAAATATTTATAAGTAATTGCAGAAATTTTATAGAAATAATCTATTGAAATTTTTTATAGAAATTATCTATTTAAAATTAGTAATATATTAAAGCTTTTTTTTTTAAAGGGCCAACGTTGATAAGTTAGAATTGCGTGCAGAAATGATTTTCTCCATATAAAAACTTGTAAAGTTAATAAATTTCGCCGGACAAACAATAATTTTGTGAATAGATACGTATTAATTTTCGTGTCGATTATTAATATTTTGCATACAAGACAATAATTGAAGCTCCGACTGGCAGTAAGAAAATTTTAAATTTTAGCTGACATGAGGTAGAAAGACAACATTGAATTCATTACCAAATCAAATACTGAAAAAATTGGTTTTCTGTGTCGTGCTAGATATTTTTTCCTCCTCAAAATCTATTTTTCATATCTATAAGCCTACTTTCATCTATCATCCCTGCTTAGAATAAATCTGCTACATATTATTCTGGGCCCTAACTATTAAAAAATCATCGATATTATTGGTCTTGATCTGTCGGCTTGGCCTCAGTTACTTTCTCACCGCAGTAAGGTTGCCTCTCTGTGTTTTCCCTTTTAATACTTCTATGTTCATTGTACTGATGAGCTCTTCACTCTTGTACCTAGATTTTAAAAAATTAATCGCAATGCTAGACTAGTGTAGAGATCTCATCAATTTACAGTTAAGCTGGCTAGATGTAACAGTAACTTCTATGCTAAGAATTTTTGTCGTACTTCTCGCTTACAGATTTTCCCATGTTTTTCAGCAAACTCTAATCTGCAAAAAATTAAATGCAATATCAATCGCTATCTAGTGTCACCCTGATTACTTTTTTTCCCTCCCCGCTCATTATTAATGTCTCTGTTCTTAACTTTTCCACGCCCTGTGTTTTAGGGGCTTTACGGAGGATGTGCGCAGTGGTGCATTGGATATCGGCTCGGAACGAAAAATCGGGAAGCCGAGTTCGAATTCCAGCTGAATTCATTGGATTCATTTACGCGCAAATACCCTTGGGAAAGGTATTAATCCGCCTATTCCTTCCAGTTATGGGTTAAATAACAGGCCAGATTGGGTTTTATAGCCTTAGTCGGCAACCAGTCTACCGCAGAAAGCAATGGCAACCTACTGCGGGATAATCTTCTGCCCAGTCAGTCATGTCTCTTTCGAGACATGATCGCCCAAGCGTGTATCACGTATGACACTCAACTGACTGACTGTTGTGATATATATTTAATAACAAAGCAAATTTTTTTCTAAAAATCCTTTTGCTAATAACTTTATCCCATTTAAAAACGCTAGTTTTAGCATATATATATATATATATATATATATATATATATATATATATGAACTTTTTTAATAAACTTTATAAATTTTTATAATTTTTTAAAAATAAATTTTATAAATTTTATTTTTAATTTAAATCTAGGTTTTCATTAATTACATTAATTTAATTAAATTCAAATTATATGTCAGCTTTTTCCGCAAATCAATTTTTTTCAAAAAATGTTTTCCAATATTCATCCCATTTAAAAACGCTAGTTTTGTTAACACGTCCCTAGCGTCTCTACGAAAATGAAATTTTTCTTTTTTTCTTTCTTTTCTTTTACTTTTTTCTTGCCTTTTCTTTCCATTTTGTTTAGCCCACTTTACTGTCAAACACCACTTCCTATTTCTTCCTTCTCTTCCCCTTCCTCTTTTTTAGAGTTAGACAAAGCTAACTTTTTCACTTACAACTCAATTTAAAAGTAATGTTGTCCAAAATCTAAAAATAGACATTGATTGCTATCTACTTATCAATCCCACCCCTCTAGTTTTTTCTGTGACGGAAATGTTTGAACTCCCGCCGGTAATATCTTGTTTTATTTTGAGTATTGAAAGTTGCCGATGAAATGTGAAATCTCGCTTAGGAATTTCATGCAGAAATGATCATACAACTGTTTTGAACTTCGAAATTTATTTTATTATATATATATATATATATATATATATATATATGTCCTATATATATATATATATATATATATAGTGTATCGAGGCAGCAAGTAATTTTCTAAACATATGCTGTTAAATATAAGAGACAATGAATGTCTATTATGTTTAATCATGAGCCGTTCTAAACGTCGTATTTTGGCTTTAATTTCAGTTGAAAATAAAGACAAAAATTCTCCAACATTTGGATAATTATTTATTGATTTTCTTCTAAGCTTTCGGCTCATATGAGCCATCTTCAGAGAGGTTGTTTAAACTGAAATATTATAACATCCACCATCACCGACGATTTTATTTTGTGTTGACATAAAACTCCGCTTGGCAACGGCAATTGATACCAAAAATAATAAACGCAGTTCTTAAATTTGCGATGCGGTTTTATGACGTCACACCACGTGATAGCGCGAAATGACAACGAAACCATGTAGTCAAATTATATTATATTAAGCTTTATAATACTCATTATATTGAGCACTCTTTATAATAAAATAAATGCCAGAGCACTCAAAATAAAAAACCTTGAGGCCTCTTCACTTGGAATTATATATATATATATATATAAGGTGGGTTACAAAAAGCGAGACAAAAGTAAAGGATTGTTTTTTCTCAAGAAATAATCGTTTCTTTTTCTTTTCAGGTGGGTTGCATAACGTACTGTACGTTTTATCTGATAGCATGATGGACCACGACGCGCGGTTTTCGGTTGAAGAGAGTACAAAAATTGTGAAACTATTTTTCAATAAAGTCATCTACACTTATACGGAGATAATTTCGACGCGAATATCCTGGGCGGAAAATAACACATCGCCATACGATCAATCATTCGGAAGAAATGTTTAGAAAATCTGGAATTATGGTTAACTATAACAAAGGCTATTGTGGCCCAAAGTTCATAGCGAGGACGCAGGGGTTATGTTCGAGACGTCAGGGACTAGGTGGAACTTTTACCCCGCAAATCCAACGGACGTCTGTCACAGTAACTGAGTATTATCCAAATTATTCACAGTAATTTGAGGCTGTTTTCTTACAATGTGCGGGTTCTTCAAGTGCAAACTCAAGCCACGAATTTGGCCGGGCGATATTTTATTTTGTCCTTCTTTTTGTGCACCTCCCTCTCTCTCTCTCTCTGTATCTGTGTTTGTCTGTCTGTCTGCCTTTCTATCTATCTCTCTCTCTCTGTGTCTCTCTCTGTGTATCTGTGTCTGTCTGTCTGTCTTTCTCTCTCTCTCTCTCTTTGTCTCTCTCTGTGTCTCTCTCTCTCTGTATATCTATCTGTCTGTCTGTCTTTCTATCTCTGTCTCTCTCTTTGTCTCTCTCTGTGTCTATCTCTCTGTGTATCTATGTTTGTCTGTCTGTCTTTTCTATCTATCAATCTCTCTCTACATATATATATATATATATAGATAGATAGATAGATATATAAACTTATTTATAAATGGAACTTTGACTGTGTGTGTATGTGTGTGTGTCTGTGTGTGTGTGAGAGTGTGTGTGTGTGAGTTCCTTATCTATAGACTCCGATTTTCTTGAAAATTTACACAGTTGTACTATAAGCGTCTGCGAGTGTTCTTAGCTAGGTTTTGTGTCGAGGTACCCCCGATAAATATAGAAAATCGATAATCGAAAAAATCGAGTTATACAAGGAATGGTCCGATTTTAATCAAATTTGATACACTCGTAGACAAAGACATAAGAAACGATATTCAGAAGATTCAAGGTTGCAGTTCTTACAATAGTGCAGAAAATCGATAATATATATATATATATATATATATATATAAAAGACAAGATGTTTGTGTGTGTGCGTCTGTTTATATGTCTGTATGTCCTTTATACAAATCCACAATTCTTATCCGATTCTCACCAAACTTCATACAAATATTCTTTAGGCCTCTGGTCAGGTCATTGGCGACGTACTTTTTCCAATTTCTCCCCGGTTTCGCTTTAACTGGAAACAACTATTACTTTTTAGTCTTTCGTGCCAACGTCCAAAGAGTCTGAGCTCCATGACCATGGATTAGTTTTAAAGCTTTCATTACACCCGAGCAACACCGGGCTATACTGCTAGTATATATATTTATCTATATATTCTAAACATATGCTATTAAATATAAGAGACAATGAATTTCTATTTTGTTTAATCATGAGCCGTCCTAAACATCATATTTGGGCTTTAATTTCAGGTGAAAATGAAGACAAAAATTGTCCAACATTTGGATAATTTTTTATTCAGTTGGTTGTAAGATTTCGGCTCACATGAGCCATCTTCGGAGAAGTTACAAGGACGTTAACATAAAAACATCCACCATCACCGACGATCTTATCTTGTGTTGACATAAAACTTTGCTTAGCAACGATAACAGTTAACAAAAGTTACAAACGCAGTTCTTAAATTTGTAATGCGGTTCTATGACGTCACACCACGTGATAGATCGAAATGATAACAGAACCATATATTTAAATGAAATGTAATGTCCTATGACCAGATTTAAACGTGATTTTATTAAGTGTGGGCGGTTTGGATTTCATGTAGATGGCCTCCAATATCTGAAGGTTCATTTTACTGTATGAGTGAGGATTATTGTATTTTTGACTAAAATCGTCGCTGATGGTGGATCATTTTATGAGAACGTCCTTGTAACCTCTCTGAGGGTGGCTAATGTGAGCCGAAAGCTTAAAACCAACTTAATAAAAAAATATCCAAATGTTGGAGAATTTTCGTCTTTATTTTCATTTGAATTTAAAGCCAAAATACGATGTTTAGAACGGCTCATTATCAAACATAATAGACATTTATTGTCTCCTATTTTTAACAGTATATGTTTAGAAAATTATCCGCTACCTCGATACATACATACATATATATATATATATATATATATATATATATATATATATATAATTTAGAAAAAAATTTGATATACTACAATTTCAATGGGTAATACATATTTCACCGCACAATGATGACAATTGCGGCTCGTCAAACCCAATTTGTACAACAGTTGATCTTCAAAATATCCCCACCAAAAATGTTTTTACACAGACGCTCACATGTCTATATTTAGAATAGACATTTGTAACGAAATTTTCGAAGAGTATTTAAAAATGTAGACATTTCATTTTAGAGGAAAAGTTACATTAATGCCACACGAATTACGGAAAGTTGATATACTGCATGAAATATTTAGCAAAAAAAAGCTTTTATTTTTTTTAATTTTATTTTCTGAAGTATGAAATATTAAATCTGAAAAAAAAAAGACTTAAATAATTAAATTAACCACTGGCACTTTTTTTTTTACATATTTTTTTTTGTTTGAAAAAACACTTTTTTAAAATAAATATTCCTTGTGCGACAAAATTACAGGGAAAAATTTTCACATTTTTTGTTGTTGACTAAATGAATGTTTTAAACGTCGGAATAAAAATTAAATATAAAGGCTCATTTAAATTTTTTTTTAGTCGCGTTTGACACGTGGGATTTGATTCTGTGATGTAATTTTTAGCAACCATCTTAGATCTTAGAGGTTTTACGGAGCAAATGTAAACAATCGGCTCCATTGGCCAAAGAGTGCGAAAGGTAAAAATTGCTGAACTTAAACTCAAAGGTATGGACCGAAGTGGCTTCCCTGTAGATATGTGTCCCTAGAAAGTTTGAATGGCGTAGCTTTAAAAAGGTAGGCGTGCAAGGGTTACAGTCACATACAGACACACAGATTGCCTTTTATATATAGAGATTTTGCTAGTATGACTTGAGTTGTTAGATTTGAAATTTAATTTCTTTTGATACTCTTTTTTTTACTTCTTTAGTCATTTCGCTTATACTTCCTTTCCTTCCTTTAATAGATTCCCGAAGCGCACCAACAATTTGGATTTTGAGTTTATCCAGATTTTGTTTTCTAGTGGCTGTTCTATAGTCGAACATGTTTTTTTTTCTTATGTAATTCTTAACGTTTTATAATATTCTTCGTCCAGACTTGTTGTTTATTTTAATTGTAGAAGCAATTTTGAACCCGGAGATCTTTTAGCAAATCAATTAGCATTGCCTGGGAAAGGTATATACGAATTTTTCGTTTAGTAGAAGTAATTGTGTGAAAAAATTGTCCATATTGTCTATTGTCCCAAGCGCTTTCGTCCACCTCCTTAGCCATTTTGTGTACTGGCCTGTACCATGTAACATCCGGTCGCCCGAATGTATACAAGACAATGTGCGCTTAGCGCGGTGGGGGGATGTCATTATCACGAACGTCATGAAGAAACACCTACTACTACGAGAGAGTGTAAATATTGTATATACATCTTGGTTGTACCACTCTGTTAATAAAGTAGTTTATCTACATTTCTTGGTGTATCTCTTTATTACACGATACAACAGATAGACTCTTGGGTGATCATGTCTCTTTCGAGACATGACAGATTAGACAGAATATTTTCCATTTTTTTCTGCCGTAGACTTGTTGCCAACTAAGGCTATATGACCCATGAATCAGTCACTCACTTTTGTACCATGCATAATACACCCTTGGGTGATCATATCTCTTTCGTGATATGACTGAGTAGGCAGAATATTTCACCGCAGTAGGATTATTGTTCTTTCTGCGGTAGGCTGGTTACCAACCAAGGCTATAGAACTCATAGGAGGAGAGAGAAGTAAAGGCAATGTATTGAACTGGAAATCAAACTCGACACCATGATACGATATCTAAACTTATTTACAAATGGAACTTTGTCTGTGTGTGTGTCTGTGTGTGTGTCTGTGTGTGTGTGTCCGTTTGTGTGTGTCTTGGTTGTACCACTCTGCTAATAAAGTAGTTTATCTACATTTCTTGGTGTATCTCTTCATTCCAAAATACAACAGTTGATTGTTGTCATTATCACGGGCTTCCGGAAGTAACACCTACTCTTGCGAGAGACTGTAAATATTGTATATACCTCTTGGCTTTACCACTCTGTTAATAAAGTAGTTTATCTACATTTCTTTATGTATCTCTTTATGTATCTGTCGGCTGAACCGATTTTCTTGAAAATTTACACAGTTGTACTCTAAGCGTCTGCGAGTGTTCTTAGCTAGGTTTTGTGTCGAGGTACCCCCGATAAATATTGAAAATCGATAATTGAAAAAATCGGATTATAGAAGGAGTGGTCCAATTTTAATCAAATTTGATACACTCATAGTCAAAGACATAAGATACGATATTCGGAAGTTTCAAGGTTGCAGTTCTATGCTTGGATGACTTATTTGACTCCGATATTGGAAATCGATACCCCGATATCCTACCGGGTCTGATCAAAATCAGTTTTTCAGCCCTTTTATTTTAGTTTTTGCTTCGGGTTTGGCTCTAAGTAGGTATAATTGTAGTTCTTAGTCTCAGCCATCATACCATTTACTCAGAGGACTTATTTGGCCTTGAAAATTCAGTTTACGACGAAAAAAATTTTTTGATATCGATACCTGGAAATCAAAGTTTGACTTACATCCATTCATTTTTCTTTCAGTCTACGGTTTCGCTTTAACGGGAAACAACTAATGCTTTTTAGTCTTTCGTGACAATGTCCAAAGAGTCTGAGCTCCAGGACCATGGATTAGTTTTGAAGCTTTCATTACACCCGAGCAACGCCGGTCTATACTGCTAGTCTATTATATCACAACACACATCCCATATTTGAACCACGTTTGATGCCAATTCTTTGCAGATATACGAACTTTGGTAATCGCGAAATTTACTAATGCTGTGTGCTTTTGATTCCGATGTCCTCACAGATGCTCCATATAAGATGTGTCTGTCACGCATAGAAGAATAATCATCCTGCAGTCCTGAGATCCTAAATCGTGCATAGGTATCTCCATTGGATGAAAGTAGAAATGAACACGATAGTAACAGGACGCTCTTCCTATGAAAATCAACTTCAACAACGAATTGGCTTCCGTTCTGATAAGGGGTGCAATGATTGTATACCTGTCATCAAACGACTGCAGGGAATATCATCTTCTAATCTCGAATGGGAAATTGTACACTAGATAATTGTACACTTGATTTCACAGTAGCAAATGACCTCATCAATCAGAAAGCGTCTTCAAGCAATGCCTTGACTGGATGCTTTGAATTGATAGCGGAACAAAGAAACTCCTATAGATCTGGTGAAGAGCCAAAAATCGAATCATTTCAAACATCGCCAGAATATGACAAAGAGGGAATAAGTGCTACAAAATGTTTAATGACCTCTTAGACAATGCAAATGTGGGGTAATATTTTGGCTCACCGAAATTACAGCGGAATGAAAGATTGAAGAGCGGAATTCTAGTTCTTTATTACACACACACACATTTCTCATATACACTACCGGTGATAATTATTAGGAAACCCGATTTTTTTTAAAGAAATTATGTATTTCATACTATTTTTAGTATTTGTTGCCAAGTGGATAATTCTAAATGAAAATGGAATGGTTCTTTTGTTATTATTACTTTGCAAAATTTTACAAGGCAAATATCGGCAATTTACCCATCGCACCCTGTAGATTTGCTCTCTGTCTATCTATCTGTCTGTCTGTCTATCTGTCTGTCTCTCTCCCTCTCTCTCTCTCTCTCTCTCTCTCTCTCTATATATATATATATATATATATATATATACACAACCGGCCATAATTATTAGGCCACCCCAGTTTTTTTAAAGAAATGATGTATTTCATACTATTTTAGTATTTATTGCCAAGTGGATAATTCTAAATGAAAATAGAATGGATCTTTTGTTATTATTACTTTGCAAAATTTTACAAGGCAAATATCGGCAATTTACCCATCGCACCTGTAGATTTGCTCTCTGACTCTCTCACGTTTTCTCTCTCTCTCTCTCTCTCTCTCTCTTTATATATATATATATATATATATACACTACCGGCCATAATTATTAGGCCACCCCAGTTTTTTGAAAGAAATGGTGTATTTCATACTATTTTTATTATTTATTGCCAAGTGAATAATTCCAAATGAAAATAGAATGGATCTTTTGTTATTATTACTTTGCAAAATTTTACGAGGCAAATAGCGACAATTTACCCATCGCACCCTGTAGACTTGATATATATATATATAAATAGAATGGTTCTTTTGTTATTATAACTTTGCAAAATTTTACAAGACAAGGAAGCAAAGATGAACTCGTCCGAAAATGTCTAAATTTTATTCATTCTTTCATTGATGAAATTGCAATATAGGAAATTATTAAATATTTATAAATTCATTAGATGCACAGGTTATTGTATAATAATAACAAAAGAACCATTCTATTTTCATTTCTAATTATTCACTTCGCAATAAATACTAAAAGACAGTATGAAATACATCATTTTTTTAAAACACTGGGGTCGCCTAATAATTATGGCCGGTGATATATATATATATATATATATATATATATATTACGCTCTCACACTCTGATTAAGCACTCGGGAAGAATGGTAGACTTTGAAAAACAGTCGCTACACTAGTATCTACGCATCGTTCATTCAGTAATGAATTAGAACACTCTCACTGCTGGCGTATGAATACATGGTATATCACACGCTAAAAGCCTGCCTCCTTCTACCGAGCGCCCATAGCTCGGAGGTAGAATCGCCGACTGACGCCAATTCGGTCGGGTTTCAAGCTGTGATTTATGGTTAGTAATTGAAGATAATTCCACGGCGAGATATATACTTTTAAAAAGTTCTTAATACAAAAATAGATCATAAATATATGGTACCCATAATAATAATATTAATAACAATAGCATACTGCAATTCAGTATAAAGTTTCGGTGATAAAACAGGCAGCAAAATGTGGTTAATCTATGTGGTAATATATTCTAAAAATATACTGTTAAAGATAAGAGACAATGAATGTCTATTATGTTTAGTCATGAGCCGTTGTAAACGTCGTATTTTGGCTTTAATTTCAGGGGAAAATAATGACAAAAATTCTCCAACATTTGGATAATTTCTTAAGCTTTATTAAGCTCACATGAGCCATCTTCAGAGAAGTTACAAGGACGTTACCTCAAATCATCCACCAACAGCGACAATTTTATCTTTTGTTGACAGAAAACTCCGCTAAGCAATGGCAATAGTTACGAAAAATGACAAACGCAGTTCGCAAATTTGCAATGCACTTCTATGACGTCACACCGCGTGATAGCGCGAAATGACAACAGAGTCATGTATTCAAATGCGATGCAATGTGTTATGACAAGATTTAAACGTGATTTTATTAAGTGTGGTTTGTTTGGATTTAATGTAGATGGCCTCCAATATTTGAAGGTTCTTTTTACTGTGTGTATGAGTGAAGATTATTGTATTTGTGACTAAAATGTGTCTGATATTAGCTACATGGTTATGTTTTACTGAGAAATGTTGTTTAATTGTACCTGATCAGAAAGGTAACAGGTAAGTCTACAGGAGAGCGTGGTTGTAGTAAAACCAATATATGTAGTGGGTTTATTATTCGTACTAGAAATAAATCTTTGAACGGGCATGTAAATTGATACACTACATTGTTTTTTTTTGTAGAGAATTTAGTTTAGTGCTTGTGGGGTTTTATAGACTATGTGGTCAATATGGTAATACGTATAGGGGCGTAAGACAAGGATGTGTCTTTTCACCGGATCTATTCAACTTGTACAGCGAGTCTATTCTGAGGATCCTAGATTTTTTGCGACGATTCGTCATCGGAAGCTACAATTTAAACAATATGAGTTACGCAGGTGATACAGTGCTGATAGCAGACACAGACAAGGAGATTTAAAGAATATAAAAAATTATAAAAATATAGGAATTAATAGGTCAGCCAAGAGATGAATTAAGTAGCGTGGGAGGTCATAACATTTTAAAAAATGACGTGTGTAAGCTTCATAGAATAGATTTAGCCACTGGAAAAGTAAAAAAGGAAAAACAAACGTCAGTATAGAGAAGAGATCAGACAGAAGATAATAAGATAGGGAAAAACTAGGAAAGAGAAAAAATAAAACGTTAGGAAAGACAAAATAAACTCAAGTAAATCGAAAAAATAACATCAAAACCAACATAAAATAAAAAAATTAAGAATTAAATCTAAACTTATATATCAATGGAATTTTGTCTGTGTATATATGTCTGTGCGCGTGTGTGTGTGTGTGTGTGTGTGTGTGTGTCCATTACCTATAGACTCCGAAACGGCTGAACCGATTTTCTTGAAAATTTACACAATTGTACTACAAGCGTCTGCGAGTGTTCTTAGCTAGGTTTTGTGTCGAGGTACCCCCGATAAATATGAGTGGTACGAGTTTAATCAAATTTGATACACTCATAGACAAAGACATAAGAAACGATATTCAGAATTTCGAAGGTTGCAG